>CM046380.1:8213975-8238475 GCA_025413485.1 Ficus microcarpa | reverse complement strand
CAACAAATTTTTTCATTATTTCCTACCCCGTTGGGACCAGTGTTGAGAACAGGGAGTTCAGGATTTTTGATCCAGGTTCGATACCTAAGAAATAAAAGGAAAATTGTTGCAAATAAGTTATTTTTTAAAAAATATTTAAAGTAAATATTATATTTTAAAAATGTTTGAGGTAAATTAGCATATTTATGTTAAAGCTTTTTAAATAATTTATTCATTATAAATATGATATTTACCACAACATTTTATTTATAATATTATTTTGAAGATAATTTTTATCATGATTACGCTTCATAAATTAACTATTTACTAGAGATTTTGACTTGTTTCTCTCCTCCCTTAATAAAATAGGCATCTGAAAAGCCCTACAACACCATAAGTTTATCACTGTTTTCCTATTCCGATGCACCCCCAAGTTGTTCAACTGGAGTCTTAACTACTCAGCCAACCTGTAATTGACCAAGTTAATATATATTGGGTAAATTATTTAATTAATCTCCAAATTTTTAAATTTTAGAACTTTGATCCCTATTTTTTTTAAACTGAAATGATTCTAAATTATTAAAATAATTATTATTAATAATCATTTTTCCTAATTAATATTATTTTTTGATCAAATTATTAATGAATTCCAATCAAAACTTACCAGAAAGAACTATTATAATTATGTTTTAATACTTTAAGGTATCTTAACTATAAAAAAAGATCATACTAAAATTGTATAAATTTAAAAAATTCAAGTAAGATTATAAAAAAAACATAAGTGGCCATACACATGTAATAAAGCAAAGCTTCTGTTCCTCTAGTACAAATAGTAGGAACATGGGCACCCAACTTTTTCCACGAAATTATAAATAGATTACTCGACCTTACCATTTTGGATCTAGATTTACAAAAAAAAAAAAAAAAAAAAAAAAAAAGCCAGAACAAAAGTTGGAGAAACAGCTAGAACTATTCATATTTTTAACAACTTCCCACAGTCCCACTAGAAGACACCACCATCCGAAAGGAATCAATATCCCATCTTAAACACAACCAAAAATAATGAAATTCAAAAAAAAAAAAAAAAAAAAAAAAGGAGTAGCATTTGAGTTGTTTTTCAAAACGAACACCTACAAAAAACAACAGCAGAACAGAATCACATGATGCACGAACCAACCTCTCTCTCTCTCTCTCCTGCACAACATTGCAAAATCCACTTCTCATCATGTCCTTTTCAAGCCCACCAAAGCATCAAGCCTGAGGAGAAGAGTAGGGTCATTGAGGAAGACAACAAACTAGTGGTGCTTGTAAGACTAAATCCATCACTTTCATCTGTATTGATGCCAGACGGGCCCATGCCGGTCCCTGGGATCCCTCCCAGTACGCCGTTCGATGGGGTAGTCGTGCTGTAGGGGTTCGTGGTCGAAGGCGTCCCAGTCGTGGTGGTGGTGGTCGACGGCGTCGTCGTTGTCACCGGAGTTGTCCCGGTGTTTGAAGCACTGATTAGTGCAAATACAAACAAACAAATGGCTGTCAAATTTAGGCATGGAAACCAAAATGAAGTGTACATAATCTAATCATGCATGCACATTTTCACGTGACAAAATCTTGTTGATGAGAAATGTTGAGCAAATTAAATGAGAATAAATATTGTCAGACACCCCAAAAAAGTAAAGAAAAATAAAAATACTATACAATATAATATAATAAAAAGAGACATGCCATTATGTGCACTCCACAGTGTTTTATATGTCTTCCATTTTGGACGTACCAGATTCACATGTCCAACAGGAAACCTCAAGGATTTATAAGAACTATTCTCTTATCAAATCCAGCCAGCAAGTTTTTGGCTTTGTCATGGCTTGTTTATCGTACACAAGAGAGACAGACCCACCATGTGATGGATATCATTAATAGCTTAAACCATATGGCCTAGGCCATCAAAATCAAAGTACTGATTTTTATTTTTTATTTTTTTTTATTAAAAAAATAAGATAATATCGTTTCCTCACCTAAATTAACAATCAATTATAAACACGGATGGAACAACAGATCCTAATCCTAAACTTTCAATACCGCTCAACTCAACATATCAAAAATAGGGAGCAAATAATTTTTTTTTTTTAATTATCAAAGACTAGTAATGTGTTTGAAACTCGAATTCTAATTCAAAATTTTTCATCTTAATTTTTTTTTCTAAAAAATTAATTAAAATTATAATTAATTAATTTTAACTTAAAAGTTTCATTTTTAATTAACTTATCAAAATGAAAATTAGACCTTCACGGTGCGTCACGATTCAGACCAATACTTTATCAAAATTTACAAAATCTTTTATGAGTGTTTTTCCGTAGATAAAGGTGGAACAGAAGTAAATTAGCACATCCCTCGAGAATCCAAAGAAAAATCCAAAAGTTGGCTCAAATCTCAAGAAATTTGTTCATCTCTAGGCTTGGCTGTGGCTCATCAAGGACTTCTCAAAAATAGTTATATATATACATGTGTAAGTATATAACCCACTCAAAAAAGCAGCCGCTGCCACCCCTACAATTTTTTGCCCCCATAATGTGGACAAAGCTCTCAAGTCCACTGCCCACAGTTCTTGATGGCCACAACTTTTTGACCATTTTGCATCTTACATTTTTACAGCCACGTAAAAAGCCAAAAACTTTTGTCATGTCATATGGACATTTTTAAAAAAAAATTTTACTGAAGGGTAAAAATATAATTTTGTTTATATATTTTCACTATTCATGTCCCTGGTATCAAAACCTTGTATTAAAAAAACAAAAAAGCATAGGATCGCAATGATTGTAAGCCTCCTTCCAAAAAAGTGAAAAAAGTGAAAAAAGTCACTCAAGCCAAAAGAAAAAAAAAGTTGAAAAAAGTCACAGCCTAATGTATATACATAAGCTCCACCATCCAATAAAATGGGCAGTGAGTCACGAACATCATGATACAATTACAAAATGGGTCAAAATGACTCAAAGAGCATTTAGATTGCACAAAAGCTAAAAAGAAAAGGAAGTGCATTGGGTTTTCTTTTTCTTTTTTGAAATTTTTACCGTAAGATATCATGCTTCATTTTAATTATTAAATTACACTTTTAATGGTTTAATTTTAATTAGAGCAATTTTATATCATAAATTATAAATTTTTAAAATGGATATTAAAATATTAGACCAATAAAAAAATTAATCTTACGGTTAAAAAAAATAATTCATAGAAGGCATTTGGAGGACAATAGTTTGATGTGGACTCGAATTCTTTCAAAGAAAGCCAACCTTTTATCTGAATAACAAAAGCAAAAGATGCCCATTCCACTATATGAAAAATATAATACGAGAAAAGAAGACAGAGAAGGTGTTTAGGCCAAAACGAATCAAAATGAGACAGCAAAACCAAAAAATAAACCCAGCTTTAGATCAGAGCCTTTATTTTTAAATTTTAAATTTGATAATCCCATTATAAAAAAGATTATAAAAAAAAAAAAATTTCTTGCAGCATTTTTCCAAGCCTTACTTTACCTAAACAAAATCTTTTAATAACAATAGCAATTTGCAGTATTTTTCTCCGAGCAAAGTGTCTAATAATTTAGGGCTCTACTTTGAACACACTTTCTTTTTATTCTTTTAATGAAAGTTAAAGGTTAATACTGCTACATAGTTTTGAATTTAAAGCAGTACCACAAAAAGGATTTAATTTCAAATTCAAGTTTATGAAGTGTGAGATTATGAAATTCCTTTTTTACCCTTTAACAAATTACCACACTTTTTTTGAGGTGCAAATTTCCATGGTTTTGAATTTAAAAGCAATAATGCTACACATAGACAGAGTGTGTGTGTGTTCCAACTCAGATGCTGAAAGGCGTCAGTCCCGACACAGCATTTAAAACGACAAAATCGAACGTTGCAGGTGACACCGAAAGAACAACAAATAAATATACATATATACATATACATAAATAAATGAATGAATAACACCCACCAATTTACTAACATAGAAGCAATAAACAATCCTAAAGTTAACTTATAAAAAAAAAAAAAAGGCAAAGAGAAGTACAAGTACATTTTGATTGGAGAATATGAATATCTCCAGTCCTATACCGCCACCATCTTTTTTTCTTATTTTATTTTATTTTATTTATTATTTATTTGATTTTTAAGTGTTGGATATTCTCGTGATAATGTCACTATCTTGGGTAGATAACTAAAGTCATGAAGATTTGAAATGGGACAAAACTCAAAAGCATCATTATAATGGCATTCTTTTCTTTAAAAATCATAAAAAGTAAAATAATGTCCTTAAAAAACACCCAAAAAAAGAAAACAAAAAGAGTATAATATATTTACAGTTGAGTTATTTACCTGGCCGAAGCAGGGTAAGTGCACCCGGTTACGCCTGTAAATAATCAATCAACATTGGTAAGATAAAGCGCCACTTCTCTGTCTTTTACTCATTCTTTTTCTCATCTTAACTTAAAAAAAATATATGAACTATGGCAATATATATACCTAATAGACCGTTACTGATGAAACTTCAAATTATTATTTTTTTTGGGTAGATAACAAAGTATGAAGAATAGCAAAAGGCTTCAATTTTGTGGACACAGTGTTCAGCTTATATTTTAAAAAGACCAAAATACCCCTTCATCATATATCTCTTCATAAACAAGTGGCAGAAGAGAGAGATTTTTTTTTTTTTTTTTAACTCATGCCTTGAAAAAGGCGACGACGAAGAAGATGATGAGGAGGAGGCGAAGAAAGAAAAAGAAAGGATAAAATTATTTATATCCATTAAAAAAATTTGGAAGATAAAAAAAAAAAAAAAAACCCATTTATGATATAAACTCAAATTAATTTTTTCGTGTAGATAACAAAACATATGAACATAGCAATAGACCTTCATATTTGAGACCTCTCAAGCGTTCAGCTTATAATTTTAAAAAGACCAAAATACCCCTTCACGCCTAAAAGAAGAAGAAGAAGAAGTGGAGGTGAACTTACTAGGGTCAGAAGTGGTGACTGAGGCAGTGCCAGAGAAATCACAAGTGCCCTGAGCCTGGCCCTTCCTTTGGAAATAGCTGTTGACAGCGTAATTGCAGTGAGCCAAGACAGTGTTTGGGTTGTAACAAACTCCGTTTGTGTGGATTGGGTTGCAGTCCGCTCCGGCTCCACACGCGTAGTCCAGTGTCTTCTGTAGCTCCTTTTCATTTACCCCACTCTTGCAAATGCACCAATTTGCACCTGCAATTTTTTTTTTTTTTTCAAAATCCCACAAAAAAGTAAATGTTTGAATAAAGTGTCAAAAAAGAAAAAGAATAAAAAAACGAAGATCTCATGATGAACCAACCATTTTTAGTTTCTCTTTCTATCATTTTAGTTACCATATATTGTGAAGAAAAAAAATGTGAAAAGCATGAGAAATTAGAGGTTTGGGTGGAGAGAGAAAAGAGGAGGAGAAAAAATGTTAAGAGAGTGCAAAAAAGGAAAAAAAAAAAATGAGAGGACTAATTTTAAGGCAGACCCAGAAGCCATTTAAAGTTTTCCACATGAAAAAAGAAAGAAAGAAGAAAAAAAAAGGGGACTAAAAAAGCTGCAATAATGTCAAAAGAAGGGGGGTATAGTGTTGGGATATGAACAAGTGCTTCACTGAAGCATAACCCATTTGAGATACACAGAAGATTATAGATATATATATATATATAGCAAAAGAAGAGGGAAAAAAAAAAAAGAGCTAGTTCATGGGTAGGAAATTTTTTGAGAGTGAGCAGGGAAGGGAAGAGAAAGGAGAAGAGAAGGGAAAAAGGAGGGCTTACTTGAGTGGCCAGTCATGGCCAGAATAAGAACTAGAAATGCTAAAGCAGCCATGGATATGCAGAGAATGAACCAAAGATCAGTGAATGGTAAGAGAAAGCCAAATGAGTATATGGTTTTTTTTTTTTTTTTCCTCAGTGTAAGCGGAGGGGGAGAGAGAGAGAGAGAGAGAGAGAGAGAGTGAGAGTGGCAGTCTGAAAGATGAGAAGTGAAGAGTAGGCTAAAAAATTAAAAAATAGAAGTTGCAAGGGTGTGATGAAAGACCTAGGGGATGAAAGTGGCCCCTGCTCAGTGTCGGCTTGTTGTGTCTGCTTTTTCGTCTTTTTCTTATTTTGAAAAAAAAAAATTTTAAAACAATTTTTTTTTTTTGGTAATAAGATGAGAAACTTTAGAATGAGTTTGGTGCTCTCGTTTAAAATATAAAATTTGAATTTAAATTAATTATATATTTATTAAGATCTTTAAATTATTAGAATTAAAAAATATAAAAATTTAAAATGTATTTAAAAATAAAAATATCAATATAAAATTATAAATTTTTAAAATATAAATTATATAAATAGTGATGTTGAAGAAAACAATAAAAATTAAATTATAATTATAAGGATTGAATGGTATTACCAAATACATTAATTGAATATAGATGTTCCGCTCCTGGCCATGGGACCGTACCTGTATATTACCCACACTGTTCATTTTGCTCTTTAAAAAACCGGTCTTTAGCCAAGGATTAAAATGTACAGTTCTTTGAGGGAACTGCCCTCTGTTGCAAGTAACACAGAGCCCACGCTTAGGGTTCTCTCTCTCTCTCTCAAAGGGGTGTTTGTTTATTAGTTTAGTTTAAACTAAATTATACTCTTTTTATCATTATTTTTATCTTTTTCTAAAAAAGTTTGTTGTCTTTTCTGAAAAAGTTTGTTGTCTTTTCTAAAAAATTACTATTGAAACTTAAAAATCTTGAACTAAACTCATCCACTAAAGTACTAAACACCCCCTAATTGTGAATCAACGATTGGGTTTACCGGTGATATTTTCACGTTTTCAGGCCAATATTATAATGAGGTCTATTTGGCATCATTATAAGTGAAAAAAAACTTTGGTTCGTATTTTCTCACATAATATTTAGAGAGTAAGGCTCCGTTTGGTTTATCAGTTTGAGTTATAAATTTTAAATTTCAATAATAATTTTTGTTGACTTTTCAGAAAAGACAAAAAAAATTTTCAGAAAAGACAAAAAATTTTTTCAGAAAAAGACAAAAATTAAAATGAAAAGTTTGAATTGAAATGATGAATCAAACGTCCCCTGAGAATCCAAAACCATCCAGATCTAATTCAATTTAATAGATCATTATCAAGATATAATTATTATCGCACAATAGATAATGAAATTGAATACCTAAATGTTAAATATGAGAACTTTAATAAAATTATTCTTCTATTATTACGTCATCACCACCTAAGGTCTACACTGATTTGTTGTCATCTTTCTTGTGACTGTTCTTACCTCATGTCATTGCTCCTGTTTTTATGGCTAGTGAAGACGATTTTTTAAGCACCTTGCAAAGGCACTGCGGATTAGTTTTGTGTTTGAGTTTAATAGAAGAAATCATATTTTTTTTAATTATTTATTTTTTTAAAATCAATAAAAATTACTATTCAAATTTAAAATTTTCAATTCAAATTCGTTCATCAAACTAACACTACATATAAACATTTTTTTAAGAATCATATGATAGAAAAAATAAATGTATATTTTCCGTCGGTATGTCAAGAATATCTGATTTAAATTATAATTGTAAGGTTTGAATCTTGATATCAAGCATGTTCTACTATTTTAACAGGATCTTAATCATGCATGAGCAATAAAGTTCTTTTTTTTTTTTTTTTTTTACTTCTTATATAGCCATTATTTACGATTAAAAATTTTTTTTTTCTAGTTCTGGCAAGGGCAAAATTCTCCTCAGTTGCCGTAGAGTGTTCAGATAAGGACGATGCAATAGTCCTCTCTGGTGAAGTACGGAAGATTAATAAAGGACTCAAAAAAAAAAAAAAAAAAAAGATTTTTACCTATCACAAGGATGTGGAGACCACAATTTTACTCATTTTGGCCCATCATCACGGTGTCCTTTGCATCATAATTCTTGGTTCATTTACTTTACCTGCCCATTTGCTTCTCTCATCTCATCTCCTCTTTCGTCCTCTTCTGCTCGTTTCACTTTTTTTTGCTCCTTTTTCACACGTTCATTGCTATATAAAAGGGTTATAAATGTAATTTTACGTTAAAACAATAAGGATATTCTTTATTGTGAATATCCACCTATGTACGGCATAAATTGTCATTTTTTTATTATTAAGTTTTGCAAAAATTGTCAAATTTTTTATTATTAAGTTTTTCAAAATTTATCAAATCGATTGATAAAAGATTGACAACTCACTATCACGATAGTTGATATATAAAAGTTAAGATTAAAATTAACATTCTTAGCATTACTCTTTTATATTAGTAAGAATTAATTATAAATAGTTGGATTGATTATTTAAACATATTTACTTATAATCAAAGGGAAATTATAGCAAGTAGCATATTTTGTAAATATTTTTGAAGTTCATAACATATTTTTTAAAATATGATAAATTGTAGTATATATATATATACCTAGTAAATCTTTAGATTTCTTTGGATTTTCTTAAAAAATTCAGATTTACGATTAATTTTTTAACAATAAATTTATATGTATATTTTCATGTTAGAGAGAAGGGAAAAAGGTGGGGTTTTTTTTATGTTGTGTGATCGAAAATTTAATTATACTATATATTATTATATTTAAAATTTTATAATATAATTTATTATTACTCTCTTAAAAAATATCGCTGTGTTCTTTCTCTCTGTGTTAAAAATTTACAACACATTGTATAGAATTACTTGCATTATAGGTAATTTGGGTCTGCAGTTGGACACTTGGACCTCGCTCCACTAACGGGCATAACAAAACGCCCTGAATTGCAGCATTGAGCCCCTCGTTACCTCAATCGAGGCTGATGACAAAAGGTGCATGGATACACCGAGCCCAACTGTACAGATCACATATTGTGAGTTTTTCAAGAAAAGGGCCGAAAGGTCAAAAGGCAACAAAAAGATAAGGGTAAAAGATAAGACATGTTTATATTTTTAAAAATCATTTCTGGACCCATTTGGTGGAGAAGTTTGACTTGAAATTTTTAAGTTTTAATAGTAAATTTTTTTAAATTTTCAAAAAAGACAAAAATTTTTTTGAGAAAAAGACAAAAATTTTTGAGAAAAAAGATAAAAAAAAGTTTGAGTTGAATGGTGTGAACCATTCAACCAAACACCTTAGTAGGATTTTTAACCTTTTATGTTTATCTAATTAATTGAAGATCAAAACAACCTTTTTCTGTTTTATTTTCAATAAATATGGATGCCAAGAGACTGATGTGGTTCCATAATTCATCATCCTACGTTATATTCGAATATAATGTAATATGTGTCTTCGATAACTCATTATATTCAAATACGAACACATTTAAACGGTAAATCTAATATAAGGTTCATTTGATAGAGTTTTTACTTTTGCTTTTGCTTTTACTTCTAATCAGTAGAAGAAAAAAAAAGAAGCAAAATCTATAGTTTCTTAGTAAGTGTCTGGAACTAAGAAGTTTTTGAAATCAAAATAATCTTTAAAGTTCTAAGAATTATAAAAATGTTAAAATGAAGTTTATAATATCTAATTTAAATTTTATTATCAATTTTAAGGTTTACTCATAAGAGTTTTTTCTAAAAATCATATCCTTTTGCTTTAATATGAAGCATTTCTATAGACTAAAAGTTCTTTTGACATGTCATTTAAATACTTTAAGAAGTTGCTTTTACTTTTGGACTTAGTAAGTCAAAAGCAACTTCTATAATGCTCTACCAAACGGGGCCATAATCACTAGTTGTTTTTTCATTTTTTTATCTACTTTTATCAATTATATTATATATTCCCTCCCTTTCTTTCTCTCTTTTTTTACTTTTATCAATCACATCATATATTCTTGTTTTCTCTCACCAATAAGCTAAACACACATTACATATGAATAAAATGTAAGCAAAAATAAATAAATAAATAAAATCCAAAATGCACATTGTACTATGTTGTATTACATTTGAGTACAATATATAATGAATATAGTTTCCGAAGGCACTCCTAAACTATTACAAATGGGTTAATAATCCAAATACGTCCTATTTGAGGAAGAATTTTACAAATCACCCTAAGAAAGAAAAAGGCAGAAGATTAAAAGCTTTTGTTTCGTAGAGTGGAAAGGGGAGAGGAAAGAAATTAGACGACGGATCTTGGAGAGAGAAATGAAATATTGATTGTTTGATAGAAAGAAAATTAAGAAGAAAGGGGCATTGAAAATCTATTGGCCCCACCACTTTCCAATCCTTCAAACTTTGTGAAGAAAAATAAATGGAAAATTTGTAACAAAGCAAATATGGGTAAACAAAATTTATTTGGACATTAATCTACCATCATCTCTTAGTTTATAGAAGATTATAAATGTGAAATGCATTTGATTAAAAAATTTTTTCTCTTGTTTTGTTTCTCTTCTATCAAACAACAAGATCAAAAACCTCTCTCATTTTCATCTTTGAGAGATTTTACTCTTCCTCACTTTCTATTTTCCATCCCTCTTACTAAATATAGCATAAGACAATCACTCAAAAGAGTCAAGTCAAGTAACAAAGCATAAGTTCAGCAAAAAATAAAAAATAAAAAAGTAACAAAGCATAGAAAACAACCTCCCTCTCAAAACAGCCATAGGAATCATTACAAAAAAGCACATTTTGAAAAAAAAAAAAATTAAGTTTAACTCTAACTAAATTATATTTTTTATTTTTTTTAAATATCAAAAAAAATTATTTTTGAAAAATTAACTAACTTAAATTTAAAATTTTTATCTCTAATCAATAAACTAAACGCAACTTTGAAAGCACCATGGATGACATTTTCTCCGGCGGAAATGAAACTACCCAGGTACCCGATTTAAATATGATGGGGATGGGGGATTATTAATGGGATTTGATCAGGGAATGGAGACAAGTTCTTGTCCTCAAATTGGGACGTGGCAGAGATGGGGTGGAGAGTGAATGTGATATTAATGCTCTGTTGTATAATTATCAATTGGTCTCATCCACTTAATTTTTTTTAAAAATCTGATTATTTTCTTTTTTTTTTTCTCAAATATCTAAACTTTTCGTCATGATGGCAGATATAGGGGGTGTTTGGTTCGCTAATTTGAGTTGAAATATTTTAGTTGTAATAGTAAATTTTTTTGAATTTTTAGAAAAGACAAAAAATTTTTTGAGAAAAAGACAAAAACTTTTTGGGAAAAGACAAAAAAATTTTGAGTTAGAACGGAGATGAACTCGCGAACCAAACACCCCCATAATATGTTTTTCTCAGTGTAAGCCTGTTTAAGTAAAATATTTTTTTGGTTTATTTACTTACATTAAGGAGACAAAAAACTATGGCATATTCAGTCTTTTTTTTTTTGATAAAAATTAAAATCCTTAATTAGTGAAAATAAAAATTATAAACAAATCATTAAAACATGTGTGATATTAAATAATTAAAAGCATGAGATCCTTTCGTCTAATGGCATGGGGAAGGAGAATTGGGAAGGGCCTATAACATGGTGAAGTTTTTAAGAGCATTTCTAGTGGAGTATTAAATCGATGTGCCATGGATAAATTTTGACATTTGAGAAAAAGAAGTGTATTCCAACATAGTATGACATCATTTCTCCTTTTCTTTTACTAATTATAAAAGCTTGAATATTGCACCATGAATACTACTTTTTTTTTTTTTTTTGGTCATCCTCTCCCTGGGCTGTCACGTATCAGCCTTGCGGATAATGCATTTTTGTCCTCCCCTCAAGACTTCCCTGTTTTTGTTTTTGTTTTTGTTTTTGTGGCTTTGTTTTGTTAGTCTGTTACAACTAGTTTGGTGTTAAAACTGTCATTTAGTAAACGGTTGTAAATTTCCCATAAAAATATAACAAATGTTAAATTATATATTTGATTGCTATTGGTTGTTGGGGTTTAATTTTTTATTTAATCATTGCAAATTTTCATTTTTAATTATTTAAATACTAAAATTTTATTTTTATGATTTTTAAAAAATGATGGCGACGAAATGCATTTATAAAATTAAGAATAACAATAAATACATCATTGATATTAATAACTATATTGAAAAATAGTAAAAAAAATAACACTTAAACAGCGTGAGGCTCACCCCTCTCATTTTTGCATAGCCATTCTCCTTTTGGAGATACCTGTACCCTACTTTAGGTAGACGATGGCATTGCTCGTTTTTATGGTCTTGATGAAGTAATGGTAGATGAATTAGTAGAATTTAAAGAGGGTACGATAGGTATTGCTCTTCATTTGGAATCAAATAATGTCGGTGTTGTATTAATGGATGACGGTTTGACAAAATTGAAAGATTGGAGGAGTAGACTTGAAAAAAAATAAATATTTTGAAATATTTTAAAGTAACACTTTTTCAAAGTTGGTCTACTTTTATGGTCAATTTTACCCTTTAATTTACTTTTTTTTTTTTGTTTTGTAAGATTACATTAAGCATAATCCAGAATGACGAAACTATAACTACACTGACAAATTTATCATTTTACAATGACAAATAATGACATTATACAATTACATTATCTAGAATCTAGAATCTAGAACTATAATAAAAGAAACAAAACCATAATGACTAAACTATAATTACAATGGCAAGTATATAACTACGATGGCGAGTATATTATTTTACAATGACGTATGATAATACTATACATTACAGATTTCAAGGTCGAGATACTCGACAAAAATGAATAATATTTCATAATAATGATATATAGAGAGATTTTAGGAATATTTCAATATGGTCTCCCTTTTATAGGAAATTTTGGTGGTGTAATTAAAATTTATAAAAATTGTAAAATACAAGGGTAATTACGTCAATATAGTTATGATTTTGTTACTTTGAAATATTATTATTTTTCCATGTATTTTAAACGGTATTTAGCAAGATTGTCACCCAAATTTGTTATTTTTTTGACAATTTATCTTATAAACTTTTAATTTCGGTACATTTTCTCGAACCTTTTAATTGTTTTTTATTTTGATAAGTAAAACTTTCTAATTGTTACAAGGTGTCTTGTATGTCTTAACTTTTTGTTTCGTGATGAAAAACTAATGTACACCTTATATGAAGATGAAATATCTCATTTTCAACTAAAAACTTTCAAATATAATAGAAATCTTTTTAATTCACATCTTAAATTTAATAGAAAGTTATTAACATGAGAAATCTTATAGTAATTTAGGTATCGTTTGGGGTTTTAATTTAAACTGTGTTTTTTCATATCAGTTTTTATCTTTTTTTGAAAAAAATTTTGTCTTTTTCTAAAAAAGTTTTGTCTTATCTGAAAAGTCAATAAAAATTTTTAACCCAAACTGTATTTTTTTAACTCAAAGTCATTTATCAAATGGATCCTTAGAAAGTCTGGAGAGAGATTTATTTAGAAGTTTGGGAGGTAAATGGACAAAAATGGCAAATTCATTTCCGAGTTCGGCTTCCAAGCCCTCCATTTGTAGGCCCGCGTCCGACCCGAAAAACCGGAAACCCGAAAAACGGTTCACTATTGAAAAAACCCAAAAGATATATATAACCTTCAAACCAGAGAGCTTGACACTCAACTAGTCACGCTTTTCCTCTTTGCTTGTTCCCCAATCCTCATTTCATTTCCTTTTCCTTTTCCTTTTCCTTTTCTTTTCCGTGGAAAGGATCGAGAAAAATCCAGGACAAAAATGTTGATTCAGCTTCCACGGCTGACTAACTCTCTGCGAGGTCCTTTCGACGTCGATCAAGCCTATTTGCAGCGCAAGCTCATCCTCCAGAGCCACAAGCCTCGCAAGTAATCATAATTTCTTTTTTTTTTTATTCCTTTTTTTTTTTTCTCAATCCTGTTTGTTTGCGAAGAAAATTTCTAAACTTCTTTTTTCTTGTTCCTTATGTAATTGAGGAAAATTTTTTTTTTTGCTTGTATGATTATGATTTAAGATAGTTTAGTTCAATCGGATTCAGTTTTTCGTGGTAAGCCACAGTCAGCAACGGCATGGAATTCAGAATTCTATACGAATTTTCCGTTTCTATTGGTGTTTGAGAGTTTGTTTTTTAGACGAGTTGCTTTTAGAAGCTCCGGTCATTGTGCTGAAATTGATTTATCAAACTTTTCAATGTTCTATGGTTTAGTTCCGCGAGCTAATCCACAACCAGCTATGGCATGGAATTCAGAATTCTATCGCAATTTTCCATTTTTCATTTGTGTTTGAGAGTTGTTTTTAGATGAATTGCTTTTAGAAATTTCGGGCATTGTTCTGAAATTGATTTAACAAACTTTTTCAATGTTTTTGATGGTTTTAGTTCCGCAAGCTCAGTCGATGAGTCGGTGCTTGCACGGAAGATAGTTCATAGATGGGAAGAAGGTATTGCAATTTCGTTGAGCTTAGTTTAATTCATGTGTAATACATGGTTTGATAAGATGTGTTATGTTAAACTGGTCTTTGGTGGAGCAGCTTCACCAGAAGTGCGACAAGCTTACAAACAATTTATCGGAGTGGTTGTTGAGTTGATAGATGGGGAAGTGCCCTCAGAAGAGTTCCGTGAGGTGGCATTAACTGTTTACCACCTTTTTGGTGGGGAGGAGGAAGCTTCTGATAGAAATATTGCTGAGAAAAAGTAAGGATTTCATCTGCTCATCCTAATTGTATTTATGCACACATTTTTTCTCAAATAGAAAATGAAATTGGTATAGGGTGTCATTATTTACTATTGGGTAGTGGGTTGGCTTATGGAGATGACTTTAATTTTATTGGTGTGTTACGATAAATAGTCAATTTTAGGAGCATAGTTTCATTTGTTGCTATTAAATTGAAGAGGACACCTTGTTCTCTTTTTGCGTCATTTTTAACATTCAATAAAGATTAAGGTCATAGTTTCTTACAACAAAAAAAAAAAAAGCCTATAAATTAATTTGGCAAACTTTCAATAGTAGTTATGTCAATGTAATGCAGGACAGAACTGCAAAAAATTCTTGGTCATGCAGTTTCAGATAGCCACTTGCGGAAAGCTGCATCTTTTGCACATAGGCTTTTTGCACTACAGCCTACTGGCCACGAGAAAGCACTTATTTCAGAAGGGCATTTAAATGAAAGTTCTGAAGATATCGAGTTCGGTGCTGACCTTGTTTTTCAACCACCGGCACGGTTCCTGGTGGATATTCCATTGGAGGATGTATTGGTTGTGGAAAGCAGTGCACCTTCTTCTTCATATCAAGAAGGATGGTATGGTGGTCATGACTTTATCCCTGAAAATTCTGCCTCTGATGGAGGGCATTTTAATTTAGCTTGGTTAAGAGGGGCATGTGACCAGATAACTAGAAAAAGTACTTCACAGCTTTCTCGAGATGAATTAGCATTAGCCATCTGTCAGGTGCTTGACTCAGATAAACCTGGCGAGGAGGTATGTTTTGGTAGTTACTCTTGTAGGTGTAGCTTTGAAAATGACTTCAATGGAAACTAACAAATTTGAAACTTTTCCTTTCTGAAGATAGCTGGTGATTTGTTGGATCTTGTTGGAGATAGTGCATTTGAAACCGTTCAAGATCTTATATCTGTAAGAAGATCTATTATTTTATAGTTTAGTACTTTTTCAGTTGCCTGCTTGTGGATGGTTTATTCCCACCTTTTTTGGGTCAAAAGTTGCATAACTGATTGTCGATTAAGTTTATTTGAGATTCTTTGCTTTTCTAGGATTGAAATTGAACTTTAGATTTTTTCCCCAGCATAGGAAAGAACTTGTGGACAGTATTCATCATGGTCTGTTGGTCTTGAAATCTGAAAAGATGTCCTTGACCTCTCAATCACGTAAGCCAAGTTACGGTACTCAGGTAATATCTGGCTTTGTTGTATATTTACTTTTTCCTCTTTTACTATGTAAAGCACCAGAAGCCACTGGCCCAATAATATAATTCATACTTCTGTATTAGGTTACTGTTCAAACAGAGTCTGGAAAGCAAATCGATAAACTTCGGCGCAAGGAAGAAAAGCGACATAGGCGAGGAGCAGAACATGAGATTGAGGGTGACTTGTCTTCTGTGAATTTTTCTTCTTTACTTCAAGCAAGTGAGAATAAAAGTCCTTTTGATGATATTAGTGGGTCTGGCCAAGGGAGCCAGTCGCTAGCAGTCAGTGCTCTTCCTCAGGGAACTGTCAGGAAGCATTTTAAGGGGTATGAGGAGGTTATTATCCCTCCAACAGCAGCAGTACAAATGAAACCTGGTGAAAAGCTGGTACGTAGTTTTACGTTTGAGTTAATACAAATATCCCTGTTTATTATTGATTGGTTATTTTCGTGGTTGTGAAGATGGATACGATGGCAAACATGTGCTGTTATACCTGTATATGTGCTAAACAGAAAGTTATTTTTATTTTGTTTCTCTTTCTTCTCCCAAGACCAACAGAAAGTAGTTATGACCTTCGAGGGCAGTTATGAGAAAATATTGCCGTCTAGCTATTGTTTCTGAAGGTTGTAATTGAAATCAGATGAAACAGTCTGTTTTCTGGTGATTGAAAAATGGAAAGCATCTAATTCTTAAAAACCTTTGTGGTGGTATGCAGATCGTGACAGTCAAGTTCACTTGTAGTATACTTTCCAATTACTGGTTCTGTAATAAATTGGTCCCTCTTGCTTTCTCTTTTGGTTTATTCAACACTCAGTTGTTCACATTGGTTCTTCTCAGACTGCATGTTCCTAACACTATCATTTTATTGTCAGATTGAAATAAGTGAGCTGGACGATTTTGCCCAAGCTGCTTTTCGTGGCTACAAATCTCTGAATCGCATTCAGAGCCGGATATTTCAAACTGTTTATTACACTAATGAGAACATACTAGTAAGTTATCTACTTAATGACGTGACATGTCAAATGCAGCAGTGAGAGATTATTTATTTATTTATTTATAATTTTAATATGTCTAAAAGTGCTTTCTCACACTTTCAGGTTTGTGCTCCAACAGGAGCTGGCAAGACTAATATAGCCATGATTTCTATTCTCCACGAGGTGTTTATTAAGTTTGCTGCATCTATTTCTCTAGTTTATTTTGGAGATTATTTATTTTGTAGTTTGCCACTTTGGTATTGTTGGAAAATCAGTCTTGATAGGTCATGATCTCTATATTGATATTCAAGTTCCTTAGCAAGTTGTTCAGTCATTGTGGCACTGTAGGGGTGCTCTACAATGCAGTATGAGCTTGGTAAAATTCCACTTACATATTTCCTTTTCATGATGCTGTCTGCATGTATTAGTAAATAGTATGATATGAACCCTGATTCATTTTCTCTTTTTGTATGTATTGAAAGATTCATATAAGTTATTTAAATTTAAGTGTTTAGTATTTCATCATCTTTTTGTAATTTGGAGGATCATTAAATGGCCATTTGGATGCAGATTGGGCAGCATTTCAAGGACGGTTTCTTGCACAAAGATGAGTTTAAGATAGTTTATGTTGCTCCAATGAAGGTACAACTAGTTCGTTGTTTGCTTTACTTTCTTGTTTTGTGAGTGCAACTGGAAGTGTGTGTGTATTTTTTCTCCTTTTTGTGGGCACAAATATTGGAGTCACTTATTGTTTAGTTTCTTTTTTCTTTTCTTGTTTTAATTGCATTTAGGCATTAGCGGCTGAGGTTACATCGACCTTTAGCCATCGTTTATCACCACTGAATATGACTGTGAAAGAACTTACTGGAGACATGCAACTCTCTAAGAATGAACTTAAAGAAACTCAGGTTTGTTTGCTCATATGCTCCTCTGTTGCTACTGCCCCATGCATGCAAGAGCTTATGGCTTTGCTTTTCTTGTTATGCAGATGATAGTTACAACACCGGAGAAATGGGATGTCATAACTCGCAAGAGTAGTGATATGTCACTCTCAATGCTAGTTAAGCTCTTAATTATTGATGAAGTGCATCTATTGAACGACGATAGAGGTCATGTAATAGAAGCACTTGTTGCTCGGACTTTACGCCAGGTAACTGCTGGTATATTTTTGTCGTTTCTTAAGGTAAAAAGTTATCACCTTGGTTAACCCATAGGTAGGTATTATCTTCTTCACTACCTTCGCTCTGTACACCAATATGGTATTCTTCTAGTGTTTGGTGTTGGTGGCATTATAGTTTTGTATCATGTTCAAAATCCAATAGTTACGTTTGATAAGGAATCTAAGATTTTTGTTCTGGTAACAGGTGGAATCAACACAGACAATGATCAGAATTGTGGGACTTTCGGCTACTCTACCTAATTATTTGGAGGTTTAGTTTTCTCATATTCAACATTTGTTGATTTCTTATTGTGAACCTCTATAAACTAATGTCTAAAGATTCTGAAGCCAACGCATTTGAAATGTTCAATTTGTTTCTTTTGCATAAACACCTAGGTTGCACAATTTCTAAGAGTGAATCCAGATACGGGACTCTTCTTTTTTGACTCTAGCTACCGTCCTGTGCCTCTTGCACAACAGTATGTCGGTATCAGTGAGCAGAACTTTGCAGCTCGGAATGAGTTGTTGAATGAGATATGTTATAAGAAGGTTTCTGGTTTCATATGAGCACTCTTTTCTATAGTTTATTTAAATCTTGGAAAACATTTACCATATGCAATATGGTATCCTTCAATAGGTTGTTGATTCATTGAGGCAAGGTCATCAGGCAATGGTATTTGTTCACTCCAGGAAAGACACGGCAAAAACAGCTGAGAAGCTGGTATACCTTTTGTATTTTTTTATGAATTTGCTTTTGACTTTTTTTGTTGTTCAAGATTCTTGTTTGATAGTGTTCCTTTGTATTATCATTACCATTTTTTTTTTGTTTTTGTATAAGTATATAAGTTGATTTGTTGGTAATGTGACGTACCTAAAAAAAAAAACACTTATTACGGTGCAGTTAGTCAACTAATAGTTTGAAGGTCTTTCAATTAGTTAATAAATTGTAAAATTACTTGGTATTACTAATTATGAATAAAAAAGATCGTTGAAAATTTTAAAAATAATTGCGAATTAGTTTAGAAAATTTAATAGAAGTGCGATTTATGTGATCAAAATTGGTTTCATCATACTGGCATAGAAGTATGAAAATGGGAAATTAAAGAATTGCTTATCATTTTTGGATGCATTAAAAAAAAAAAAATTTGTTGAATGTGAACGTTGTCGCAATTAACAGTCAACCTAGGAGGATAGAATTTCTCCTCTTTTATGCAATTAGTTTTTCTATTTGCTTCTGTATTACGAAGTGAAATGAACTTGGTACTTTCCTGCAATGTTTAATCCGAGATTTATTTTCCTTGAAAGTACTACAAATATGGATTGGTATAAAAGTAAGGAATTTTTGTTTTGAGTTTTTCCAAATGTAGTTGTCTCCACACTACTAATTTTTCAGGGTGTTGAGCAGGTTGAACTTGCTCGTAAGTATGACGATCTGGAACTTTTCACCAATGATACTCATCCACAGTTATCCTTAATCAAGGCAAGGAAGAAAAAAAGTTTTTAAACAGTCATATTGGTTTCATCACGGCTTTGAAGCGTTGTTAAATTTCCTATTTTCTTACATTCCAGAAAGAAGTTCTCAAGTCTAGAAACAAAGATCTCGTTGAGCTTTTTGCATTTGCGGTTGGTGTTCATCATGCTGGGATGTTACGAGCTGATAGGGGTTTGACTGAGCGTCTTTTCTCTGATGGACTCTTGAAGGTAGTGCTTGTTCATTTTTTCAATTCCATCATGACATTTTCAATTTACGGATATAATTTTACACAACCATGTTACCAGGTACTTGTTTGTACAGCAACTTTGGCATGGGGTGTTAACCTGCCTGCGCACACTGTTGTGATTAAGGTTGGTGCTAATTGTTGTGCATCACATCCATGTATTTCTGTGAATTCGCTACTAAATCGATTTTTTGTTAGTGTAAGTTTGTGAAAAGAAAATTATTTTTTCCTCTTCTTTGATTAATACCGGAATTACACATATATAGGATAAATAATATCCTGCTGAGAACAACTTCCTAAAATATCTAATCTAACTGAATTTAAAATTCAAAATTCCAAACAGAAATGAGTCCTAAATAATCTTCTAACGTAATCTTCCTATCTTATCAACACTCCCCTTCATGTTGGTGAGTAGATATCGATCAAATCCAACTTGCTAACTAGAGACTCAAAGGTCGGCTTGAACAGTCCCTTTGTAAGAATGTTTGCTGTTTGTTTTGACGTTGGAACAAAAGGCATGTAAATGGTCCTTGTTTCGGGCATTTCCTTTATAAAGTGTCGATCAATCTCCATGTGCTTGGTTCTATCATGTTGTACAGGATTATGAGCTATGCTTATTGCCACCTTGTTATCACAATAGAGCTTCATTGGTGTCTTCAAAGGCTCTGTAACTCCACTAAGACTCGTTGTAGTCACAATAACTCACAAACACCATTAGCCATAGCCCTATACTCCACCTTTGCACTACTTCGAGCTACCACATGTTGCTTCTTGCTTCTCTAAGTCACAAGGTTGCCCCACACATAAGTACAATATTTTGTTGTGGACCTTCTATTTGTAGCCGAAACTGCCCAGTCAGCATCAGTGTAAGCGTAAACCTCCCATTTTGAACTTTTTTTGAAAAACAGGTCCTTTTCTGGACGACTCTTCGAGTACCTCAAAATTGGTTTACAAAGCTAACCGCAAATGCTGTGTCAGGCCGAGTGTGGGACAAATAAATCAACTTTCCCAATAGCTTTTGGTACCGTGTAGTGTCTATAGGCTTTCCCTCCCTGTCTTCTTTGAACTTAACATTCGGATCTATTGGTGTGTCCACGGGTCTGCATCCATTCATCCCGGTTTCATTGAGAAGATCTAGGATGTACTTCCTTTGAGTCACAGTAATTCCTTTTTTCGACCTTGCAACCTCCATTACAAGAAAGTACTTGAGTGCTCCCAAATCTTTGATTTCAAATTCCGTGGCCAAATTTCCCTTTAACCGGTTAATTTCTTCCAAGTCATCACCTGTCAAGATGATGTTATCCACATACACTATTAGAACCATTATTCTCCCGCTATCTGAACGTTTTGTGAACATTGTATGGTCGGTTTGAGCTTGTATGTAGACTTGGTTCTTCATGGACCTAGTGAATTTTTCAAACCAAGCTCTAGATGATTGTTTAAGACCATATAATGACTTCCTCAAACGACATACTTTCGATCCAAATTTCCCTTCAAAGCCAGGAGGTGGGTCCATATAGACTTCCTCTTCTAAATCTTCGTTAAAGAAGGCATTTTTGACATCCAATTGTTGCAGAGGCCAATCAAGATTTTTTGCAATAGAAAGTTGAACTTTCATAGGGTTTAGTTTCGCCACTGGTGCAAATGTTTTTGTATAATCAATGCCATAGGTTTGAGTGAAACCTTTGGCCACTAACCGTGCCTTGTATCTCTCAAGCGTACCATCTGAATTAAATTTCACAGCAAATACCCAGTTACACCCAACCGTTGTCTTTCCTCTCGCAAGTGTAGCATCTCCCAAGTTCTGTTCTTCTCAAACGCTCTCATCTCCTCAAAAATTGCTTCCTTCCACTCAGGAACCTGTAAGGCATCTTGCACATTTTTTGGAATCTCCATAGGAGACAGTTGAGAAGTGAAGGCAGAAAAGGATGATGACAGAGTTTTATAGGACACAAACTTTGACAACGGATGGTTTGTACAAGACCTAACACCCTTACGAATAGCAATAGGGATATTGAAATCACTAGGCTGATCTTGAGAGGTTGGACATGATTGGGACATACCTGGTGAGTCACAGTTTTGCTTTGGATTACACTCATGGTTTTGTCGGGAACTCTTAGACTCAATTTCTCAAATTTGTGGCCTTTTCGAGAAAGTCAGTCCAAAGATTTTTTTCATGTTCGCCCTCTCCTTTTTTCCTGATAGGATCACTATTTTGTGGTGACATTACAGATGGCCCTAAAGAATTTTTAGTATTTAAAACATTTGATTTTTCAACAGAAACTATTTCGACTGTTTTGTTTGTTTTTTTTTTTTAATGGAATTCGCTAAGGTTGAATCCGAGCCTTGTCCTATGTGAATAAAGTCATCATGAAATTATTGTGAATTGATATAACGTGTTTCTTGTGATTGAAGAAGATTTGATTTTTCAAAACTCAGATTTTGAAATGAAGGAGAATCGGATTTCTTAAGTAAAACAAAATTATTTTTTCCTGTTCTTTGATTAATCCCGGAATTACACATATATAGGATAAAGAATATCCTGTAGAAAATAACTTCCTAAAGTATCTAATCTTACTGAATTTAAAATTCAAAATTCAAAACAGAAATAAATCCTAGATAATCTCCTAACGTAATCTTCGTATCTTTCCAACAGTCAGATGACAAATTTTTCTGACAAGGATGAAGTTGATTGTAGAATAGCTAGGAAAATAAAATTTTAAGTGTCCTTGACATTAAATTGCTTCGAAAATTCTCAGCAGGCTCTACCCACTCCCATAATGATTGGAATATCATCTTTCTTGTCATGGAAGAGTGCTAATTAATAGTCTCTTCACTAAGAATCTGGTGAAAACATTCTTCAACAAGATTTTGTGAGGTGTTGGGTTTGAAATTGCTGGTCATCTGGTGGTTTGGTAAAATAAAAATGTTCTTGCAGTGAGTCAGTTGGTTTCTTTTGTATCTCTCTCCAAACTTCGATCTGATGTTTGAGGACTTTCTCTTCCATCGTGATGTGTCTTGTGGACTGAACCTATGCAGTAAGATAGTTAGCAACAATTTTACATATATGCTAAGAATTTGCTGCACTATTCTTGCTCACTGTCCGACCAAGTCTCTGAGAATTATGCATCCAGGAACGTTGAAAGGGTTTTAACTGCCATTTGATATACATAATAACCTCTCTCGTATTATGCTCCAGGGTACCCAATTATATGATCCAAAGGCTGGTGGGTGGCGAGATCTGGGCATGCTTGATGTTATGCAGGTAAGACCCATAACATTTCCTGCTATCATATATCCTAGTGAAGTTAACTTCCCCCCTTGGGTACGTTCTCATGGTGTCCCTGTTTTAGATCTTTGGACGTGCCGGGAGACCTCAGTTTGACAAAAGTGGGGAAGGCATCATAATCACGTCCCATGACAAACTTGCTTATTATCTACGGTTGTTGACGTGCCAACTCCCTATAGAAAGTCAGGTACTTGAGTAGTTTAATGATTTTTTACATGCTAGAAAATATTTGTTTAACAAAACTGTGTATTTCTTTTTGTTTTCCATCCCTTCTTTTTGTGTATTGTTTTAATCTCTCTCAATAGAGGTTTGTTGTTTCCTAAAGCAACCCCCCTGGAAACTAACTAAACATTTATGACCTATTTTCTGTTAGCAGTTTTGTGCATGCTTATTCTTGACATGAATTTATTTGCAAATAGTGGAGGCTGTAGTAGGATGTTCAATTATTTTTCCTGGTTCAAAGTGATACAGTAGAAACTCCATGCGTGGTTCTTTTTCTTAAAGTGGTTCATTTTCATCATCAAATGGTTTCTACTTTGTTTGCAGTTTATTAGCTCCTTGAAAGATAATTTAAATGCGGAGGTAGCGTTGGGTACTGTAACGAATGTCAAGGAAGCTTGTGCTTGGCTTGGATATACATATCTTTTTATACGGATGCGAATAAATCCTTTGGCATATGGTATTGGATGGGATGAGGTAATGCTTATTGATTTGTAATTTTAATGTATCTTACTTGTGAGAAGGAGAACAGTGTTCTAGCCCTTGAAGTATGGGGAAGGAGGTTATTGGCACTTATAAGTGGGGACACTCTCTAGAAAAGCTTTGGGAAAATGGTAGGGCTAGTGGACCAAAGGAAGCAGTTTTTTAACATAGGCAAGGTTCCAACAATTTAGCTGGTCCTAGGGCAGAAACTGACTATTTGTAGACGAACCAAATAATAACTGTGGAATTAGGTCAGTTGGCCCAATAAATGTTTGAATTTTTTTTGGTTAGGAAAATAGCAAGTGGCCATTAATATACGCTGGTCAATAAGATTTGGGTAAATCATTGATTGACATTGATTTTGGTCAATCACTACCACCAAGTCAATCCGTTTTTAACCAGTGATTAATCATTGATAGACCATTTTTAAGAAAACTACTGTTTTTGTAATTTAATAAAACTTCATACATTTTATTCAAGCTTTAGAAAAGGAACATAAATAAACACTTGTATAACTTTATTTTCTTAAAGTTGCTTGATATATGCTTAGATGCATGGGGTGCTTTACAGAGGATCTTTCGTTATGCTGTTTGACAGGTCATTGCAGATCCAACTTTGAGTCTAAAGCAAAGAGCTTTTGTAACAGAGGCTGCACGTGCACTTGACAAAGCAAAGATGATGCGGTTTGATGAGAAAAGTGGCAACTTTTACTGTACGGAGCTTGGTCGCATCGCAAGTCACTTTTACATTCAGTACTCTAGTGTTGAAACGTACAATGAGATGTTGAGAAGACACATGAATGACAGTGAGGTTGGTTTTGACCAA
>CM046380.1:8201475-8211475 GCA_025413485.1 Ficus microcarpa | reverse complement strand
ACAGGTCTATTGTGTAGTATTTGTATGATTTGATCTTTTTTCTCGGACTCTGCAGGCCTTTCATGTTCTGTACCACACGGACAATAATGTTCTACTAGGAGCTCCCACTGGAAGTGGTAAAACTATATCCGCTGAGCTTGCTATGCTTCACCTCTTTAACACACAGCCTGATATGAAGGTACACATAATAAAAGTTTAAGCAATACGTTGCAGAAAAAAACTTCTGACAAATTGTAGATAGCGACGAATGGAAATTTTCTATTTGGTTATAGTAAATTCAAATCTCAAGTCAAAACAGATGAAGACCGTTGCTACTTAGACAGTTTTATATGATACTTGGGTTGCTTAGTTGGGCATGGGTACACTATCTTTCAACTGTAAAGTTCTTTTCCCTTTAAGGAGAGCATGTCCTTTATTTTTTATCTTTATATTCTTTCAATTATATATTTGTCTTTTTTTTTTTTTTTAAATAATATGAATATGAAGCTGTAATTTTCTGGTCTGTGTACATATTATGTCATTCTGTAATGAAGCTTTTAAATTATTATGTTGCACAAATGTAGGTTTCCTCATTTCCTTTTTTAACACAATGTCTCTTCCTTACCATAACCCTCCCCACCCTGGTGAAAGTAGGATTCTATCCTGGGTCGTATAATTTGACACCAAGAGACTATCAACTGAGCTGCCGGCACCTTCACATCGATTCTCCCTGATCACAGATGTTTCATATTAATAGGCTGTGGTGTACTCAATTTCTCTTTGAACAGGTCATTTACATAGCACCTTTGAAGGCTATTGTTCGTGAAAGAATGAATGATTGGAAAAAGCAACTTGTCTCTCAACTTGGAAAAGAGATGGTGAATATTCACATCTATTACCAAGATTGGATATTTTGGCATATGGTATTGACAAAAATGGAATGTCTTTCCCAGGTTGAAATGACTGGTGATTATACTCCAGATTTGATGGCTCTCTTGTCGGCAGATATCATTATATCTACACCTGAAAAGTGGGATGGTATCAGTCGTAATTGGCACAGTCGAAATTATGTCAAAAAGGTTCATTCATCCACTCCCCCCTCCCCTTCTCTTCCATTAGAATTTTTTCTACCTATTTTAGGTATACATGGGACAACTAGATCGTTATATGCCTTAAGCTAACTTGTTTTAACTCATGTAATTGTTCAATAGGTTGGCCTTATGATTTTGGATGAGATTCACTTATTGGGGGCTGATCGTGGACCCATTCTAGAGGTATTTACTTGCTAAATATACTTGAGCGAGATTAATATCAATAGACCTAATTCTTGGATTTCATTCTTTCTTCATCTTCTGTTGAGCTTATGGGTTACAATTTGGGAATAATTAGCACAGTGAGAACGTAAGCGCAGCATTAGTATTAAAAAATAGCGGGTGCAATTGTTGAATTTTGTTGATATATTTCCAGGTCATTGTGTCAAGGATGAGATACATATCATCACAAACAGAGCGTGCAGTACGGTTTGTGGGTCTTTCTACAGCATTAGCAAATGCAAGGTATGTTCATGCATTTCTTTTGTGCTCTACAAATTGAAGTTTCTATTGGATTTAGTCTCTGGTTTTGTCTAATGATCTTGCTTGCTTGTTTGTTCAGTGATTTGGCTGATTGGTTGGGTGTTGGAGAAATCGGACTCTTCAATTTCAAACCAAGTGTTAGGCCTGTGCCTCTCGAAGTTCATATCCAGGCAAGTGGATTAATTGCTTCATCTCAACTATAGCTACTTGAATGGAATAGAAATGACATAAATTTTTCATGCTCAGTATTTGAAGTTCTTGTAATCGGTAATAAGCTTTCACAACTACTTTTGAAAGTTTTTCTTAGGTAAAAGATTTTAGTTGTCCAAAGTACATGAAATGAATATGAAAGCAAAGTACAAGCTTCTATCTTTTTTTAGTGTTTTCATTTTTTGTTCATTTAATATGTTGTCTTTTACATACATGTATGTTTGTGCACAATCCATATTCAGTTACCCTTTTGAGGGAAAAAAAAGGTTCGTGTATTTGTTGAGAGTTTTCAAAGAGAGCAGAAGATCCAAAAAGTTTATGGACGTCTCAGGTCTTTTTGCTGTTTTGTGGGTGAGTGGTTGGAGAGGACCCCTTGATTCTTCAATGACAAATCAAAAGACGAGCTGAGTTATTACTTTGGGAAATAGTACTTTTCAAGCTTCTTTGTTACCATTGGCAGCAAAAGAGTTCAAGGACGTCTCATTCAGTCTGACGCTGTTTCTATGTTTTGTTTTGATGGACTTCTGGTCCTTGTTGCTTGTATATAGGATTTCCTTTTTGTTAATAAGTTGTTTGTGTCTTGTCCAAGTAAAATGATTGCTCATTTCATAATAAAATGATGAAGATAGGAAAACGACCATTTTCTGGGTACAATGCTTAAACGAACATGGTCACAACTTTGGAATCTTAACCAATAACTTATGTAGAAGGAAAATGAAAGCTTTAATCATTCAAGTGAAGTTAGTCCTTGAAATGAGCTAGTAGACAAGAAGCCTGCTGTGAACCATTATCAGCTTTTTATTTGTGTTTCACAGCCATAATATCTCCAGTTGTTTTTTACAGGGATATCCTGGAAAGTTTTATTGTCCGAGGATGAATAGCATGAATAAACCGGTGTATGCTGCAATATGCACCCATTCTCCTACAAAACCGGTTCTAATATTTGTTTCATCACGTCGGCAAACAAGACTTACTGCATTAGACCTCCTTCAGGTGGGACTCAGATTCACATGGATGTCAATGAAGCCTTCCTTCACAATTACCAATTCCTAGTGTTTGTTTGTGTTTGTAGTTTGCAGCTTCAGATGAGCATCCCAGGCAGTTTCTTAGTATGACTGAAGAAGCACTGCAGATGGTTCTTTCTCAGGTCACTGATCAGAACCTATGGCACACCTTGCAATTCGGCATTGGATTGCATCATGCTGGTCTAAATGACAAAGATAGATCTCTAGTTGAGGAGCTATTTGCAAACAATAAGATTCAGGCATTTCTCTGCCAGCTGAAATCTTCTTTCTTTATTTGTTATCATGTTTAATAGCCGTTTGTGTGCCCCACTTTTTACTGACCAGGTATGAGCATTGTAGGTCTTGATTTGTACTAGCACACTGGCGTGGGGTGTGAACCTGCCAGCGCATCTGGTTATTATCAAGGTGAGGCAACCTACACATAATAAACTTGCACTTTTGTTTCTCAAAGTTGCAGATTTTTACTGGCAAGAAAGTTCAACCTTTTTAGTTTTCACATTCGTTCACGTAGGAAATTGTTGGAAAGCGCAACTACAGCTTTTTGCAAAATGTTGTATATTAACAAGCTTTGTGACAGGATTTAGTCCCTTTCTATCCTGTTCTAACAGAACGAACTCACATTGCCCAAATATCTTCTCTCATGTTGTTGTTTTCCTTGGCTCTTATTTTTCTTTATTGACATTTTCATCTTGACTCAAATTATTTACCGCATATTTGACTTTATCAAAGTAATTACTTGATTTTTGTTACTTAAAATTGACTTAATGGATAAGGAGGGGCATGACAAATTCATATTTGACGAGTAATTTGATGGTATGCTAAATTTTAGTTTCATTTGCTAGTGTATTTCATTTGACAAGTAGGTGGTGTACTCTTCGTTGGTGTCGGATAAAAAAATTTATTTCACAGTGATGCTTTTCTTTGACAATTTTGCACTGTGCATGAAACTATTTTTGCATCAGAAATTCCATTATGTTACTCTGACAAAACCGTTTTGTGATGCAGGGAACAGAATATTACGATGGAAAAACAAAGAGATACGTTGATTTCCCCATCACAGATATCTTGCAAATGATGGGTCGTGCAGGCCGTCCACAATATGATCAACACGGAAAAGCAGTTATTCTTGTTCATGAACCCAAAAAGAGCTTCTATAAAAAGGTTGAATCAAAGTAGTGAAGTACACAATAATTCCATTGGTGATATTCCGTATCCCAGCCTTTACTTTTATGTTTGGTTGAGATATAATTTGCGATTTTGTGATTGCAGTTCTTATATGAGCCATTTCCTGTTGAGAGTAGTCTGAGGGAGCAACTGCATGAGCACATCAATGCAGAGATTGTATCTGGAACAATTTGCCACAAAGAGGATGCAGTTCATTATCTTACTTGGACTTACCTATTCCGTAGACTGGTATGAATTCTCGTTGATATTGCTGTATATTCAAAGGATGGAAGAGACTAGTCATTGGATAATCTTGATAAAGTCTTGACCCTAATGTGTGCTTTCAAATTACAGACAGATTTGAAAGAATGAGACCTATAATAAACCCAATGGTAGTTTTCAGAGGATTAAAAACATGCTAAATTTTAATTAGAGCACTTCAACGTGTGTGGAACTCTTAGAAATCAAAGCTTCTGTGACCAAAAAGCATTAAAAGAAAAGGAATCACAATCTTTGTTGTGTGATGTTCTTGAGCATGCTACAGTAAGTGGTTAAATATTACTAGTTCGCTGCTTGAGCGAGTAGGAAGCTAAACCTGAGTCCATATATCTTTATTTAGTCTTCTTCAACTTCTTACTGTGGGATGTTTGTTCCAGATGATAAATCCAGCTTACTATGGTTTGGAGACGAAGGAGCCCGGAATTTTAAGTTCTTACTTGTCTCGGTATCATGCAATTTCTAAAAGTCATGGAACCTTGTTGTGTTTTCATTGATTACTTGAATTGATTCACTATTCTCTTTTTGGCAGGTTAGTGCAGACAACATTTGAGGATCTCGAAGACAGTGGATGCATCAAGATGAATGAAGACAATGTGGAGCCAATGATGCTGGGTTCAATAGCATCGCAGTATTACCTTAGTTACATGACTGTATCAATGTTTGGTTCAAACATTGGTCCAGATACGTCACTTGAAGTAATAAGCAGTTTCTGAAGATATTTTTGATAAGATAAAAAGTTACAAATTGCCATTAGTTAGATGATTAATTTGTTGTAGGTATTTTTGCATATCTTATCTGGGGCATCTGAATACGATGAACTTCCTGTGCGGCACAACGAGGTAATGATCTAATGATATGTTCTCGTTATGTAGTCGTTTTCATTTAAATGACCATAAGCATGCCGTGTTGAATGTTTCAGGTTGGAAGAAAAGGTTTAGGAATTTTCCTATTTTGCTGAATACATATCCATGCTATATGGCATTTTCACAGCTTTAAGTTTTATTTAATGTAAGGAATAAAAGTGTTTGTCTGGTTATAATTTCTTCAATATCAGGAAAATTATAACGAAGCTTTGTCCAAGAGAGTTCGATATATGGTGGACAAGGATCGCCTTGATGATCCTCATGTTAAAGCCAATCTGCTGTTTCAGGTCAGAATCATATTTTTCCATTATTCTGAGCTTGGTGGAAATCATTTCTCTCTTTTTAATGCTTTCTTTTTCATTTTGTTTATTCTTTGTCATACATAATTTTTGCTATCCAGGCACATTTTTCTCAACTAGAGTTGCCAATCAGCGACTACGTCACGGACTTAAAGTCTGTCTTGGATCAAAGTATACGTATTATCCAGGCCATGATAGATATATGTGCTAATAGCGGATGGCTCTCAAGCTCAATCACTTGCATGCATCTTTTGCAAATGGTCATGCAGGTATTCCTCTAAAATTGCATTTTAACCCTTTTCTTTGTTTGGTTACATCAAGCGAAGATAGGTATTCTGTCACCACTTCCCAATTATTTTTCTTTATCTAATTTCTTGCAAGATGGAAATTAGGGGTAGAAAAACACTTTTCTTTTTCGCATTCTTCTAATGATAAAGAAAACCTTGATATACTGTATGGTTGCTGAGAAAGATTTGAAACTTCCATAATTCAAGTTCAGGATTACTGTATGGTTGCTGAAAAGGATTTGAAACTTCCATAATTCAAGTTCCAGGATTTTAGTTTCAGTCATCATAACTGATTACTTAGTGTTATTGCAGTCATGTCACAACCTAAGGAAACAGAACTAGTCGGTGAATATGAAAGGAAAATTAACAAGTCCACAAGAGGTTTAGAATGGCACTAAATAAGACTATATACTTTGATGGTATTTGATGCTGTTATTTCTTCGTTTACGTGCTGCAGCATTACACACCCGTGATATAACTTTTTGATTCTTTCAGGGTTTATGGTTTGATAAAGATTCTTCTTTGTGGATGCTGCCCTGCATGACTGTTGAACTTGCGGATTCTCTGAGCAGAAAAGGAATTTCTAGTTTGCAGCAATTATTGGATTTCCCCAGGGCAACCTTGCAAAGCATGATTGGAAATTTCCCGATTTCAAGATTAGTTCAGGTGTGGAGCCCTGTAAAATATACTTTATGTTTGTCAAACATCTATATAAGGTTTACATCTGCATCTTAGCATTCACATGGGGCGGGGGCTATTTTTCTGTTGTGAAAAGTAAAATAAATGGGCTTTCCCCACATTCGTGATTGTAGTAGTAATCTTTTTGTTCTCTATTCAATTCAACACGATATGAATATTTATTTCTCAACTAGGAGGCACATATGCATTTGCACCCTCTAGAGGTCATAGATGTTATGTGCATATCCAGCCATAAGGCGAAAGTAATCCGTCTTCTCCACTTCTCAAAGATAGTTACGATTATTGCGTACATATACAATAAGGGTCCCATAAGTTGCTGGTTTGGTGCCTATGGTTTGGATACCATCCAAATTCAGATCATGTCGACCAAAAACATTTTACAATTGTGTGCAAAACATTAGCCATGCCTTCTACATGTCAATTCTTGTAAATCAATTTCTTTTTCAGAAAAAAGAGTGCAAACTCATGTAGATGATTCAGGATAAGGTCGCATTTAGTTCATGTTTGAATATCATGGTTGTTGGTTAAGCTAAAATTGCTTGTGCAACTTCTTAGATCTTAGGGCTTTATTTTTTTCATTTCTTCACTAAGATGAAAATTGTTAGTCATAATTTTTGTTGACTTTTCAGAAAAAGACAAAAACTAAGATGAAAATTTTGAGTTGAAGATGTTAAAACAAACGCACCATTATTTTTCTTAGTTGGCTTTTGGGTGGAGATTGAATCTTTTTATGAAATGTTAGTTGCCTCTATCTTGGGAGGCGAGCATGTGAACTGATTAATATTTTCTTTTTGTTATTAGGATTTGCAGTATTTCCCCCAGGTCCAAGTGAAATTAAGACTTAATCGGATGGAAGCTAATAATGGAAAATCGCCCGATCTGAACATCAGACTGGTGAAGAAAAATTCCAGGAGAAAATCATCAAGAGCTTTTGCCCCTCGGTTCCCAAAGGTAGAAGGTTCATCGTGTTCTTTCTTATATGTGAACATAAATAATGTATATAGTTCATAGTAATCGGACTGGAAAATGACCTTGACATATTGGGCACAGGTGAAAGATGAAGTGTGGTGGTTGGTTCTCGGTAACACCTCCACCTCGGAATTATATGCTCTGAAGAGAGTAACTTTCTCTGATCACTTGGTTACCAATATGGAGTTACCACCAGAGCCAACCGCTCTCAAGGTTAGAATGCGTTTCTTAATTTCAACTTTATATATTTTTTTCTCCCATGTTTTTTTCATGATAATGTTATATGCACTAAATCTCTGAAAATTTTTAACCAGACATTAAATTTAGGAGAAATATCAATAAATATATGACGTAGTAGAACTAGTGTCTTACCTCTCCCCAACACAAGATACAGATTGCTTTGCATATAAAAGCTTTTGAATTATGCATCGTGCATTGTTCATCACATCCTATATATTTTCATAATTTAGCTTTAATGAGAGAATAACTTGTTTCATCAAGGGAATAACTTGTTGCATCGGTGGTTCTAATTTTTCTTTATAAATAGAGGGCGCTGTTAGAGAGGCAAAAAAAAAAAAAAAAAAAGAAGATTCTTTTGTTTTTTTTGGGTAATCTTCTTAATCATCACAGTACTTAAAATAAGATGTAGTATCTATCACATTTAGGCGAGCCCATATAAATCTTGTGTATTCGTGATTGTTTATTTTTCTTTTGCGATTTCTTATTGCTCCAAGTGATATAGAAGTATAATGGTTAATTCCTAAAAAAACTCTTGATGGCTCGATGTGTTAAATTAAACTTGACAATAAGTTATAATCCAACGAGTAGTGCTTTTTTTTGAGTTATGAGTTTCCCTTTTTTCTTTTTGGGTTAAAAAAAATAATAATAATAATTTCTCGTACTTAGTTTGCTCATTAACGGTTCCATTTCCAGGAAACGAAGCTGATTTTAGTTTCAGATTGTTACCTTGGTTTTGAACAAGAGCACTCCATTGGTGAACTCAATTGACCGGGAGCAACTTATTGAATGAAAAAAGAAAAAAATAGATAATTAAAGGGAGAACTATTTAGAACGTGCTTATATATAGAGTTTGGCTTTAAGCACATTCTTGAATCACCAAACTCCTTGCACACAGAATATTTCAAGTGGCAAAGTGTGTATGTATTTACACAAGTGTTGTGTCTGAAAAAGATCTCCTGATCAAAGCTGTAGGGAGTGTCATACAAATTTAATGTTTAGGAAATATCGAAAGATCTGTAGAGCAATTTTTAATGTGCGAATGCCTACTGTAAATGTTCAAAGTTATTGAAATATTTGACATTGCAATTTTTTATGGATCTAATTATTTTCTTAAGAAGTAAATGAAGTACTTTTTCCTTTTATCAATATTGTTTTGTTGGGAATCTTTTATCAATAATTAAATTACAAGATTTGCTATAAACAAATACAAGAATTTCAAGTAAATAAACAATTTTAAGATTTTAAAATTGTTGTAACAAATATAATATTTACTAGTTAAAAATAATTAAACAATGAAGTGGAAATACAAAGCAAATAAATAGTTCAGATGTCCACTTATTTATATCTTCATTTATGTCCCTTTAATAATAAGATGACACGTGTGTAATTAACATAATATTTTTATCAATTTGATAAGATATTGTAATTGAATTGACATCTTTAATTGACATGTTATGATATTGTTGGAGGGATATGAAAGAGACATGAATAAGGGGATATAAGAGTTGGATCCGTATGTTATCTTTTACTCGTAAAATACAGTATTTACTCAATAATTCCTTTAGTTATCCCATTGTCTATATTTTTAGTTTATCTTGTAAATCCATTTAGGCAAACCAACCACCAGATAGGTTAAACTATTCGCAGGGTCAATTTCAATAGCACTTTTAGAAACTTCTATTTCAAATTTAACATTATTTTTGAGATCTTTCTTTCCTAACACTGTGAACTCAGAAAATTCTTTAATTTGTGGGTCAACTAAAGAATAAAAATATATGAAGTACTAAAAATGCCCTTATCTTCTACTTGCCTTTGTCGAAGTCCAGCATATGGGTAATTTTCTTAATGATCATTAGTAATTACTTTAATTACCATTTTGGTACATTTATATATATATATATATATATTCTAAATTTTAATTGCTATGATTGCATAGTTTTAGTAATTACCTTTTTCGCAATCCGTTGGAATTGTACGTGTGTGTTTTGTGTTTTAGTTTTCTGCTTTCTCCTCTCTCATTTGAACTCCCCCCTCTCTCTCTTCATTTGAACTCGCTATAGCTTTCTCTGAGGGCATTTAACTCCGATTTTAAACCACACCGACACAACCTCGTTTATGAATCTTAAAACTTATGTTATTTTGAGAATTACTCATCCGTCTTAAGAGGAATACTAAATCCGAGTAAAAGATTAGGGCACTTTCAGTACTCCATATATATATATTTTTTATATTATGAGACCGACATTTTAGAAAATCATCTGATGTGATAGCATTACAAATGAAAGTCCAAAAAATTGATGTTACATTTGAAATAAAAATTTTCAAGAATATTATTATTGAAATTTACCCTTATACTTATTTTTTGTTGGTTGAATACCCTTACTAATACAACGAACATTCAAGTCGAAACAC
>CM046380.1:8171723-8196872 GCA_025413485.1 Ficus microcarpa | reverse complement strand
CACATGATTACCAAGGCACAGGAAAAAAAAAAAAAAGACCTCTCCACGGGACACCCAACTCCCTAGCTTCCCCCCCCCCCCCCCGGCGACGGCGAACCATCACCAGGCGACCTCCTGTCTCCGTGCCTCCGTCTGGCCCCCAACTCCGACGCTCCCCCCTCCCCTCTACCAGCAGCGCCGCCGACACCTCCATGCTTTCGTCTCCCCCCCCCGCCCCGGATCCCCGATCTGGGTTTCGCCCCCACCCTCCCCCGGCCGCATCCTCTATCTGGGCTTCGCTCCCCCCACCCCCCCGGCCGCGATCCGGACCTGGGTTTCGCCCCCTCAGCGATCTGCGTCTGGGTTTTGGGCCCCCGGCGACGGCCTCTGTTGTTGCTCCGACGCCCGAGCCTGCCTTCGTCGCCGGTGTTTGGGAGGAGGAGAGGAGGGTGTGAGCGACGGCGACGTGAAGCTTGGATGGTGGGGCGAGACGCGGGGCTTGGGCGGCGAGAAGAGACGAGATCCAGATCTGGGTTGGCGACTCGGGCTCGGCGGTGGTGGGTGGTCCGGCGCCGACGAGTTTGGCGGCTGTTCTTCCTTTTTTTTTTGTTTTCAAGTTTTTTATTTGTTGGTTTTTTTTTTTTTTAATGTGATCCTATGCAAATGTCTTATTTTTAATTTGGTGAATCTTTTCGATATCAACGTTCAAAACTACGGTAGAAAATTTTTACCTTCGCAGTAAAGTAAAATGTCCTATCTGGAATTTCCCTTATTAATATTCGTATTGAAAATTTATGACTAGTGATGTTGGCTGTCATAAATCACAAGAAAATAAAGTAATTTTGAGATGTATTAAAAACGATAACCTTTTAGAAGCTCTACTTCTAAAATATATTTGTGAACTATCAAGTCACATCGGGAATTTAGACCTTATTTAATTAAAAAGTTTAAATTTAAAATTTTAATTTTAATTTTAATTTTTTTTTAAATTTTTTTATCTTTTTTAAAAATTTTTTTACATTTTCTAAAATGTCAATAACAAACTATTATTGAAATTTAAAATTTCTAACTCAAACTTATTTATCAAATAAATCTTTAGAAAAATATAATGAAATTGGATAAGGCTCTAACTATTGAGGACTTGCCTTTAGCTTTTTCCTTTTCTTTTTTTTTGTTTTTTATTTTTTGTTTTTTGTATTTTGTTTTTTTTTGGTAAATAGCCAATTTTGTCAATAACTTATGTGCCAAGTCTAGTGGATGAACTTAAAATGGTTAGAGTGTCAGCTTTAGTGGCCTAGTCAAGTTGTTACTATAAAATTGCCTCCCCACTCCCTCCCCCTCCTTATTTGGTCACGAGGATGGAGTTTTTTTTTTTCTTTATTTTTTTTTTCCGAGGCATTCTTTTAATTAAAATGAGTTTTGTGACTTTTGTCATTTAATCCGGATTTAAGACAAATTTTACTTTTTCTCATGAATTTTAGGCTGCCACGAAACACCCTGATAATAGGCTGCCACGAAACACCCTGATAATTTTATTTTGTAACATTCTTTTATCCTAAAATTTAAAATATTTACATGTTTCTCCCTTAATTAAATTTTTTTACAGAAAAATACACTTAACAGCAGTATTAAATATAAAATTATAAAGTTACATTCATTAGCAATACACGTGACATTTACTATTTTTGTTAAATATGAAATTACAAAATTAAACATAACAAGTACTATTGAAAAAATGACAATCAGTCCTAAATATGTACTCTTTTGACCTAATTATAAGATCAACTTAGTAATTTCATACTTAACACTCCCTAATACATGTTGCCAATAAATTTCACACGTAGTTTTCCGTTAAAAATTTAATTGAGAGGGAAATCTGTAAATGTTTCGAAGTTCAAGGTAAAATAATGTTACAAATTAAAATTTAAGAGACATTTTGTGACAATGTCTAAAGTTCGAGGGGTGAGTGAAATTTGTCCTTTTTTTATGATGATGCAAGGAGAAGCATTTTGACATGGTACTGAGAATATGATAATTTATCTATTTTATGTTAGAATTTGTAAGTTTTGAATGTTGGAATTGTATAAATTATAACAAACTTTTTTAAAATTTAAAGAAAATATGATAATATGTACATTTAAACGATTAAATAGTGAACTTTAAATGCAAAGGTTAAGATAAAATTTTACCACAATACCAGGGCCGTGACGACGTCACAGAAGGACCCTATTAACCCTTACACATAATCAATGTTTATTTTATGTGTCAAATTCATTCTAATATTCCAACCTTTAAAAATATATTAAACAAAAGTATACTTTAGCAGTATGTACTATTATTTTAATCATTAGATTAAATTTTTAATGACATGATATATCATTAGGATTGAGGAGTGGCTATGTATCACGTGTTATAAATTATTAACGTGTACATATATCATATCATTAGAAAAATTAATTCGACGACCAAAACACAACAGCGACCAGTAAATAAGGTAAAGATATAATCGTTATAAATATTATAACATTTTAATTCATGAACGTTCACCATAAAACTATTCTTAAAGATCAACGTTAAAACTACAATTCCTGCTTGTAGTACAAATATGAGGTCTTGTCATACAAAATTCCCTATTTTGTGTAAACTTTTTGAGAAAATCAAGATATGAAACATGGGATTTTGTGAATGGAGCGACTGAGAATAGAGTCTGTACGGGTACTGGTCATAGCATGCCTTGAACATGCAATGTCATTAAACGATTATCGTCTTTAAGTTCTGTGAAATTCATAATTTGCACCCAAAATTGGTCACCTTCTAAAAAACGACAAGCTAGGCTAGGGATAATGTGCTTTCAAAATTGATCACCTTCTGAAAACGACATGTTAGACTAGGTGGGTGCATTCAATAGCGCCATTGTATTAGAGCTTAGCGTGGCTGCTCAAATTTCAACCAAAAAAAAATTATATAGCTTTTCAAAACTCTATTTTGATATTATTATTCTACTAAATATACTTTTCTTTTTTTTTTTTTTTGGAAATGGAGATTCCATTCAAATAAACAGAGTGATACAAATACTATAACACCATGCAAATACTCCCGCAACATAAGAGACATAATCTTCAACTGAAACCGGTTTCATTAGTAAAATGTGATGAATGTTCAAAGAAAGACAAATATCTACGATTTGATGGCAAGAACGTACATTGGCCCACCAAGATCGAGCACATAAAATGCTCTTTTTGATAAAACTTCTATGTCGGATGGAAAATTTTAATCAATTGAAAGCCAAAATGAGTTCTATCACAAAGATCATGTCAAGACTCAAATAAAGATGGGGAAACAACCACCGTTATTAGAGTTATTAAACAACAATAGCACAACAAAACCTAAAGCATAGGTGGTGAAAACATTGCCATTATTCCAAACTAAATATATGTGACATAACAAAATAAATACACTGCTACCTTCTGTCCACTGCAACATGCCAAACTTAGTGAAGAGGAATCTTAATTGGGTGTTTTTGTTTAATAATGTAGTAGGAAATTGCTTGTTATATGGTAGACTGCTATCGACAAGACAATAGCAGCCGGATACCTCCAGTAACACATTCATATATCACCTTTAGCAAGACAGTATGTTACCATTAGTAACAAACTAGTCTACTACCGACCTGGAAGTCAGCGTGACCGCCTGGATTACTGTCAATAACCTGGCTTGGTACCTGCAACAAAGTTGGAGATATTTTGTATATCTTCGGTTTTTTCATTGTGCAGTTAATTCTCAAAGTTTTTATTTTCTATTAGCAAAAAAGAACCCATGGTCTTATTGCCACATTTGTGTAAAGACCCCCTTAAAAAACAAAAAAAAAAAAAGGTAGGAAATAGCATTATATAGCAAATCTACTAGGTAAGTAATTTTATTTATTTTTATTTACTCAACTATTTAAAGTAAAAACTTGCTACTTATTTTAGTTATTTACTGTAAAAATGCTATCTACTTCTTTCTTAAATTTTTTTTTTTTTTTTTAAGGTGAACTAGCCATCGTGGGTCATGCTTTTTGGGTCGTGGGGGGGCTTGGGCCACAGGGTCAAGACCATAACCCAAATCCGTAAGGTTCGGGCCGATTTGACTTCGAGAAGAGCCTACACCCAATGTATAGAAACTAATCAGTCAGAGCTTGGGGCCCAAAAGCCCATGGGTGGTCACTACTCACTTCTAAATCCTATTATATGACGTGATGCTCGCGGTCCTTGCTTAATTTTTGAGAGAGAAAAGTAAATAACAGTTTCCAAAAAAAGAAGAGAATAACAAGTTTTTAAAATTTTTAGGATTGAATAACAGATATATCAGATAAATAATTTATTTATATCAGATTTATTATGAGAATGATTTATTTATGTCCTGTAAATATATCGTCGTTTACCTAGTAATTTAGTTATTTATTTGAAATATTTTAAAATCTTGCTATTTATCTTAATTAGTTTCATTAAAAAACTATTTATTGCAGTATCCCTAAATGGTATTAGAACTAAATGGCAGACAAAAATTGCGTAATAGCGTCTTTGAAAAATATAAAAAGAGAGAGAAAGTAAAACATTCTGAATATCCTATAAAATATATATATATGTATTATAATAGCAACATGAGGACAACAAACTTTCCAAGAGCCATGATGCCAAGTTAGATTGCTTTCAACAAAAGAATTGCGCTACTGTATCTGGCGAGGAGTTTGATGACTTGCAAATTTAGGCTTTATTTGCCTTATTATTTCATTTTAATTAAAACTGTACTTTTTTTTGTCTTTTTCTCAAAAAATTTTTGTCTTTTTCCTAAAAAGTTTTTTGTTTTTTCTGAAAATTCAAAAAAATTTACTATTATAACTAAAATATTTCAACTCAAACTAACCAACCAAACGGACCCTTAACCTTTGGAGTCACAAATGCCTTGTGATCCTTAAAAGTCCGTATGATGAACGAGTTTGAATTGAAAATTTTAAATTTGAATTGAAAATTTTTATTAACTTTTCAGAAAGAACAAAAATTAAAAAAAAAAAAAAAAAAAAAGAGATGAAAATTTTGAGTTTAAACTCAAACGTCAAAAGAGGCCTAAAAGTTCGAGACTTCCAGCACGGTGTCATGGATTACATGCGAGCAACGATTTACTTAAAAATCGGGCATCGAGTTTTAGGTTTTCAACGATCCTGCATTACGTGATATAAGAACGACATACTCATACATTAATAACTCAAAAAGAATAGATTTATACGTAAAAAAAAAAGAACTGGAGGGCCACCGACAGCCCCAATTGAAGTTAGATTCCCTCGAGCAATTTAGAATGGCCATCACAAATCAGAAGCCTGCAATTTGCAGGGCAACTATTTCCAAGACAGCTCGAAATGCATAAAAACAAATATTTATATAGCATATAAACTGTACAGTAAGTACAAATCGTGCATCCACAAAAATGATTAAAAATTGAAATATTTTTCAGTTCCCCGAAAAAAAAAAAAAACCAGTTACCACGTGGATACCCACAAAACTTAGAGTTGTTTGGTTGGAGGGAGAGGGTGGAAGAAGACACCAATTCCGTTGTTTGGTTGGAGGGAAGAGGGGAAGGAGAGGAGAGGTGGAGGGATGCCATCTCCCATTGGGCTCACTATTGATGAAAGGATGTAAGCCTCATTTACATTTTTCAATTGAAAAGACATTTTTATCTTCAAAAAATTTTAAAAAAGGATTTTATTAATAGATAATATAATAATTATAAAAATAATTATCATTTATTTTTTTAACTCTCCCTCACTCTTATCAAACATGACGAGGGATTTATATAATCATCTCTATCATTTACACTCCATCTCTCCAACACTTTCTATCCCTCCTACCAAACTTAGTCTTATGGAAATTTTCTCACTTTCCAAACATTTCTTTTTTACGTAATATATATATTTTTTCTCATGGTGGTAAATGTGAGAGCGACGTTTCCAAGGGAGAATCTCAAGAAAAACATCATTTGACGTTACCAACCAAAAGCCCTGGTCCCTCTTTGCCACTCTGCAATTGGCTTCCCACTATTGGAAATATATGGTTTCACGCACCAACAGATGAGGCACGTGACTCGCGCGCACCAATCTCTGGGGCTCAAAATGTTACCGTTGTGTGCCACTGATAAAAATCAGTTTCACACGTAATGTTAGCGTGACATGCGTATCATTTCAACTCATAAATCAGACAGTTGCAGATGCTAATTCAATAACTAAAACAATCATACCAACTGTTAAGATAAAAGTGAAATGGTTCTTATATAATTTCACTTCCTTCCCCCCCCCCCCCCCCCTCCGTTTGGACTGAGTTTTGCACATTTTGAGTGTAACCAAATTATCATTTTCAATATCTTCAGTCTTACAGACAGGAACACTTTCTTAGGTATGACAGAATTAGGTGCTTTATGTTAATTTTTCTCAAGTCATCCACCTAGAACCTACAATGCCCTCACCAACCCAAGCATTAACAGTCGAAACTGGAGCGGGAAGCTAAATTAGAGACAATGGGAGTCAAACTTGGATAGACGAAAAGTAGATATCTAATAAAGGTATCTTTACCTTTAGCCACTCCATCTACCCTTATAGGTGTCAGCCAAATTGCATTTGCGGGCTATTGCCGCTGGCTTTTGTACTGAAATTTACCTATTTGGACAGAGGCAAATTCAATGAGTACTTACTACTCACCAACGAATGTGTTGGACAAAATTAATGACCTTGCTTGCCTTCGTCACTCCAAGGGTAGATTGCCCCTATGTGTCGATACTTGTCCGTATTTTTGTAAAGAATTAGATGTTGTAATTATTTATCAACCACAATAATAAAAATCATGAAAATCAGCAAAGAATAAATAAATAAATAAATAATAAAATACAAAATTTATAATAGCTCATCCTCATTATTATAATAATCATATACGATTTGATCCGTATCCTAATTGATAATTTTTGAGATCTTGAGATTTAGGCTTTCAAAAACAACGTTAAAGACCTCATCAGTGTTCATTCTTAACCATTGATTTAATTTCAGTAGGTCTACTACAAATTTAGCATTGAATTTGATCAATGATGGGTTTGACCACCAAAGAATCCATATTAACGGTTTGATTCGACATACAAACTCACTTGACATTTACTTGAAGGGATAATTACCTGAAAACCTTCTTTGTAGTTCATGGAAATCTATTTTTTATCTTGTTATTCTTAGAATGTCGCGATCATCTTTTAGGTTTTTAATTTTGAGTTAGAAAACTCATTTTTTACAAAATTTTGAACGTATGACAAAATCTACACTTTTGAGAAGAAGTATATAAATAAATTATAATTAGACTATGTATGCAATCATTTCAGTAGCTGAAATTTTAATTTACGCGATAATTTTTTATTTTATTTTTTCCATTTAAAAAGTGTGATGACAAAGGATAAGACACCCGCAACACAAAAACCAGTAGCAAGCAACCAGTTGCCCAAGGGGACAATGACAAATATTCCTGTCCCTGCCTTTTTTTTTTTTTTTTTTTTTTTTTTTGGGGTGGGGGGGATTTAAAGAAGTTGGTGGAAAGTAATAGATCTGCATTAGTTGCTCTACCTTGACTGGAAATACAGCCCCTTAAGTAATTTGTGGTCCATAAAAATAGTAATGACACTGTAAACAATCTTATGTCCTCTGAAAAATAGATTCTATGTCCCAACATCTAACTCCAACTTGGATCACTGGCTGTGATGTAGCCTCACTACATTGAACAATTAATTTTTGTTTGGTAGGAGAGAAAAATGAAAAGGAAAAAGGCGTAAGCATATTGGCATTTAAGTATTATGGTTGTTTAGCAAGAAAAAAAGAAACGGAAAAAGAGGATTAACCCTACAAAACTCCAATTTTATCCCATATCAAGCATCTTCTTCTATTATTCTGACCATGTAATTTACCCTTTTTTTTTTTCATTTCGGCTTTGATTTTCTAATGAGAAGTTTGCAACGAGAAGCCCTCAATAATGGCATGTTTACTTATGTGTAATCGGAGTGGATATAAATTAGAATGGGTAAAATTCAAAGTGGGCTAGATTCAGAGTCAAGATTCGAATTCAGAATATGCTGTTTACTTGGGTTTCAGTAATCGGAGTCGGAATCACTGTCAATCCCATTTATCTGTTTACTTAGAACAATAATCAGAGTTGGTTATTATAAATTTACTTATATACCCATTTCAGTTAATTTTGGGTTTTCAATTTAAACAAGTAGAACAAAAATCACTGTCAATCTCATTCATTCGTTTACTTATAACAAGAATCGGAGTTGGTTATTGTAAATTTACTTATATATCCTTTTCAATTAATTTTGGGTTTTCAATTTAAATAAATAGGTTATATACGAATTATTTTAATGCTAAAATGATTATTTTTTGTGCTTAAAAAAAAGTAAAAAAATTGAGATAAATTATTTTGTTCTACTAATTAGAGAACTTTTTTCTTGAAATATATGCATTTTTTTTTTAAACATAATGTTGAGACAAGACATTTATGTACTAATAGTTATTATATTATGAAGATAATTTTTTTAATAAAAAGTTCGAAATTTGAGATAAATAGTTTGTTCTAGCAAATATTTAACTTTTTTTGAAATATAAATTTGCTTAAAAAAAACAAAATGTTGAAATAAATTTCTAAGATCAAAATTTTGTTTGTAGTTGATTTACTATCGCTCACTTTTTTAATTTTGCTAGAGCGTTAAAAAAATTTAAAAAGCAGCATAAAAAAATTTAAGAACACAGTAGAAGGAAAAGTGAATAAGCATGAAAAAATTATGGTTTTTTTCAATCTTTTGCTTTTCCTTTTTAATCCTCATATAAGATAGTAAAGTTGGGGGTAAAGTAGTAATTTAACTTTAATATCAGGAGTGAAAGTGTTAATCGGATGGCTTCAATCTTAAATTAGTGTGAGCTCCACACAATTTCACTCCCATTCCATAATAAAAATAGATGAGTAAACATGGGGTTAATGCCCATTTCCAATTCCGATTCCTGAAAAGTAAACGAGCTATAAAATTTTGTACTCCACCATATTGCCAACAAATTTTTTCATCATTTCCTACCCCGTTGGGACCAGCGTTGAGAAAAGGAAGTTTAGGATTTTTGATCCAGGTTCGATACCTAAGAAATAAAAGGAAAATTGTTGCAAATAAGTTATTTTTTAAAAAATATTTAAAGTAAATATTATATTTTAAAAATGTTTGAGGTAAATAGCATATTTATGTTAAAGCTTTTTAAATAATTTATTCATCATAAATGTGATATTTACCACAACATTTTATTTATAATATTATTTTGAAAATAATTTTTATCATGATTATGCTTCATAAATTAACTATTTATTATACTTATATCATTTACCATCATTTAAAAAGTTTTTTGTTATTTATTTTTATTACTAGAGATTTTGACTTATTTCTCTCCTCCTCCCTTAATAAAATAGGCATCTGAACTGAAAAGCCCCATAACACCATAAGTTTATCATTGTTTTCCTATTCCGATGCACCCCCAAGTTGTTCAACTGGAGTCTTAAGTCTTAACTACTCAGCCAACCTGTAATTGACCAAGCTAATATATATTGGGTAAATTATTATATTAATGTCTAAATTTTTTAATTTTAGAACTTTGATCCCTATTTTTTTTTTAAACTGAAATGATTCTAAATTATTAATAATCATTTTCCCTAATTAATATTATTTTTTTATCAAATTATTAATGAATTCCAATCAAAACTTAACAGAAAAAACTATTATAATTATATTTTAACTACAAAAAAAGATCATACACTAAAATTGTACAAATTTAAAAAATTCAAGTAAGATTGTTAAAAAAAACATAAGTGGCCATACACATGTAATAAAGCAAAGCTTCTGTTCCTCTAGTACAAAGAGTAGGAACATGGGCACCCAACTTTTTCCACGAAATTATAAATAGATTACTGGACCTTACCACTTTGGATCTAGATTTACAAAAAAAAAAAAAAAAAAAAAAAAAAAAAAGCCAGAACAAAAGTTGGAGAAACAGCTAGAACTATTCATATTTTTAACAACTTCCCACAGTCCCACTAGAAGACACCACCATCCGAAAGGAATCAATATCCCATCTTAAACACAACCAAAAATAATGAAATTCAAAAAAAAAAAAAAAAAAAAAACGAGTAGCATTTGAGTTGTTTTTCAAAATGAACACCTACAAAAAAACAACAGCAGAACAGAATCACATGATGCACAAACCAACCTCTCTCTCTCTCTCTCTCTCCTGCACAACATTGCAAAATCCACTTCTCATCATGTCCTTTTCAAGCCCACCAAAGCATCAAGCCTGAGGAGAAGAGTAGGGTCATTGAGGAAGACAACAAACTAGTGGTGCTTGTAAGACTAAATCCATCACTTTCATCTGTATTGATGCCAGACGGGCCCATGCCGGTCCCTGGGATCCCTCCCAGTACCCCGTTCGATGGGGTAGTCGTGCTGTAGGGGTTCGTGGTCGAAGGCGTCCCAGTCGTCGTGGTGGTGGTCGACGGCGTCGTCGTTGTCACCGGAGTTGTCCCGGTGTTTGAAGCACTGATTAGTGCAAATGCAAACAAACAAATGGTTGTCAAATTTAGGCATGGAAACCAAAATGAAGTGTACATAATCTAATCATGCATGCACATTTTCACGTGACAAAATCTTGTTGATGAGAAATGTTGAGCAAATTAAATGAGAATAAATATTGTCAGACACCCCAAAAAAGTAAAGAAAAATAAAAATACTATACAATATAATATAATAAAAAGAGACATGCCATTATGTGCACTCCACAGTGTTTTATATGTCTTCCATTTTGGACGTACCAGATTCACATGTCCAACAGGAAACCTCAAGGATTTATAAGAACTATTCTCTTATCAAATCCAGCCAGCAAGTTTTTGGCTTTGTCATGGCTTGTTTATCGTACACAAAAGAGACAGACCCACCATGTGATGGATATCATTAATAGCTTAAACCATATGGCCTAGGCCATCAAAATCAAAGTACTGATTTTTATTTTTTATTTTTTTATTAAAAAAAAAGAGATAATATCATTTCGTCACCTAAATTAATAATCAATTATAAACACCGATGGAACAACAGATCCTAATCCTAAACTTTCAATACCGCTCAACTCAACACATCAAAAATAGGGAGCAAATAAATTTTTTTTTTTTAATTATCAAAGACTAATAATTGTTTGAAACTCATATTCTAATTCGAAATTTTTCATCTTAATTTTTTTTAAAAAAAATTAATTAAAATTATAATTAATTAATTTTAACTTAAAAATTCCACTTTTAATTAACTTATCAAAATGAAAATTAGACCTTCACGGTGCGTCACGATTCAGACCAATACTTTATCAAAATTTACAAAATCTTTTATGAGTGTTTTTCCGTAGATAAAGGTGGAACAGAAGTAAATTAGCACATCCCTCGAGAATGCAAAGAAAAATCCAAAAGTTGGCTCAAATCTCAAGAAATTTGCTCATCTCTAGGCTTGGCTGTGGCTCATCAAGGACTTCTCAAAAATAGTTATATATATACATGTGTATGTATATAACCCACTCAAAAAAGCAGCCGCTGCCACCCCTACAATTTTTTGCCCCCATAATGTGGACAAAGCTCTCAAGTCCACTGCCCACAGTTCTTGATGGCCACAACTTTTTGACCATTTTGCATCTTACATTTTTACAGCCACGTAAAAAGCCAAAAACTTTTGTCATATCATATGGACATTTTTTAAAAAAAATTTTACTGAAGGGTAAAAATATAATTTTGTTTATATATTTTCACTATTCATGTCCCTGGTATCAAAACCTTGTATTAAAAAAACAAAAAAGCATAGGATCGCAATGATTGTAAGCCTCCTTTCAAAAAAGTGAAAAAAAGTGAAAAAAGTCACTCAAGCCAAAAAAAAAAAAAAAAAAAAAAAAGTTGAAAAAAGTCACAGCCTAATGTATATACATAAGCTCCACCATCCAATAAAATGGGCAGTGAGTCACGAACATCATGATACAATTACAAAATGGCTCAAAATGACTCAGAGAGCATTGGGTTTTCTTTTTCTTTTTCTTTTTTGAAATTTTTACCGTAAGATATCTTGCTTCATATTATCTGTAAAAACAGTTATTTTAATTATTATATTACACTTTTAATGGTTTAATTTTAATTAGAGCAATTTTATATCATAAATTATAAATTTTTAAAATGGATATTAAAATATTAGACCAATAAAATAATTAATCTTACGGTTAAAAAAATAATTCATAGAAGGCATTTGGAGGACAATAGTTTGATGTGTACTCAAATTCTTTAAAAGAAAGCCAATCTTTTATCTGAATAACAAAAGCAAAAGATGCCCATTCCACTATATGAAAAATATAATACGAGAAAAGAAGACAGAAAAGGTGTTTAGGCCAAAACGAATCAAAATGAGACAGCAAAACCAAAAAATAAACCCAGCTTTAGATCAGAGCCTTTATTTTTAAATTTTAAATTTGATAATCCCATTATAAAAAAGATTAAAAAAAAAAAAAATTCTTGCAGCATTTTTCCTAGCCTAACTTTACCTAAACAAAATCTTTTTAATAACAATTGCCAATTGCAGTATTTTTCTCCGAACAAAGTGTCTAAGGATTTATTTGGTTGGTTAGTTTGAGTTGAAATATTTTAATTGTAATAGTAAATTTTTTTGAATTTTCAAAAAAGACAAAAAACTTTTTGAAAAAAAAGACAAAAAAAAATACAGTTTGAGTTTAAATGAGAAGATGAGACAAACATGCTCTAATAATTTAGGGTTCTACTTTGAACACACTTTCTTTTTATTCTTTTAATGAAAGTTAAAGGTTAATACTGCTACATAGTTTTGAATTTAAACCAGTACCACAAAAAGGATTTAATTTCAAATTCAAGTTCATAAAGTGTGAGATTATGAAATTCCTTTTTTACCCTTTAACAAATAACCATACTTTTTTTGAGGTGCAAATTTCCATGGTTTTGAATTTAAAAGCAATAATGCTACATAGACAGAGAGTGTGTGTGTACCAACTCAGATGCTGAAAAGCGTCAGTCCCGACACAGCATTAAAAACGACAACATCGAACGTTGCAAGTGACACCGAAAGAACAACAAATAATTATACATACATATATATACATAAATAAATGAATGAATAACACCCACCAATTTACTAACATAGAAGCAATAAACAATCCTAAAGTTAACTTAACAAAAAAAAAAAAAAAAGGCAAAGAGAAGTACAAGTACATTTTGATTGGAGAATATGAATATCTCCAGTCCTATACCGCCACCATCTTTTTTTCTTATTTTATTTTATTTTATTTATTATTTATTTGATTTTTAAGTGTTGGATATTCTCGTGATAATGTCACTATCTTGGGTAGATAACTAAAGTCATGAAGTTTTGAAATGGGACAAAAGCATCATTATAATGGCATTCTTTTCTTTAAAAATCATAAAAAGTAAAATAATGTCCTTAAAAAACACCCAAAAAAAGAAAAACAAAAAGAGTATAATATATTTACAGTTGAGTTATTTACCTGGCCGAAGCAGGGTAAGTGCAACCGGTTACGCCTGTAAATAATCAATCAACATTGGTAAGATAAAGCGCCACTTCTCTGTCTTTTACTCATTCTTTTTCTCATCTTAACTTAAAAAAAATATATGAACTATGGCAATATATATACCTAATAGACCGTTACTGATGAAACTTCAAATTATTTTTTTTTTTTGGGTAGATAACAAAGTATGAAGAATAGCAAAAGGCTTCAATTTTGGGGACACAGTGTTCAGCTTATATTTTAAAAAGACCAAAATACCCCTTCATCATATATCTCTTCATAAACAAGTGGCAGAAGAGAGAGAGTTTTTTTTTTTTTTTTTTTAACTCATGCCTTGAAAAAGGCGACGACGAAGAAGATGATGAGGAGGAGGCGAAGAAAGAAAAAGAAAGGATAAAATTATTTATATCCATTAAAAAAATTTGGAAGACAAAAAAAAAAAAACAAAACATATGAACATAGCAATAGACCTTCATATTTGAGACCTCTCAAGCGTTCAGCTTATAATTTTAAAAAGACCAAAATACCCCTTCACGCCTAAAAGAAGAAGAAGAAGAAGTGGAGGTGAACTTACTAGGGTCAGAAGTGGTGACTGAGGCAGTGCCAGAGAAATCACAAGTGCCCTGAGCCTGGCCCTTCCTTTGGAAATAGCTGTTGACAGCGTAATTGCAGTGAGCCAAGACAGTGTTTGGGTTGTAACAAACTCCGTTTGTGTGGATTGGGTTGCAGTCCGCTCCAGCTCCACACGCGTAGTCCAGTGTCTTCTGTAGCTCCTTTTCATTTACCCCACTCTTGCAAATGCACCAATTTGCACCTGCAATTTTTTTTTTTTTAAATCCCACAAAAAAGTAAATGTTTGAATAAAGTGTCAAAAAAAAAAAGAATAAAAAAACGAAGATCTCATGATGAACCAACCATTTTAGTTTCTCTTTCTATCATTTTAGTTACCATATATTGTGAAGAAAAAAAATGTGAAAAGCATGAGAAATTAGAGGTTTGGGTGGAGAGAGAAAGGAGGAGGAGAAATAATGTTGAGAGAGTTAAAAAAATGGAAAAAAAAATGAGAGGACTAATTTTAAGGCAGACCCAGAAGCCATTTAAAGTTTTCCACATGAAAAAAGAAAGAAAGAAAAAAAAAAGGGACTAAAAAAGCTGCAATAATGTCAAAAGAAGGGGGGGTATAGTGTTGGGATATGAACAAGTGCTTCACTGAAGCATAACCCATTTGAGATACAAAGAAGATTATAGATATATATATATATAGCAAAAGAAGAGGGAAGAGAAAAAGAGCTAGTTCATGGGTAGGAAATTTTTTGAGAGTGAGCAGGGAAGGGAAGAGAAAGGAGAAGAGAAGGGAAAAAGGAGGGCTTACTTGAGTGGCCAGTCATGGCCAGAATAAGAACTAGAAATGCTAAAGCAGCCATGGATATGCAGAGAATGAACCAAAGATCAGTGAATGGTAAGAGAAAGCCAAATGAGTATATGGTTTTTTTTTTTTTTTCCTCAGTGTAAGCGGAGGGGGAGAGAGAGAGAGAGAGAGAGAGAGAGAGTGAGTGAGAGTGGCAGTTTGAAAGATGAGAAGTGAAGAGTAGGCTAAAAAATTAAAAAAAAGAAGTTGCAAGGGTGTGATGAAAGACCTAGGGGATGAAATTGGCCCCTGCTCAGTGTCGGCTTGTTATGTCTGCTTTTTCGTCTTTTTCTTATTTTGAAAAAAAAAATTTTTTTAAAACAAAATTTTTTTTTTTTTTGGTAATAAGATGAGAAACTTTAAAATGAGTTTGGTGCTCTCGTTTAAAATATAAATTTTGAATTTAAATTAATTATATATTTATTAAGATATTTAAATTATTAGAATTAAAAAATATATAAATTTAAAATCTATTCAAAAATAAAAATATCAATATAAAATTATTAATTTTTAAAATATAATATATATAAATAGTGATGTTGAAAAAAAAATAAAAATAAAATTATAATTATAAGGATTGAATGGTATTACCAAATACATTAATTGAATATAGATGTTCCGCTCCTGGCCATGGGACCGTACCTGTATATTACACACACTGTTCATTTTGCTCTTTAAAAAACCGGTCTTTAGCCCAGGATTAAAATGTACAGTTCTTTGAGGGAACTGCCCTCTGTTGCAAGTAACACAGAGCCCACGCTTAGGGCTCTCTCTCTCTCTCTCTCTCCCAAAGGGGTGTTTGTTTATTAGTTTAGTTTAAACTAAATTATACTCTTTTTATCATTATTTTTATCTTTTTCTAAAAAAGTTTTTTGTCTTTTCTGAAAAAGTTTGTTGTCTTTTCTAAAAAATTACTATTGAAACTTAAAAATCTTGAACTAAATTCATCCATTAAAGTACTAAACACCCCCTAATTGTGAATCAACGATTAGGTTTACCGGTGATATTTTCACGTTTTCAGGCCAATATTATAATGAGGTCTATTTGGCATCATTATAAGTGAAAAAAAACTTTGGTTCGTATTTTCTCACATAATATTTAGAGAGTAAGGCTCCGTTTGGTTCATCAGTTTGAGTTATAAATTTTAAATTTCAATAATAATTTTTGTTGACTTTTCAGAAAAGACAAAAAAATTTTTCAGAAAAGACAAAAAAATTTTTCAGAAAAAGACAAAAATTAAAATTAAAAGTTTGAATTGAAATGATGAATCAAACGTCCCCTGAGAATCCAAAACCATCCAGATCTAATTCAATTTAATAGATCATTATCAAGACATAATTATTATCGCGCAATAGATAATGAAATTGAATACCTAAATGTTAAATATGAGAACTTTAATAAAATTATTCTTCTATTATTACGTCATCACCACCTAAGGTCTACACTGATTTGTTGTCATCTTTCTTGTGACTGTTATTACCTCATGTCATTGCTCCTGTTTTTATGGCTAGTGAAGACGATTTTTTAAGCACCTCGCAAAGGCACTGCGGATTAGTTTCGTGTTCGAGTTTAATAGAAGAAATCATATTTTTTTTTATTTTTTTATTTAATTTTTTATTTTTTCTAAAAAATTAATAAAAATTATTATTTAAATTTAAAATTTTCAATTTAAATTCATTCACTAAACTAACACTACATATAAACATTTTTTTTTAAGAATCATATGATAGAAAAAATAAACGTATATTTTCCGTCGGTATTTCAAGAATATCTGATTTAAATTATAATTGTAAGGTTTGAATTTTGATATCAAGCATGTTCTACTATTTTGACAGGATCTTAACCATGCATGAGCAATAAAGTTCTTTTTTTTTTTTTTTTTTTTTTACTTCTTATATAGCCAATTAGCCATTATTTACGATTAAATTTTTTTTTTTTCTAGTTCTGGCAAGGGCAAAATTCTCCTCAGTTGCCGTAGAGTGTTCAGATAAGGACGATGCAACAGTCCTCTCTGGTGAAGTACGGAAGATTAATAAAGGACTAAAAAAAAAAAAAAAGATTTTTACCTCTCACAAGGATGTGGAGACCACAAGTTTACTCATTTTGGCCCATCATCACGGTGTCCTTTGCATCATAATTCTTGGTTCATTTACTTTACCTGCCCATTTTCTTCTCTCATCCCATCTCCTGTTTCGTCCTCTTCTGCTCGTTTCACCTTTTTTTCCCTCCTTTTTCACACGTTCATTGTTATATAAAAGGGTTATAAATGTAATTTTACGTTAAAACAATAAGGATATTCTTAATTGTGAATATCAACCTATGTACTGCATAAATTGTAATTTTTTTATTATTAAGTTTTGCAAAAATTGTCAAATTTTTTATTATTAAGTTTTTCAAAATATATCAAATCGATTGATAAAATATTCACAACTCACTATCACGATAATTGATATATAAAAGTTAAGATTAAAATTAACATTCTTAACATTACTCTTTTATATTAGTAAGAATTAATTATAAATAGTTGGATTGATTATTTAAACATATTTACTTATAATCAAAGGGAAATTATAGCAAGTAGCAAATTTTATAAATATTTTTGAAGTTCATAACATATTTTTTAAAATATGATAAATTGTAGTATATATATACCTAGTAAATCTTTAGATTTCTTTGGATTTTCTTAAAAAATTCAGATTTACAATTAGTTTTTTAACAATAAATTTATATGTATATTTTCATGTTAGAGAGAGAAGGGGAAAAAGGTGGGGTTTTTTTTATGTTGTGTGATCGAAAATTTAATTATACTATATATTATTATATTTAAAATTTTATAATATAATTTATTATTACTCTCTTAAAAAATATCGCTGTGTTCTTTCTCTCTCTGTTAAAAATTTACAACACATTGTATAGAATTACTTGCATTTATAGGTAATTTGGGTCTGGAGTTGGACCTCGCTCCACTAACTGGCATAACAAAACGCCCTGAATTGCAGCATTGAGCCCCTCGTTACCTCAATCGAGGCTGATGACAAAAGGAGCATGGATACACCGAGCCCAATTGTACAGATCACATATTGTGAGTTTTTCAAGAAAAGGGCCGAAAGGTCAAAAGGCAACAACAAGATAAGGGTAAAAGATAAGACATGTTTATATTTTTTAAAACCATTTTTTAACACTTGGACTCGTTTGGTGGAGTAGTTTGACTTGAGATTTTTAAGTTTCAATAGTAAATTTTTTTGAATTTTCAGAAAAGACAAAAAACTTTTTGGGAAAAAGATAAAAATTTTTGAGAAAAAAGATAAAAAAAAAATTTGAGTTGAATGGTTTGAACCATTCAACCAAACACCTTAGTAGGATTTTTAACCTTTTATGTTTATCTAATTAATTGAAGATCAAAACAACCTTTTTCTGTTTTATTTTCAATAAATATGGATGCCAAGAGACTGATGTGGTTCCATAATTCATCATCCTGCGTTATATTCGTATATTATGTAATATGTGTCTTGGATAACTGATTATATTCAAATACGAACACATTTAAACAGTAAATCTAATATAAGGTTCGTTTGATAGAGTTTTTACTTTTGCTTTTGCTCTTACTTCTAATCAGTAGAAGAAAAAAAAAGAAGCAAAATCTATAGTTTCTTAGTAAGTGTCTGGAACTAAGAAGTTTTTGAAATCAAAATAATCTTTAAAGTTCTAAGAAGTATAAAAATGTTAAAATGAAGTTTATAATATCTAATTTAAATTTTATTATCAATTTTAAGGTTTACTCATAAGAGTTTTTTCTAAAAATCATATCTTTTTGCTTTAATATGAAGCATTTCTATAGACTAAAAGTTCTTTTGACATGTCATTTAAATACTTTAAGAAGTTGCTTTTACTTTTGGACTTAGTAAGTCAAAAGCAACTTCTATAATGCTCTACCAAACGGGGCCATAATCACTAGTTGTTTTTTCATTTTTTTTATCTACTTTTATCAATTATATTATATATTCCCTCCTTTTCTTTCTCTCTTTTTTTACTTTTATCAATCACATCATATATTCTTGTTTTCTCTCACCGATAAGCTAAACACACATTACATATGAATAGAATGTAAGCAAAAAAAAAAAAAAAAAATCCAAAATGCACATTGTACTATGTTGTATTACATTTGAGTACAATATATAATGAATATAGTTTCCGAAGGCACTCTTAAACTATTACAAATGCGTTAATAATCCAAATACGTCCTATTTGAGGAAGAATTTTACAAATCACCCTAAGAAAGAAAAAGGCAGAAGATTAAAAGCTTTTGTTTCGTAGAGTGGAAAGGGGAGAGGAAAGAAATTAGATGACGGATCTTGGAGAGAGAAATGAAATATTGATTGTTTGGTAGAAAGAAAATTAAGAAGAAAGGGGAATTGAAAATCTATTGGCCCCACCACTTTCCAATCCTTCAAACTTTGTGAAGAAAAATAAATGGAAAATTTGTAACAAAGCAAATATTGGTAAGCAAAATTTATTTGGACATTAATCTACCATCATCTCTTAGTTTATAGAAGATTATAAATGTGAAATGCATTTGATTAAAAAATTTTTTCTCTTGTTTTCTTTCTCTTCTATCAAACAACAAGATCAAAAACCTCTCTCATTTTCATCCTTGAGAGATTTTACTCTTCCTCGCTTTCTATTTTCCATCCCTCTTGCTAAATATAGCATAAGACAATCACTCAAAAGAGTCAAGTAACAAAGCATAAGTTCAACAAAAAATAAAAAATAAAAAAGTAACAAAGCATAGAAAACAACCTCCCTCTCAAAACAGCCATAGGAATCATTACAATAAAAGCACATTTTGAAAAAAAAAATATATATTTTAGTTTAATTCTAACTAAATTATATTTTTTATTTTTATTTTTATTTTTTTTAAAAAGTCAAAAAATTTATTTTTGAAAAATCAACTAACTGAAATTTAAAATTTTTATTTCTAATCAATGAACTAAACGCAAGTTTGAAAGCACCATGGATGACATTTTCTCCAGCGGAAATGAAACTACGCAGGTACCCGATTTAAATATGATGGGGATGGGGGATTATTAATGGGATTTGATCAGGGAATGAAGACAAGTTCTTGTCCTCAAATTGGAATGTGGCAGAGATGGGGTGGAGAGTGAACGTGATATTAATGCTCTGTTGTATAATTACTCAATTGGTCTCATCCACTTAATTTTTTTTAAAAATCTGATTATTTTCATTTTTTTTTTCTCAAATATCTAAACTTTTCGTCATGATGGCAGATATAATATGTTTTTCTCAGTGTAAGCCTGTTTAAGTAAAATATTTTTTTTGGTTTATTTACTTACATTAAGGAGACAAAAAACTATGGCATATTCAGTCTTTTTTTTTTTTGATAAAAATTAAAATCCTTAATTAGTGAAAATAAAAATTATACACAAATCATTAAAACATGTGTGATATTAAATAATTAAAAGCATGAGATCCTTTCGTCTAATGGCATGGGGAAGGAGAATTGGGAAGGGCCTATAACATGGTGAAGTTTTTAAGAGCATTTCTATTTGAGTATTAAATCGATGTGCCATGGATAAATTTTGACATTTGAGAAAAAGAAGTGTATTCCAACATAGTATGACATCATTTCTCCTTTTCTTTTACTAATTATAAAAGCTTGAATATTGCACCATGAATACCTTCTTTTTTTTTTTTTTTTTTTTTTTTTTTTTTTTTTTTTTTGTCATCCTCTCCCTTGGCTGTCACGTATCAGCCTTGCGGAAAATGCATTTTTGTCCTCCCCTCAAGACTTCCAGGTTTTTGTTTTTGTGCCTTTGTTTTGTTAGTCTGTTACAACTAGTTTGATGTTAAAACTGTCATTTAGTAAACGGTTGTAAATTTCCCATAAAAATATAACAAATGTTAAATTATATATTTGATTGCTATTGGTTGTTGGGGTTTAATTTTTTATTTAATCATTGCAAATTTTCATTTTTAATTATTTAAATACTAAAATTTTATTTTTATGATTTTTAAAAAATGATGGTGACAAAATGCATTTATAAAATTAAGAATAACAATAAATACATCATTGATATTAATAACTATATTGAAAAATAGTAAAAAAAATAACACTTAAACAGCGTGAGGCTCACCCCTCTCATTTTTGCATAGCCATTCTCCTTTTGGAGATACCTGTACCCTACTTTAGGTAGACGATGGCATTGCTCGTTTTTATGGTCTTGATGAAGTAATGGTAGATGAATTAGTAGAATTTAAAGAGGGTACGATAGGTATTGCTCTTCATTTGGAATCAAATAATGTCGGTGTTGTATTAATGGATGACGGTTTGACAAAATTGAAAGATTGGAGGAGTAGACTTGAAAAAAAATAAATATTTTGAAATATTTTAAAGTAACACTTTTTCAAAGTTGGTCTACTTTTATGGTCAATTTTACCCTTTAATTTACTTTTTTTTTTTTTGTTTTGTAAGATTACATTAAGCATAATCCAGAATGACGAAACTATAACTACACTGACAAATTTATCATTTTACAATGACAAATAATGACATTATACAATTACATTATCTAGAATCTAGAATCTAGAACTATAATAAAAGAAACAAAACCATAATGACTAAACTATAATTACAATGGCAAGTATATAACTACGATGGCGAGTATATTATTTTACAATGACGTATGATAATACTATACATTACAGATTTCAAGGTCGAGATACTCGACAAAAATGAATAATATTTCATAATAATGATATATAGAGAGATTTTAGGAATATTTCAATATGGTCTCCCTTTTATAGGAAATTTTGGTGGTGTAATTAAAATTTATAAAAATTGTAAAATACAAGGGTAATTACGTCAATATAGTTATGATTTTGTTACTTTGAAATATTATTATTTTTCCATGTATTTTAAACGGTATTTAGCAAGATTGTCACCCAAATTTGTTATTTTTTTGACAATTTATCTTATAAACTTTTAATTTCGGTACATTTTCTCGAACCTTTTAATTGTTTTTTATTTTGATAAGTAAAACTTTCTAATTGTTACAAGGTGTCTTGTATGTCTTAACTTTTTGTTTCGTGATGAAAAACTAATGTACACCTTATATGAAGATGAAATATCTCATTTCCAACTAAAAACTTTCAAATATAATAGAAATCTTTTTAATTCACATCTTAAATTTAATAGAAAGTTATTAACATGAGAAATCTTATAGTAATTTAGGTCTCGTTTGGGGTTTTAATTTAAACTGTGTTTTTTCATATCAGTTTTTATCTTTTTTTGAAAAAAATTTTGTCTTTTTCTAAAAAAGTTTTGTCTTATCTGAAAAGTCAATAAAAATTTTTAACCCAAACTGTATTTTTTTAACTCAAAGTCATTTATCAAATGGATCCTTAGAAAGTCTGGAGAGAGATTTATTTAGGGGGTGTTTGGTTGAAGGTAATCAAATGTAATCAGATACCTGACAATCTTTTAAAGTAATCAAATTCCTGGAAATATTATATTATAGTGTTTGGTTTGTACATAAATAATTTTAGTAAGATTCCCGGGAATGTTAAATTACTATGTTTGGTTGTGAACATGAATGTTGTTTTTTCTTAATAAAAGGACAAAATTATCCCTTACTAAATAAATATATACTTTCAATAGCAATTAATTACAAATACAAGGATAATAACATAACTTTATGATTCGGCCAAATCAAATTGCAACAACACCAATAAAAATTATAATTCAAGAATTAGTAGAATTAAAATGTTCATCTATTTAAAACACAAATTCGTTGATTCTTTAAGAATACATGAAAATATATATACGACAAATTGAGAGAACTCTTAAAGAGATTTTATTAATAAAACAAAACAGCAAAATAAGACTTTTATATATATTTATATATATATATATATATACACGTATTAGGAAACATAAAAGAAAAAGAAAAAAGAAAAAAGAAAAAAGAGACAACAAAACAAAACAGCGACTATATACATATATATATATACGTAGCAGGAAACAGAAAACAAAAAAAAAAAAAAAAAAAACAAAACATCATAGACTAGGACTTATATATATATATATATGTATTACGGAAAAAAAAACAAAAAAGAAAAAAAAAAAAAAACCAAAACCGACATCAGGTGTGGTGTGTGTGTATGTCGTATTAGGAAACAAAAGAAAACAAAGATGAATAATGATTACCCGTGGAGGAGGCTGCAGTGAACAGGAGACTGCAATGAACAGGAGGCTGCGAAGGAGGAGGATATGATGGGATGAAAATATTATATATATATATATGTATATGTAGTTCCGTACGTAGGGTTTTTTTTTTTTTTTTTTATCTTCTAAATCTGTAGATTATTTAAAAATTAAAAGGATAGTTGTGTCTAAATTATTTAAAATTTAAGATTACTATGATATTTAGATAGGGGGTAATCTGAAACCTACGGGGGAGGTGGGTTTCAGATTACCCCTTTATAAGGGTATCTGAAACCCATGGGTTTCAGATTCCCAGGTATCTTAAAATAAGATAACCTCATAACAAACACGATAATCTTAAGATTCCTATTCCCTTATAAAAGATTACCCCATACCAAACACCCCCTTAGAAGTTTGGGAGGTAAATGGACAAAAATGGCAAATTCATTTCCGAGTTCGGCTTCCAAGCCCTCCATTTGTAGGCCCGCGTCCGACCCGAAAAACCGGAAACCCGAAAAACGGTTCACTATTGAAAAAACCCAAAAGATATATATAACCTTCAAACCAGAGAGCTTGACACTCAACTAGTCACGCTTTTCCTCTTTGCTTGTTCCCCAATCCTCATTTCATTTCCTTTTCCTTTTCCTTTTCCTTTTCTTTTCCGTGGAAAGGATCGAGAAAAATCCAGGACAAAAATGTTGATTCAGCTTCCACGGCTGACTAACTCTCTGCGAGGTCCTTTCGACGTCGATCAAGCCTATTTGCAGCGCAAGCTCATCCTCCAGAGCCACAAGCCTCGCAAGTAATCATAATTTCTTTTTTTTTTTTATTCCTTTTTTTTTTTCTCAATTCTGTTTGTTTGCGAAGAAAATTTCTAAACTTCTTTTTTCTTGTTCCTCATGTAATTGAGGAAAATTTTTTTTTTTTGCTTGTATGATTATGATTTAAGATAGTTTAGTTCAATCGGATTCAGTTTTTCGTGGTAAGCCACAGTCAGCAACGGCATGGAATTCAGAATTCTATATGAATTTTCCGTTTCTATTGGTGTTTGAGAGTTTGTTTTTTAGACGAGTTGCTTTTAGAAGCTCCGGTCATTGTGCTGAAATTGATTTATCAAACTTTTCAATGTTCTATGGTTTAGTTCCGCGAGCTAATCCACAACCAGCTATGGCATGGAATTCAGAATTCTATCGCAATTTTCCATTTTTCATTTGTGTTTGATAGTTGCTTTTAGATGAATTGCTTTTAGAAATTTCGGGCATTGTTCTGAAATTGATTTAACAAACTTTTTCAATGTTTTTGATGGTTTTAGTTCCGCAAGCTCAGTTGATGAGTCGGTGCTTGCACGGAAGATAGTTCATAGATGGGAAGAAGGTATTGCAATTTCGTTGAGCTTAGTTTAATTCATGTGTAATACATGGTTTGATAAGATGTGTTATGTTAAACTGGTCTTTGGTGGAGCAGCTTCACCAGAAGTGCGACAAGCTTACAAACAATTTATCGGAGAGGTTGTTGAGTTGATAGATGGGGAAGTGCCCTCAGAAGAGTTCCGTGAGGTGGCATTAACTGTTTACCACCTTTTTGGTGGGGAGGAGGAAGCTTCTGATAGAAATATTGCTGAGAAAAAGTAAGGATTTCATCTGCTCATCCTAATTGTATTTATGCACACATTGTTTCTCAAATAGAAAATGAAATTGGTATAGGGTGTCTTTATTTACTATTAAGTAGTGGGTTGGCTTATGGAGATGACTTTATTTTTATTGGTGTGTTACGATAAATAGTCAATTTTAGGAGCATAGTTTCAATTGTTGCTATTAAATTGAAGAGGACACCTTGTTCTCTTTTTGCGTCATTTTTAACATTCAATAAAGATTAAGGTCA
>CM046380.1:8089524-8171623 GCA_025413485.1 Ficus microcarpa | reverse complement strand
TAGTTTCTTACAAAAAAAAAAAAAAAAAAAAGCCTATAAATTAATTTGGCAAACTTTCAATAGTAGTTATGTCAATGTAATGCAGGACAGAACTGCAAAAAATTCTTGGTCATGCAGTTTCAGATAGCCACTTGCGGAAAGCTGCATCTTTTGCACATAGGCTTTTTGCACTACAGCCTACTGGCCACGAGAAAGCACTTATTTCAGAAGGGCATTTAAGTGAAAGTTCTGAAGATATCGAGTTTGGTGCTGACCTTGTTTTTCAACCACCGGCACGGTTCCTGGTGGATATTCCATTGGAGGATGTATTGGTTGTGGAAAGCAGTGCACCTTCTTCTTCATATCAAGAAGGATGGTATGGTGGTCATGACTTTATCCCTGAAAATTCTGCCTCTGATGGAGGGCATTTTAATTTAGCTTGGTTAAGAGGGGCATGTGACCAGATAACTAGAAAAAGTACTTCACAGCTTTCTCGAGATGAATTAGCATTAGCCATCTGTCAGGTGCTTGACTCAGATAAACCTGGCGAGGAGGTATGTTTTGGTAGTTACTCTTGTAGGTGTAGCTTTGAAAATGACTTCAATGGAAACTAACAAATTTGAAACTTTTCCTTTCTGAAGATAGCTGGTGATTTGTTGGATCTTGTTGGAGATAGTGCATTTGAAACCGTTCAAGATCTTATATCTGTAAGAAGATCTATTATTTTATAGTTTAGTACTTTTTCAGTTGCCTGCTTGTGGATGGTTTATTCCTACCTTTTTTGGGTCAAAAGTCGCATAACTGATTGTCGATTAAGTTTATTTGAGATTCTTTGCTTTTCTAGGATTGAAATTGAACTTTAGATTTTTTCCCCAGCATAGGAAAGAACTTGTGGACAGTATTCATCATGGTCTGTTGGTCTTGAAATCTGAAAAGATGTCCTTGACCTCTCAATCACGTAAGCCAAGTTACGGTACTCAGGTAATATCTGGCTTTGTTGTATATTTACTTTTTCCTCTTTTACTATGTAAAGCACCAGAAGCCACTGGCCCAATAATATAATTCATACTTCTGTATTAGGTTACTGTTCAAACAGAGTCTGGAAAGCAAATCGATAAACTTCGGCGCAAGGAAGAAAAGCGACATAGGCGAGGAGCAGAACATGAGATTGAGGGTGACTTGTCTTCTGTGAATTTTTCTTCTTTACTTCAAGCAAGTGAGAATAAAAGTCCTTTTGATGATATTAGTGGGTCTGGCCAAGGGAGCCAGTCGCTAGCAGTCAGTGCTCTTCCTCAGGGAACTGTCAGGAAGCATTTTAAGGGGTATGAGGAGGTTATTATCCCTCCAACAGCAGCAGCACAAATGAAACCTGGTGAAAAGCTGGTACGTAGTTTTACGTTTGAGTTAATACAAATATCCCTGTTTATTATTGATTGGTTATTTTCGTGGTTGTGAAGATGGATACGATGGCAAACATGTGCTGTTATACCTGTATATGTGCTAAACAGAAAGTTATTTTTATTTTGTTTCTCTTTCTTCTCCCAAGACCAACAGAAAGTAGTTATGACCTTCGAGGGCAGTTATGGGAAAATATTGCCGTCTAGCTATTGTTTCTGAAGGTTGTAATTGAAATCAGATGAAACAGTCTGTTTTCTGGTGATTGAAAAATGGAAAGCATCTAATTCTTAAAAACCTTTGTGGTGGTATGCAGATCGTGACAGTCAAGTTCACTTGTAGTATACTTTCCAATTACTGGTTCTGTAATAAATTGGTCCCTCTTGCTTTCTCTTTTGGTTTATTCAACACTCAGTTGTTCACATTGGTTCTTCTCAGACTGCATGTTCCTAACACTATCATTTTATTGTCAGATTGAAATAAGTGAGCTGGACGATTTTGCCCAAGCTGCTTTTCGTGGCTACAAATCTCTGAATCGCATTCAGAGCCGGATATTTCAAACTGTTTATTACACTAATGAGAACATACTAGTAAGTTATCTACTTAATGACGTGACATGTCAAATGCAGCAGTGAGAGATTTTTTATTTATTTATTTATTTATAATTTTAATATGTCTAAAAGTGCTTTCTCACACTTTCAGGTTTGTGCTCCAACAGGAGCTGGCAAGACTAATATAGCCATGATTTCTATTCTCCACGAGGTGTTTATTAAGTTTGCTGCATCTATTTCTCTAGGTTATTTTGGAGATTATTTATTTTGTAGTTTGCCACTTTGGTATTGTTGGAAAATCAGTCTTGATAGGTCATGATCTCTATATTGATATTCAAGTTCCTTAGTAAGTTGTTCAGTCATTGTGGCACTGTAGGGGTGCTCTACAATGCAGTATGAGCTTGGTAAAATTCCACTTACATATTTCCTTTTCATGATGCTGTCTGCATGTATTAGTAAATAGTATGATATGAACCCTGATTCATTTTCTCTTTTTGTATGTATTGAAAGATTCATATAAGTTATTTAAATTTAAGTGTTTAGTATTTCATCATCTTTTTGTAATTTGGAGGATCATTAAATGGCCATTTGGATGCAGATTGGGCAGCATTTCAAGGACGGTTTCTTGCACAAAGATGAGTTTAAGATAGTTTATGTTGCTCCAATGAAGGTACAACTAGTTCGTTGTTTGCTTTACTTTCTTGTTTTGTGAGTGCAACTGGAAGTGTGTGTGTATTTTTTCTCCTTTTTGTGGGCACAAATATTGGAGTCACTTATTGTTTAGTTTCTTTTTTCTTTTCTTGTTTTAATTGCATTTAGGCATTAGCGGCGGAGGTTACATCGACCTTTAGCCATCGTTTATCACCACTGAATATGACTGTGAAAGAACTTACTGGAGACATGCAACTCTCTAAGAATGAACTTAAAGAAACTCAGGTTTGTTTGCTCATCTGCTCCTCTGTTGCTACTGCCCCATGCATGCAAGAGCTTATGGCTTTGCTTTTCTTGTTATGCAGATGATAGTTACAACACCGGAGAAATGGGATGTCATAACTCGCAAGAGTAGTGATATGTCACTCTCAATGCTAGTTAAGCTCTTAATTATTGATGAAGTGCATCTATTGAACGACGATAGAGGTCATGTAATAGAAGCACTTGTTGCTCGGACTTTACGCCAGGTAACTGCTGGTATATTTTTGTCGTTTCTTAAGGTAAAAAGTTATCACCTTGGTTAACCCATAGGTAGGTATTATCTTCTTCACTACCTTCGCTCTGTACACCAATATGGTATTCTTCTAGTGTTTGGTGTTGGTGGCATTATAGTTTTGTATCATGTTCGAAATCCAATAGTTACGTTTGATAAGGAATCTAAGATTTTTGTTCTGGTAACAGGTGGAATCAACACAGACAATGATCAGAATTGTGGGACTTTCGGCTACTCTACCTAATTATTTGGAGGTTTAGTTTTCTCATATTCAACATTTATTGATTTCTTATTGTGAACCTCTATAAACTAATGTCTAAAGATTCTGAAGCCACCGCATTTGAAATGTTCAATTTGTTTCTTTTGCATAAACACCTAGGTTGCACAATTTCTAAGAGTGAATCCAGATACGGGACTCTTCTTTTTTGACTCTAGCTACCGTCCTGTGCCTCTTGCACAACAGTATGTCGGTATCAGTGAGCAGAACTTTGCAGCTCGGAATGAGTTGTTGAATGAGATATGTTATAAGAAGGTTTCTGGTTTCATATGAGCACTCTTTTCTATAGTTTATTTAAATCTTGGAAAACATTTACTATATGCAATATGGTATCCTTCAATAGGTTGTTGATTCATTGAGGCAAGGTCATCAGGCAATGGTATTTGTTCACTCCAGGAAAGACACGGCAAAAACAGCTGAGAAGCTGGTATACCTTTTGTATTTTTTTATGAATTTGCTTTTGACTTTTTTTGTTGTTCAAGATTCTTGTTTGGTAGTGTTCCTTCGTATTATCATTACCATTTTTTTTTTGTTTTTGTATAAGTATATAAGTTGATTTGTTGGTAATGTGACGTACCTAAAAAAAAAAAACACTTATTCCGGTGCAGTTAGTCAACTAATAGTTTGAAGGTCTTTCAATTAGTTAATAAATTGTAAAATTACTTGGTATTACTAATTATGAATAAAAAAGATCGTTTAAAATTTTAAAAATAATTGCGAATTAGTTTAGAAAATTTAATAGAAGTGCGATTTATGTGATCAAAATTGGTTTCATCATACTGGCATAGAAGTATGAAAATGGGAAATTAAAGAATTGCTTATCATTTTTGGATGCATTAAAAAAAAAAAAAATTTGTTGAATGTGAACGTTGTCGCAATTAACAGTCAACCTAGGAGGATAGAATTTCTCCTCTTTTATGCAATTAGTTTTTCTATTTGCTTCTGTATTACGAAGTGAAATGAACTTGGTACTTTCCTGCAATGTTTAATCCGAGATTTATTTTCCTTGAAAGTACTACAAATATGGACTGGTATAAAAGTAAGGAATTTTTGTTTTGAGTTTTTCCAAATGTAGTTGTCTCCACACTACTAATTTTTCAGGGTGTTGAGCAGGTTGAACTTGCTCGTAAGTATGACGATCTGGAACTTTTCACCAATGATACTCATCCACAGTTATCCTTAATCAAGGCAAGGAAGAAAAAAAGTTTTTAAACAGTCATATTGGTTTCATCACGACTTTGAAGCGTTGTTAAATTTCCTATTTTCTTACATTCCAGAAAGAAGTTCTCAAGTCTAGAAACAAAGATCTCGTTGAGCTTTTTGCATTTGCGGTTGGTGTTCATCATGCTGGGATGTTACGAGCTGATAGGGGTTTGACTGAGCGTCTTTTCTCTGATGGACTCTTGAAGGTAGTGCTTGTTCATTTTTTCAATTCCATCATGACATTTTCAATTTACGGATATAATTTTACACAACCATGTTACCAGGTACTTGTTTGTACAGCAACTTTGGCATGGGGTGTTAATCTGCCTGCGCACACTGTTGTGATTAAGGTTGGTGCTAATTGTTGTGCATCACATCCATGTATTTCTGTGAATTCGCTACTAAATCGATTTTTTGTTAGTGTGAGTTTGTGAAAAGAAAATTATTTTTTCCTCTTCTTTGATTAATACCGGAATTACACATATATAGGATAAATAATATCCTGCTGAGAACAACTTCCTAAAATATCTAATCTAACTGAATTTAAAATTCAAAATTCCAAACAGAAATGAGTCCTAAATAATCTTCTAACGTAATCTTCCTATCTTATCAACACTCCCCTTCATGTTGGTGAGTAGATATCGATCAAATCCAACTTGCTAACTAGAGACTCAAAGGTCGGCTTGAACAGTCCCTTTGTAAGAATGTTTGTTGTTTGTTTTGACGTTGGAACAAAAGGCATGCAAATGGTCCTTGTTTCGGGCATTTCCTTTATAAAGTGTCGATCAATCTCCATGTGCTTGGTTCTATCGTGTTATACAGGATTATGAGCTATGCTTATTGCCACCTTGTTATCACAATAGAGCTTCATTGGTGTCTTCAAAGGCTCTGTAACTCCACTAAGACTCGTTGTAGTCACAATAACTCACAAACACCATTAGCCATAGCCCTATACTCCACCTTTGCACTACTTCGAGCTACCACATGTTGCTTCTTGCTTCTCTAAGTCACAAGGTTGCCCCACACATAAGTACAATATTTGGTTGTGGACCTTCTATTTGTAGCCGAAACTGCCCAGTCAGCATCAGTGTAAGCGTCAACCTCCCATTTTGAACTTTTTTGGAAAAACAGGTCCTTTTCTGGACAACTCTTCGAGTACCTCAAAATTGGCTTACAAAGCTAACCGCAAATGCTGTGTCAGGCCGAGTGTGGGACAAATAAATCAACTTTCCCAATAGCTTTTGGTACCGTGTAGTGTCTACAGGCTTTCCCTCCCTGTCTTCTTTGAACTTAACATTCGGATCTATGGGTGTGTCCACGGGTCTGCATCCATTCATCCCGGTTTCATTGAGAAGATCTAGGATGTACTTCCTTTGAGTCACAGTAATTACTTTTTTCGACCTTGCAACCTCCATTACAAGAAAGTACTTGAGTGCTCCCAAATCTTTGATTTCAAATTCCGTGGCCAAATTTCCCTTTAACCAGTTAATTTCTTCCAAGTCATCACCTGTCAAGATGATGTTATCCACATACACTATTAGAACCGTTATTCTCCCGCTATCCGAACGTTTTGTGAACATTGTATGGTCGGTTTGAGCTTGTATGTAGACTTGGTTCTTCATGGACCTAGTGAATTTTTCAAACCAAGCTCTAGATGATTGTTTAAGACCATATAATGACTTCCTCAAACGGCATACTTTCGATCCAAATTTCCCTTCAAAGCCAGGAGTTGGGTCCATATAGACTTCCTCTTCTAAATCTTCGTTAAAGAAGGCATTTTTGACATCCAATTGTTGCAGAGGCCAATCAAGATTTTTTGCAGTAGAAAGTTGAACTTTCATAGGGTTTAGTTTCGCCACTGGTGCAAATGTTTTTGTATAATCAATGCCATAGGTTTGAGTGAAACCTTTGGCCACTAACCATGCCTTGTATCTCTCAAGCGTACCCTCTGAATTAAATTTCACACAAATACCCAGTTACACCCAACCGTTGTCTTTCCTCTCGCAAGTCTAGCATCTCCCAAGTTCTGTTCTTCTCAAACGCTCTCATCTCCTCAAAAATTGCTTCCTTCCACTCAGGAACCTGTAAGGCATCTTGCACATTTTTTGGAATCTCCATAGGAGACAGTTGAGAAGTGAAGGCAGAAAAGGATGATGACAGAGTTTTATAGGACACAAACTTTGACAACGGATGGTTTGTACAAGACCTATCACCCTTACGAATAGCAATTGGGATATTGAAATCACTAGGCTGATCTTGAGAGGTTGGACATGATTGGGACATACCTGGTGAGTCACAGTTTTGCTTTGGATTGCACTCATGGTTTTGTCGGGAACTCTTAGACTCAATTTCTCAAATTTATGGCCTTTTCGAGAAAGTCAGTCCAAATATTTTTTTCATGTTCGCCCCCTCCTTTTTTCCTGATAGGATCACTATTTTGTGGTGACATTACAGATGGCCCTAAAGAATTTTCAGTATTTAAAACATTTGATTTTTCAACGGAAACTATTTCGACTGTTTTGTTTTGTTTTGTTTTTTTTAATGGAATTCGCTAAGGTTGAATCCGAGCCTTGTCCTGTGTGAATAAAGTCATCATGAAATTATTGTGAATTGATATAACGTGTTTCTTGTGATTGAAGAAGATTTGATTTTTCAAAACTCAGATTTTGAAATGAAGGAGAATCGGATTTCTTAAGTAAAACAAAATATGATTTTTCAATTGAATTTTGAGCGATAGAATTTGTTTTTTCAATTGAATTTTGAAACACAGGACCTGGTTTTTCAAAGAGGTTCGAATTTTGAACTACCAAATCTGAAAAATCAGATTGTTGAAATAACGAATCTTCCTGTTTTTTCTCCCCTTGAAGATGAGACCCAAAAAACGAAGTGGTTTAAAAAAAAAAGACATCCATGGTAACAAACAATTTTTTTTGAAGCAGGATCAAAACACTTATAGCCTTTTTGGGCTGGAGCATAACCAAGAAAAACACATTTTTGTGCCCTAGGATCGAATTTCCCATGATTTTAATCATGGTTATGAACACACACAACACAACCAAAAATTTTATTTAGGAGATCAGTTAAAATCTGTCAGGTAGGAAAACAATAAAAAACATTTATTGGAGTTTGAAAATGGAGAATTTTTGAAGGCATTCGATTAATGAGATAAGTTGTAATAAGAATTGCTTCACCCCATAGATATTTTGGTATGTGATTTGTAAAAAGTAATGCTCTGGCCACTTCTAAAAGATGTTTATTTTTTCTTTCGGCTATCCCATTTTGTTGAGTGATGTCATTATAGGAACTTTGGTGAATAATACCATTTTCCAAGAAAAAACGCCCCAAAACCTTTTTAAAGAATTCTTTGCCATTATCACTTCGGAAAATTTGAATGTTTTCAGAAAATTGAGTTTGTTCCATGGTGTAAAAATTTTTAAAAACCCTTTCCACTTCAGATTTTTCTTTGAGCAAGTAAACCCAACTAACCCTAGTATGGTCGGCAATAAAGGTGACAAACCATTTTTTTCTGGAAAGTGTAGGTGTTCTAGAGGGACCCGACACATTACTATGTATCAAAGAAAAAGGTTTTGTTGGTTTATAGTGTTGTGGAGGATAAGAAACACGATGTTGTTTAGCTAAAGTACAAATCTCACACTGAAACAAGGATGGACTTTTATTAAGAAACAATTTTGGAAACAACTGTTTTAAATACTAAAAACTTGGGTGGCCAAGCTGATAATGCCACAACATGATTTCAGGAATATTAGAAATAGAAACAGACTGAAAATTGGAAATGTGAATTAGTGCACTTGGATGTGGTCCATCTTCGAAGAAATAGAGTCCCTTAGGTTCCCTGGCATTGCCAATTGTCCTCCCCGAGGCTATGTCCTCAAACTCACAATAGGAAGGCAAAAATTTTACTCAACAATTATGATCAAGTGTTAATTTGCTAGTAGACAACAGATGACATGACAACTTGGGGACATGAAGCACATTATGGAGGATATATAAGGGAGAGATTTGGATTGAACCCATTTCGGCAATGGCCGAAAGACATCCATACGCAACTTTGATTTTTTTTATTGCCTGCACATGGACTATAAGAAGAAAACAAATGTCATATGATTTGTTCCTACCGAATCAAGAATCCAAAACGATGGGGCTTAGTTTTGACACTAGAAAGGGTGGGGACAACCGGGTTACCTTGATGGACAAGAGAACGGGAAGGGGTGATAGAAAATTGTGGAGATTTTAAGAGTTTGTATAGGTGCTCTAATTGCTCCTTCGTAAAAGGAGACATTTCTGAGTTGGCTGATTGGCTTGTTTGAGGTGCTCGTTCGTCAAATTTCTTCCTCAAATGTGCCGGCTTTCCCTGAATCTTCCAGCAAGTCTCCCTTGTGTGCCATGGTTTTTTGCAATGATCACACCACGGCTTCTTTTTCCTGTCATCGTCAACATCAAATCCACGAGAAACAAGGGCTGAACTATCGGTCTCCAAATGGGTGTTGGGTGTTGTCTTGGTCAACATGATTCTCTTCCGACATTCTTCTTGGCGGACCTTAGAAAAAACCTCATGAATGGACGGTAAAGGTTTTCGTCCAAGGATTTGTCCTTTCACGTCATCCAAACTGCAATTGACAACGGCAAGAAACATGTACATGCGATCATTTTCCTCTTGTTTCTTGAACCTCGCACAATCATTCGGATTCTCCATCCTTATAGCATTGGTCCTAATCCTGCCATAAGGTTACCTTCTCATTGTAATAGATAGTAACCTCACGATCTCTTTGCTTAGACTGCCAAAGCTTGGATTTCAATGCAAAGATCTGAGAAGAATTCTTTAAATCTGATTAGGTTTCTCAAACCAAATCACAGACATCCTTTGTTGTTGGTAGAAATAAATTTGGTTTTGCAATTGAGGCATCCATGGAGTTAAGAAGCCAGGCCGTCACTAGGGAGTTCTTAGATCGCCAAAGTTTGAAGCTTGGATCAGTTGTTGTGAGCTTCACAACCTCACTCGTCAAATAACCTAATTTGCCACGGCCATCAATGGCTAGTTTGACTAATTGGGACCACTCCAGATAATTTTTACCAATCAATTTGTGCATGGTAATTTGAAGAGAAGATCCAGAGGATAGATGATCAACACTGCCAGTAGCAGGAGAAGAATTGACGAGCCCAGTAAAGCTCCCAAAGACAACGTCAGGAACCGATGGGGAACTAGAAACCGGTGAGGAACTAGAAACCGGTGGGGAACTACCATTGCTAGGCATAGCCGGCTTTGGTACATTGGATTTCACCGTTAGGGTTAAGGAATCCCTATGGCTCTGATACCATGTAAGTTTGTGAAAAGAAAATTATTTTTTCCTGTTCTTTGATTAATCCCGGAATTACACATATATAGGATAAAGAATATCCTGTAGAAAATAACTTCCTAAAATATCTAATCTTACTGAATTTAAAATTCAAAATTCAAAACAGAAATAAATCCTAAATAATCTCCTAACGTAATCTTCCTATCTTTCCAACAGTCAGATGACAAATTTTTCTGACAAGGATGAAGTTGATTGTAGAATAGGTAGGAAAATAAAATTTTAAGTGTCCTTGACATTAAATTGCTTCGAAAATTCTCAGCAGGCTCTACCCACTCCCATAATGATTGGAATATCATCTTTCTTGTCATGGAAGAGTGCTAATTAATAGTCTCTTCACTAAGAATCTGGTGAAAACATTCTTCAACAAGATTTTGTGAGGTGTTGGGTTTGAAATTGCTGGTCATCTGGTGGTTTGGTAAAATAAAAATGTTCTTGCAGTGAGTCAGTTGGTTTCTTTTGTATCTCTCTCCAAACTTCGATCTGATGTTTGAGGACTTTCTCTTCCATCGTGATGTGTCTTGTGGACTGAACCTATGCAGTAAGATAGTTAGCAACAATTTTACATATATGCTAAGAATTTGCTGCACTATTCTTGCTCACTGTCCGACCAAGTCTCTGAGAATTATGCATCCAGGAACGTTGAAAGGGTTTTAACTGCCATTTGATATACATAATAACCTCTCTCGTATTATGCTCCAGGGTACCCAATTATATGATCCAAAGGCTGGTGGGTGGCGAGATCTGGGCATGCTTGATGTTATGCAGGTAAGACCCATAACATTTCCTGCTATCATATATCCTAGTGAAGTTAACTTCCCCCCTTGGGTACGTTCTCATGGTGTCCCTGTTTTAGATCTTTGGACGTGCCGGGAGACCTCAGTTTGACAAAAGTGGGGAAGGCATCATAATCACGTCCCATGACAAACTTGCTTATTATCTACGGTTGTTGACGTGCCAACTCCCTATAGAAAGTCAGGTACTTGAGTAGTTTAATGATTTTTTACATGCTAGAAAATATTTGTTTAACAAAACCGTGTATTTCTTTTTGTTTTCCATCCCTTCTTTTTGTGTATTGTTTTAATCTCTCTCAATAGAGGTTTGTTGTTTCCTAAAGCAACCCCCCTGGAAACTAACTAAACATTTATGACCTATTTTCTGTTAGCAGTTTTGTGCATGCTTATTCTTGACATGAATTTATTTGCAAATAGTGGAGGCTGTAGTAGGATGTTCAATTATTTTTCCTGGTTCAAAGTGATACAGTAGAAACTCCATGCGTGGTTCTTTTTCTTAAAGTGGTTCATTTTCATCATCAAACGGTTTCTACTTTGTTTGCAGTTTATTAGCTCCTTGAAAGATAATTTAAATGCGGAGGTAGCGTTGGGTACTGTAACGAATGTCAAGGAAGCTTGTGCTTGGCTTGGATATACATATCTTTTTATACGGATGCGAATAAATCCTTTGGCATATGGTATTGGATGGGATGAGGTAATGCTTATTGATTTGTAATTTTAATGTATCTTACTTGTGAGAAGGAGAACTGTGTTCTAGCCCTTGAAGTATGGGGAAGGAGGTTATTGGCACTTATAAGTGGGGACACTTTCTAGAAAAGCTTTGGGAAAATGGTAGGGCTAGTGGACCAAAGGAAGCAGTTTTTTAACATAGGCAAGGTTCCAACAATTTAGCTGGTCCTAGGGCAGAAACTGACTATTTGTAGACGAACCAAATAATAAACGTGTAATTAGGTCAGTTGGCCCAATAAATGTTTGAATTTTTTTTGGTTAGGAAAATAGCAAGTGGCCATTAATATACGCTGGTCAATAAGATTTGGGTAAATCATTGATTGACATTGATTTTGGTCAATCACTACCACCAAGTCAATCCGTTTTTAACCAGTGATTAATCACTGATTGACCATTTTTAAGAAAACTACTGTTTTTGTAATTTAATAAAACTTCATACATTTTATTCAAGCTTTAGAAAAGGCCATTTTCCCACATATCCCATTGTAAATTTCATATGTGCCCTTGCTTAATATAAATTACTCCAAACATTATGCTAATTCATCTAGTGTACTGGAACATAAATAAACACTTGTATAACTTTATTTTCTTAAAGTTGCTTGATATATGCTTAGATGCATGGGGTGCTTTACAGAGGATCTTTCGTTATGCTGTTTGACAGGTCATTGCAGATCCAACTTTGAGTCTAAAGCAAAGAGCTTTTGTAACAGAGGCTGCACGTGCACTTGACAAAGCAAAGATGATGCGGTTTGATGAGAAAAGTGGCAACTTTTACTGTACGGAGCTTGGTCGCATCGCAAGTCACTTTTACATTCAGTACTCTAGTGTTGAAACGTACAATGAGATGTTGAGAAGACACATGAATGACAGTGAGGTTGGTTTTGACCAATTGCATTCCATTGTTTACTATGGCTGTGCTTTTCTAACGTTTTCTTCAAAATGTCTCATTAACATTCTTTTAGTTATGATGATGTCAGCACAATCTTGTAGGATAGAAGGGCAAAGATTGATCACCAACTATTTGGTGATATAGTCAATTAGTGATCTCTATTATGGGACTTAGTCTATTTGTACTTTCATGTCCTGCTTGTTTCTGTAGTGTTGTATCATGAAGGGTTGTCTTCTATATGTTTATAACACTTTCCATTGCTCCTTTAGGTAGTTGACATGGTTGCACATTCTTCTGAGTTTGAGAATATTGTTGTTCGAGAAGAGGAACAGAATGAGCTGGAATCGTTGGCACGGACATCATGTCCATTAGAAGTCAGGGGAGGTCCTTCGAATAAATATGGAAAGATTTCAATTCTTATTCAGGTCATTTCTGCTCAGATATTGATACTTTGTTCAACAAAAACCAGTAGTCTAAATAAACAGCAAAATAATGGGCACTATGCACTAAGTGATATGCTTGCTATGTAACTTGCAGTTATATATATCTCGTGGATCAATTGATACCTTTTCATTGGTTTCTGATGCTGCTTATATAAGTGCAAGCTTGGCTCGTATAATGCGGGCGCTATTTGAAATTTGTTTGCGCAAAGGCTGGTCTGAGATGACATTGTTCATGTTGGAATATTGCAAAGCTGTGGATCGTCAAATTTGGCCCCACCAACATCCTCTCAGACAATTTGACAAGGATATTTCATCAGAAGTTTGTTCAGCATAATCTTTACAATTTGCTTGACCTGCAGTAGTAGAACTAAACAGTTCTTGACCATGTTGCTTCATTATTCCAGATATTGCGAAAGCTGGAGGAACGAGGAGCTGACTTAGATCGCTTGCAGGATATGCAAGAAAAAGATATTGGAGCAATGATTCGTTACGCACCAGGAGGGAGGGTAAATATGTTCCATAAAACGATGCTCTGAAAATTTCTGCTCTGCCGAGCTCTAACTTTTAGGACTTAAAGGCTTTTTTTTTTTTTTTTTTTTTTTTTTAAATTACTTGTATATTGTTTTCTTTTCTTTTCTGGTGTAATGGAAGGTCGTTAGGCAACATTTGCGATACTTCCCTTGGATCCAGTTATCAGCAACTGTAAGTCCGATCACTAGAACTGTTTTAAAGGTAACTATAAGGCTAAAATTTTTTAATTTATTTCCTTTCAGCTGTTAGGCTTGATATTTTTTTTAAACTATTAGGCCATTATCAGAGAATTTTTTCCCCCAAAAAATCAGTTATGAAACTTCACTGTATGATTGTTGATTGCAATTAACAGGTGGATTTGCTTATAATGCCTGATATCATATGGAAAGATCGTTTTCACGGTACTGCTCTACATTGGTGGATTCTGGTTGAGGTGCTGATCTTTTCTGGTTATCTTTCCTAGTAGCAGCTAGATGATATATGTGTAGTCTTAAAAGTTCTGGTACTTGGAAGAAGAATGGTTGTGGGAAATTTTTGTTGAATGTTAAAGAGTAATTCGGACTATTTATTGTGTTTAACTCAATCTTTAGAGGCAAATTAATATACTTCATTATGATTCTGCCATCTGTTAATTTTTGGCAGGCTTTTTTCCCGTTGTAAACTCTAAAAAATAATCGAGAAAAAGAAAAAGTATCTGGAAATTGTTCAGTGACTAAATGTGTTGAGTTTTCGGTATTATTAATCAGGTCACTGAACGTTTGATATCATCCACACTTCAGTTGCTTACACCTCTTCTTCCTTTTACTTCTGTTTTGAACTACCTTATAGTTGAGACTTGGCTAATAACAGTAGCTCCCATTGTGATAGACATGGTCGACATTGTATTAGTTACTAAATTTTTTCTTCTTCTGCTCTTTTTGTCTTTCCTTTAATGAAGTTTTTTTCTTCTCGTCAAAATAATAATAATAATTATTATAATAAGATGCAAATTTAAATGTTGATAGGTTACCTTCTGAATTAAATGTGAACAGGATACTGAGAATGATCACATCTACCACTCAGAGCTTTTCACCCTGACAAAGCGGATGGCTAAAGGGGAACCACAGAAGCTCTCTTTCACCGTGCCAATATTTGAACCACATCCACCCCAATACTACATTCACGCTGTTTCTGATTCTTGGTTGCAGGCAGAAGTTTTCTACACCATTTCTTTCCAGAATTTAGCGCTTCCGGAGGTCCTGTATCTCTCTTCTGTCTCCTTAATTTTTTTCTCTATATTTTCAAAATTCATTCAAAAACTTTTCGCTCTACAACTAAAGCAATGCCGCATCTGAAGGCCTTTCTTTTTACAGGTTTGCACTTCTCATACAGAACTTCTAGATTTGAAACCACTTCCCGTGGGTGCACTTGGCAACAGAGTATATGAAGCCTTATACAAATTTTCACATTTTAATCCAATACAAACACAGGTTAGGTGTTCTTTTTTTTTTTTTTTTTTTTTTTTTTTTTTTTTTTTTTTTGTACTTAATATACAGGTCTATTGTGTAGTATTTGTATGATTTGATCTTTTTTCTCGGACTCTGCAGGCCTTTCATGTTCTGTACCACACGGACAATAATGTTCTACTAGGAGCTCCCACTGGAAGTGGTAAAACTATATCCGCTGAGCTTGCTATGCTTCACCTCTTTAACACACAGCCTGATATGAAGGTACACAAAATAAAAGTTTAAGCAATATGTTGCAGAAAAAAACTTCTGACAAATTGTAGATAGCGACGAATGGAAATTTTCTATTTGGTTATAGTAAATTCAAATCTCAAGTCAAAACAGATGAAGACCGTTGCTACTTAGACAATTTTATATGATACTTGGGTTGCTTAGTTGGGCATGGGTACACTATCTTTCAACTGTAAAGTTCTTTTCCCTTTAAGGAGAGCATGTCCTTTATTTTTTATCTTTATATTCTTTCAATTATATATTTGTCTTTTTTTTTTTATTTAAATAATATGAATATGAAGCTGTAATTTTCGGGTCTGTGTACATATTATGTCATTCTGTAATGAAGCTTTTAAATTATTATGTTGCACAAATGTAGGTTTCCTCATTTCCTTTTTTAACACAATGTCTCTTCCTTACCATAACCCTCCCCACCCTGGTGAAAGTAGGATTCTATCCTGGGTCGTATGATTTGACACCAAGAGACTATCAACTGAGCTGTCGGCACCTTCACATCGATTCTCCCTGATCACAGATGTTTCATATTAATAGGCTGTGGTGTACTCAATTTCTCTTTGAACAGGTCATTTACATAGCACCTTTGAAGGCTATTGTTCGTGAAAGAATGAATGATTGGAAAAAGCGACTTGTCTCTCAACTTGGAAAAGAGATGGTGAATATTCACATCTATTACCATGATTGGATATTTTGGCATATGGTATTGACAAAAATGGAATGTTTTTCCCAGGTTGAAATGACTGGTGATTATACTCCAGATTTGATGGCTCTCTTGTCGGCAGATATCATTATATCTACACCTGAAAAGTGGGATGGTATCAGTCGTAATTGGCACAGTCGAAATTATGTCAAAAAGGTTCATTCATCCACTCCCCCCTCCCCTTCTCTTCCATTAGAATTTTTTCTACCTATTTTAGGTATACATGGGACAACTAGATCGTTATATGCCTTAAGCTAACTTGTTTTAACTCATGTAATTGTTCAATAGGTTGGCCTTATGATTTTGGATGAGATTCACTTATTGGGGGCTGATCGTGGACCCATTCTAGAGGTATTTACTTGCTAAATATACTTGAGCGAGATTAATATCAATAGACCTAATTCTTGGATTTCATTCTTTCTTCATCTTCTGTTGAGCTTATGGGTTACAATTTGGGAATAATTAGCACAGTGAGAACGTAAGTGCAGCATTAGTATTAAAAAATAGCGGGTGCAATTGTTGAATTTTGTTGATATATTTCCAGGTCATTGTGTCAAGGATGAGATACATATCATCACAAACAGAGCGTGCAGTACGGTTTGTGGGTCTTTCTACAGCATTAGCAAATGCAAGGTATGTTCATGCATTTCTTTTGTGCTCTACAAATTGAAGTTTCTATTGGATTTAGTCTCTGGTTTTGTCTAATGATCTTGCTTGCTTGTTTGTTCAGTGATTTGGCTGATTGGTTGGGTGTTGGAGAAATCGGACTCTTCAATTTCAAACCAAGTGTTAGGCCTGTGCCTCTCGAAGTTCATATCCAGGCAAGTGGATTAATTGCTTCATCTCAACTATAGCTACTTGAATGGAATAGCAATGACATAAATTTTTCATGCTCAGTATTTGAAGTTCTTGTAATCGGTAATAAGCTTTCACAACTACTTTTGAAAGTTTTTCTTAGGTAAAAGATTTTAGTTGTCCAAAGTACATGAAATGAATATGAAAGCAAAGTACAAGCTTCTATCTTTTTTTAGTGTTTTCATTTTTTGTTCATTTAATATGTTGTCTTTTACATACATGTATGTTTGTGCACAATCCATATTCAGTTACCCTTTTGAGGGAAAAAAAAGGTTCGTGTATTTGTTGAGAGTTTTCAAAGAGAGCAGAAGATCCAAAAAGTTTATGGACGTCTCAGGTCTTTTTGCTGTTTTGTGGGTGAGTGGTTGGAGAGGACCCCTTGATTCTTCAATGACAAATCAAAAGACGAGCTGAGTTATTACTTTGGGAAATAGTACTTTTCAAGCTTCTTTGTTACCATTGGCAGCAAAAGAGTTCAAGGACGTCTCATTCAGTCTGACGCTGTTTCTATGTTTTGTTTTGATGGACTTCTGGTCCTTGTTGCTTGTATATAGGATTTCCTTTTTGTTAATAAGTTGTTTGTGTCTTGTCCAAGTAAAATGATTGCTCATTTCATAATAAAATGATGAAGATAGGAAAACGACCATTTTCTGGGTACAATGCTTAAACGAACATGGTCACAACTTTGGAATCTTAACCAATAACTTATGTAGAAGGAAAATGAAAGCTTTAATCATTCAAGTGAAGTTAGTCCTTGAAATGAGCTAGTAGACAAGAAGCCTGCTGTGAACCATTATCGGCTTTTTATTTGTGTTTCACAGCCATAATATCTCCAGTTGTTTTTTACAGGGATATCCTGGAAAGTTTTATTGTCCGAGGATGAATAGCATGAATAAACCGGTGTATGCTGCAATATGCACCCATTCTCCTACAAAACCGGTTCTAATATTTGTTTCATCACGTCGGCAAACAAGACTTACTGCATTAGACCTCCTTCAGGTGGGACTCAGATTCACATGGATGTCAATGAAGCCTTCCTTCACAATTACCAATTCCTAGTGTTTGTTTGTGTTTGTAGTTTGCAGCTTCAGATGAGCATCCCAGGCAGTTTCTTAGTATGACTGAAGAAGCACTGCAGATGGTTCTTTCTCAGGTCACTGATCAGAACCTATGGCACACCTTGCAATTCGGCATTGGATTGCATCATGCTGGTCTAAATGACAAAGATAGATCTCTAGTTGAGGAGCTATTTGCAAACAATAAGATTCAGGCATTTCTCTGCCAGCTGAAATCTTCTTTCTTTATTTGTTATCATGTTTAATAGCCGTTTGTGTGCCCCACTTTTTTACTGACCAGGTATGAGCATTGTAGGTCTTGATTTGTACTAGCACACTGGCGTGGGGTGTGAACCTGCCAGCGCATCTGGTTATTATCAAGGTGAGGCAACCTACACATAATAAACTTGCACTTTTGTTTCTCAAAGTTGCAGATTTTTACTGGCAAGAAAGTTCAACCTTTTTAGTTTTCACATTCGTTCACGTAGGAAATTGTTGGAAAGCGCAACTACAGCTTTTTGGAAAATGTTGTATATTAACAAGCTTTGTGACAGGATTTAGTCCCTTTCTATCCTGTTCTAACAGAACGAACTCACATTGCCCAAATATCTTCTCTCATGTTGTTGTTTTCCTTGGCTCTTATTTTTCTTTATTGACATTTTCATCTTGACTCAAATTATTTACCGCATATTTGACTTTATCAAAGTAATTACTTGATTTTTGTTACTTAAAATTGAGTTAATGGATAAGGAGGGGCATGACAAATTCATATTTGACGAGTAATTTGATGGTATGCTAAATTTTAGTTTCATTTGCTAGTGTATTTCATTTGACAAGTAGGTGGTGTACTCTTCGTTGGTGTCGGATAAAAAAATTTATTTCAAAGTGATGCTTTTCTTTGACAATTTTGCACTGTGCATGAAACTATTTTTGCATCAGAAATTCCATTATGTTACTCTGACAAAACCGTTTTGTGATGCAGGGAACAGAATATTACGATGGAAAAACAAAGAGATACGTTGATTTCCCCATCACGGATATCTTGCAAATGATGGGTCGTGCAGGCCGTCCACAATATGATCAACACGGAAAAGCAGTTATTCTTGTTCATGAACCCAAAAAGAGCTTCTATAAAAAGGTTGAATCAAAGTAGTGAAGTACACAATAATTTTATTGGTGATATTCCGTATCCCAGCCTTTACTTTTATGTTTGGTTGGGATATAATTTGCGATTTTGTGATTGCAGTTCTTATATGAGCCATTTCCTGTTGAGAGTAGTCTGAGGGAGCAACTGCATGAGCACATCAATGCAGAGATTGTATCTGGAACAATTTGCCACAAAGAGGATGCAGTTCATTATCTTACTTGGACTTACCTATTCCGTAGACTGGTATGAATTCTCGTTGATATTGCTGTATATTCAAAGGATGGAAGAGACTAGTCATTGGATAATCTTGATAAAGTCTTGACCCTAATGTGTGCTTTCAAATTACAGATAGATTTGAAAGAATGAGACCTATAATAAACCCAATGGTAGTTTTCAGAGGATTAAAAACATGCTAAATTTTAATTAGAGCACTTCAACGTGTGTGGAACTCTTAGAAATCAAAGCTTTTGTGACCAAAAAGCATTAAAAGAAAAGGAATCACAATCTTTGTTGTGTGATGTTCTTGAGCATGCTACAGTAAGTGGTTAAATATTACTAGTTCGCTGCTTGAGCGAGTAGGAAGCTAAACCTGAGTCCATATATCTTTATTTAGTCTTCTTCAACTTCTTACTGTGGGATGTTTGTTCCAGATGATAAATCCAGCTTACTATGGTTTGGAGACGAAGGAGCCCGGAATTTTAAGTTCTTACTTGTCTCGGTATCATGCAATTTCTAAAAGTCATGGAACCTTGTTGTGTTTTCATTGATTACTTGAATTGATTCACTATTCTCTTTTTGGCAGGTTAGTGCAGACAACATTTGAGGATCTCGAAGACAGTGGATGCATCAAGATGAATGAAGACAATGTGGAGCCAATGATGCTGGGTTCAATAGCATCGCAGTATTACCTTAGTTACGTGACTGTATCAATGTTTGGTTCAAACATTGGTCCAGATACGTCACTTGAAGTAATAAGCAGTTTCTGAAGATATTTTTGATAAGATAAAAAGTTACAAATTGCCATTAGTTAGATGATTAATTTGTTGTAGGTATTTTTGCATATCTTATCTGGGGCATCTGAATACGATGAACTTCCTGTGCGGCACAACGAGGTAATGATCTAATGATATGTTCTCGTTATGTAGTCGTTTTCATTTAAATGACCATAAGCATGCTGTGTCGAATGTTTCAGGTTGGAAGAAAAGGTTTAGGAATTTTCCTATTTTGCTGAATACATATCCATGCTATATGGCATTTTCACAGCTTTAAGTTTTATTTAATGTAAGGAATAAAAGTGTTTGTCTGGTTATAATTTCTTCAATATCAGGAAAATTATAACGAAGCTTTGTCCAAGAGAGTTCGATATATGGTGGACAAGGATCGCCTTGATGATCCTCATGTTAAAGCCAATCTGCTGTTTCAGGTCAGAATCATATTTTTCCATTATTCTGAGCTTGGTGGAAATCAGTTCTCTCTTTTTAATGCTTTCTTTTTCATTTTGTTTATTCTTTGTCATACATAATTTTTGCTATCCAGGCACATTTTTCTCAACTAGAGTTGCCAATCAGCGACTACGTCACGGACTTAAAGTCTGTCTTGGATCAAAGTATACGTATTATCCAGGCCATGATAGATATATGTGCTAATAGCGGATGGCTCTCAAGCTCAATCACTTGCATGCATCTTTTGCAAATGGTCATGCAGGTATTCCTCTAAAATTGCATTTTAACCCTTTTCTTTGTTTGGTTACATCAAGCGAAGATAGGTATTCTGTCACCACTTCCCAATTATTTTTCTTTATCTAATTTCTTGCAAGATGGAAATTAGGGGTAGAAAAACACTTTTCTTTTTCGCATTCTTCTAATGATAAAGAAAACCTTGATATACTGTATGGTTGCTGAGAAAGATTTGAAACTTCCATAATTCAAGTTCCAGGATTACTGTATGGTTGCTGAAAAGGATTTGAAACTTCCATAATTCAAGTTCCAGGATTACTGTATGGTTGCTGAAAAGGATTTGAAACTTCCATAATTCAAGTTCCAGGATTTTAGTTTCAGTCATCATAACTGATTACTTAGTGTTATTGCAGTCATGTCACAACCTAAGGAAACAGAACTAGTCGGTGAATATGAAAGGAAAATTAACAAGTCCACAAGAGGTTTAGAATGGCACTAAATAAGACTATATACTTTGATGGTATTTGATGCTGTTATTTCTTCGTTTACATGCTGCTGCATTACACACCCGTGATATAACTTTTTGATTCTTTCAGGGTTTATGGTTTGATAAAGATTCTTCTTTGTGGATGCTGCCCTGCATGACTGTTGAACTTGCGGATTCTCTGAGCAGAAAAGGAATTTCTAGTTTGCAGCAATTATTGGATTTCCCCAGGGCAACCTTGCAAAGCATGATTGGAAATTTCCCCATTTCAAGATTAGTTCAGGTGTGGAGCCCTGTAAAATATACTTTATGTTTGTCAAACATCTATATAAGGTTTACGTCTGCATCTTAGCATTCACATGGGGCGGGGGCTATTTTTCTGTTGTGAAAAGTAAAATAAATGGGCTTTCCCCACATTCGTGATTGTAGTAGTAATCTTTTTGTTCTCTATTCAATTCAACACGATATGAATATTTATTTCTCAACTAGGAGGCACATATGCATTTGCACCCTCTAGAGGTCATAGATGTTATGTGCATATCCAGCCATAAGGCGAAAGTAATCCGTCTTCTCCACTTCTCAAAGATAGTTACGATTATTGCGTACATATACAATAAGGGTCCCATAAGTTGCTGGTTTGGTGCCTATGGTTTGGATACCATCCAAATTCAGATCATGTCGACCAAAAACATTTTACAATTGTGTGCAAAACATTAGCCATGCCTTCTACATGTCAATTCTTGTAAATCAATTTCTTTTTCAGAAAAAAGAGTGCAAACTCATGTAGATGATTCAGGATAAGGTCGCATTTAGTTCATGTTTGAATATCATGGTTGTTGGTTAAGCTAAAATTGCTTGTGCAACTTCTTAGATCTTAGGGCTTTATTTTTTTCATTTCTTCACTAAGATGAAAATTGTTAGTCATAATTTTTGTTGACTTTTCAGAAAAAGACAAAAACTGAGATGAAAATTTTGAGTTGAAGATGTTAAAACAAACGCACCATTATTTTTCTTAGTTGGCTTTTGGGTGGAGATTGAATCTTTTTATGAAATGTTAGTTGCCTCTATCTTGGGAGGCGAGCATGTGAACTGATTAATATTTTCTTTTTGTTATTAGGATTTGCAGTATTTCCCCCAGGTCCAAGTGAAATTAAGACTTAATCGGATGGAAGCTAATAATGGAAAATCGCCCGATCTGAACATCAGACTGGTGAAGAAAAATTCCAGGAGAAAATCATCAAGAGCTTTTGCCCCTCGGTTCCCAAAGGTAGAAGGTTCATCGTGTTCTTTCTTATATATGAACATAAATAATGTATATAGTTCATAGTAATCGGACTGGAAAATGACCTTGACATATTGGGCACAGGTGAAAGATGAAGCGTGGTGGTTGGTTCTCGGTAACACCTCCACCTCGGAATTATATGCTCTGAAGAGAGTAACTTTCTCTGATCACTTGGTTACCAATATGGAGTTACCACCAGAGCCAACCGCTCTCAAGGTTAGAATGCGTTTCTTAATTTCAACTTTATATATTTTTTTCTCCCATGTTTTTTTCATGATAATGTTATATGCACTAAATCTCTGAAAATTTTTAACCAGACATTAAATTTAGGAGAAATATCAATAAATATATGACGTAGTAGAACTAGTGTCTTACCTCTCCCCAACACAAGATACAGATTGCTTTGCATATAAAAGCTTTTGAATTATGCATCGTGCATTGTTCATCACATCCTATATATTTTCATAATTTAGCTTTAATGAGAGAATAACTTGTTTCATCAAGGGAATAACTTGTTGCATCGGTGGTTCTAATTTTTCTTTATAAATAGAGGGCGCTGTTAGAGAGGCAAAAAAAAAAAAAAAAAAGAAGATTCTTTTGTTTTTTTTGGGTAATCTTCTTAATCATCACAGTACTTAAAATAAGATGTAGTATCTATCACATTTAGGCGAGCCCATATAAATCTTGTGTATTCGTGATTGTTTATTTTTCTTTTGCGATTTCTTATTGCTCCAAGTGATATAGAAGTATAATGGTTAATTCCTAAAAAAACTCTTGATGGCTCGATGTGTTAAATTAAACTTGACAATAAGTTATAATCCAACGAGTAGTGCTTTTTTTTGAGTTATGAGTTTCCCTTTTTTCTTTTTGGGTTAAAAAAAAAAAAAAAAAAGAATTTCTCGTACTTAGTTTGCTCATTAACGGTTCCATTTCCAGGAAACGAAGCTGATTTTAGTTTCAGATTGTTACCTTGGTTTTGAACAAGAGCACTCCATTGGTGAACTCAATTGACCGGGAGCAACTTATTGAATGAAAAAAGAAAAAAATAGATAATTAAAGGGAGAACTATTTAGAACGTGCTTATATATAGAGTTTGGCTTTAAGCACATTCTTGAATCACCAAACTCCTTGCACACAGAATATTTCAAGTGCCAAAGGGTGTATGTATTTACACAAGTGTTGTGTCTGAAAAAGATCTCCTGATCAAAGCTGTAGGGAGTGTCATACAAATTTAATGTTTAGGAAATATCAAAGGATCTGTAGAGCAATTTTTAATGTGCGAATGCTCACTGTAAATGTTCAAAGTTATTGAAATATTTGACATTGCAATTTTTTATGGATCTAATTATTTTCTTAAGAAGTAAATGAAGTACTTTTTCCTTTTATCAATATTGTTTTGTTGGGAATCTTTTATCAATAATTAAATTACAAGATTTACTATAAACAAATACAAGATTTTCAAGTAAATAAACAATTTTAAGATTTTAAAATTGTTATAACAAATATAATATTTACTAGTTAAAAATAATTAAACAATGAAGTGGAAATACAAAGCAAATAAATAGTTCAGATGTCCACTTATTTATATCTTCATTTATGTCCCTTTAATAATAAGATGACACGTGTGTAATTAACATAATATTTTTATCAATTTGATAAGATATTGTAATTAAATTGACATCTTTAATTGACATGTTATGATATTGTTGGAGGGATATGAAAGAGACATGAATAAGGGGATATAAGAGTTGGATCCGTATGTTATCTTTTACTCGTAAAATACAGTATTTACTCAATAATTCCTTTAGTTATCCCATTCTCTATATTTTTAGTTTATCTTGTAAATCCATTTAGGCAAACCAACCACCAGATAGGTTAAACTATTCGCAGGGTCAATTTCAATAGCACTTTTAGAAACTTCTATTTCAAATTTAACATTATTTTTGAGATCTTTCTTTTCTAACACTGTGACCTCAGAAAATTCTTTAATTTGTGGGTCAACTAAAGAATAAAAATATATGAAGTACTAAAAATGCCCTTATCTTCTACTTGCCTTTGTCGAAGTCCAGCATATGGGTAATTTTCTTAATGATCATTAGTAATTACTTTAATTACCATTTTGGTACATTTATATATATATATATATATATATATTTTCTAAATTTTAATTGCTATGATTGCATAGTTGTAGTAATTACCTTGTTCGCAATCCGTTGGAATTGTACGTGTGTGTTTTGTGTTTTAGTTTTCTGCTTTCTCCTCTCTCATTTGAACTCCCCCCTCTCTCTCTTCATTTGAACTCGCTATAGCTTTCTCTGAGGGCATTTAACTCCGATTTTAAACCACACCGACACAACCTCGTTTATGAATCTTAAAACTTGTGTTATTTTGAGAATTACTCATCCGTCTTAAGAGGAATACTAAATCCGAGTAAAAGATTAGGGCACTTTCAGTACTCCATATATATATATTTTTTATATTATGAGACCGACATTTCAAAAAATCGTCTGATGTGATAGCATTACAAATTAAAGTCCAAAAAATTGATTACATTTGAAATAAAAATTTTCAAGAATTTTATTATTGAAATTTACCCTTATACTTATTTTTTGTTGGTTGAATACCCTTACTAATACAAAGAACATTCAAGTCGAAACACTTAGATTTTGTTTGATAGCATTTTAGAAATGGTTTTATTTTTAGTGCTAAATGGTAGTGAGAATTATTTTAGAATGAAGTTGAGAGGTTTTTTAAAAATGATGTTTGGTTGTGTGTTTTTTTTTTTTTAAATAAAAAAATTGGTTTCAGTATTAAAAAAAATTGTATTTGAATATATTTCTGAAAATATTTGTTGAGGAAAATGAAAACGAAAGTGAAAAATAAAAAACAAAGACTTTATTTTATTTTCGTCTCATTTTGTGTTTTTTAACTTGATGTAAAATAAACGTTATTTTCACACAATTTTAGAACCCCTTTATTGATAATCGTGGAATTACTTTTGACATCATTTCAAAATCAACACCAAGCACCAAACTATCTTTCAAAATCAAACATTCCTTAATAATCACCCCTAGGACATATATATAGTGTCACATCCTACAAGTTAATATCATTTTCCAACCTTGCCACTCGACTCAAGTCTAAAATCATGCTCCATATACATGTTGGGCCAGCCTGGGCCGAGGGTGAACCATCAATGGTGCGGCCCGTTGAAGGGTCAGCCCATTTCCTTCATCCATGTTGAGGTTCTCTGGGACCAGCCCATCAGGCAGGCCCAAATTGAACGCATGGACTAGGCTCGCAGTTAGAATCTGGACCACGCGCAGGCCCATGTTCATGCCAGCACAAATCCTACGGCCAGCACCAAATGGTATCACTTCAAAGTCATTCCCTCTAATGTCTACCTGGGCCTTTTCACCACCCGGTAAGAACCTTTCGGGCCTGAACTCTAGTGGATCGGCCCATTCGGTGGGGTCACGTGCTATGGCCCAAATATGGACAAGAAGAGTGGTCCCCTTAGGGATGTGGTAGCCGTTGATTTCGCAGCTCTCGGCCGCTATCCGTGGCAGGGATATCGGAAGTGGGGGATGGAGTCGGAGTGTCTCCTTCACGACTGCTTCGAGGTAGGCCAATTTGGTCAAGTCCAGGTCGTTCACCAGCCTATCTCGGCCCACGACGTGGTCGAGTTCTTCTTGGACTTGGGCCATCATTTCGGGATGTCGGATTAGTTCTGCAATAGCCCATTCCACCGTACTTGATGACGTATCGGTACCAGCTATGAACATGTCCTTAAAACATGTAAAAGGATGAGTTAGACATATAAGCATAATCTTACTAGTTATGTATTAAAAAAAAAAAAAAAAGGCATAAAATTTAAAATCTTTCACAAATAGAAAACAAAGAATAATTATTACATAATTTAGTACTTGCTATGAAATTTTAATAAATAGCATTTTCACAAAACTAAATGCAATAAATAGCATTTTTTTTTATAAATATATTTAAAATAAGAGTAAATAACAAATTTATTAAGTAAATTATATATTTACTAAAAGTAAATAAATCCTTTATCTAGTAAAATTGTTATTCGCGACTATTTACTCTAATTATTTTTAAAATACGTTATTTGCTTTAATTATTTGTTGTAAAAATGCTACCTATTTCATTCTCCGAAAAGCTTATTCTCATTGATTGTTATAAAAAGCATTACTTGCTCCTAGAAATAACAAAAAAATGAGGAAGGTTGTGGTAGAGCCCCTTTGAGGGGCACTACCATAGATTTTCATAGAGTCCAATTTTTGGACTGTCCAGATCAAAATGTGTGGAAATGATTGTGGAGTTGCACAAAACGCCATATGCACATGGCCGTAGAGGAGCACTCCCTGAAGGGGAAGAGAGAGGGGAACAGAGAGAAGAGAAGAGAGAGAGGGGGAGTTCGCCGGCGGCCGGGGCTGGGTGGGGGCGGCCGGGGCCGGGGGTTGGGGCTGGTGGTGGGGGGTTGGCCAGGGGTGGGGGGCCGCGGGGGAGAGGGAAAGAGAGAGAGGGGAAAAGAGAGAGAAGAGAAGAGAGAGAAAGGGAGTTCGCCTGGCCAGGGCCGGTGGTGGGGGGTTGGCCGGGGGTGGGGGGCCGCGGGGGAGAGGGGAAGAGAGAGAGAAGAGAAGAGAGAGAAAGGGGAAGAGAGAGAGGGGGAGTTCGCCCGGTCAGGGCCGGTGGTGGGGGGTTGGCCGGGGGTGGGGGGCCGCGGGGGAGAGGGGAAGAGAGAGAAAGGGGAAGAGAGAGAGGGAGAGTTCGCCCGGCCGGGGCCGGTGGTGGGGGGTTGGCCGAGGGTGGGGGGCCACGGGGGAGAAGGAAAGAGAGAGAGGGGAAGAGAGAGAGAGAGAAGAGAAGAGAGAGAATGGGGAATAGAGAGAGGGGGAGTTCGCCCAGCCAGGGCCGGTGGTGGGGGGTTGGCCGGGGGTGGGGGGCCACAGGGGAGAGGGGAAGACAGAGGGGGGAAGAGAGAGAGAGAGAGGGGAAGAGAGAGAGAAAGGGGAAGAGAGGGGGGGTTGCCGGCGGCGGGGTTGGGGCCGGATGTGGGTCGCTGGCGTCGGGGGTGGGTCGCCGGCGGCGGGAAGATCGCCGGCGACGGAGAAGATTTTAGGTGGAAATAATAAGGTGTATGATAAGTTTAGTACACTAATAATGTTTTAACCATTCGATTAAATCTTAACGGTTAAAAACTTGATTTTACCGGTAGTGCCCCTCAAAGGGTCTCTACCACAATCTTCCCCCAAAAAAATAGAAAAAAATAAGATATTTTCTGTTGAAAAAAAAAAAAAAAAACTTTTTGAGGGTTAATTTTTTGTTTTGTTTTGTTTTGTTTTTTTTTAAGTTTTCTTATAATTTTATTTTCTTCTTAGTTGATTACGAAATTTTGCTAAACTATCAAGAGAAAATAAATTCAGAAAGGAATCAAATCTTCTTAAATACTCCATATAGGAATAAAAAAAAATTTAACCATTTGAGGACTCCAAACTAATTTCAAAAACAGGGATTTAGAGATAAATAGTCTTTTTTTTTTTTTAAGAAGCTTTAACAAACGGCCGAAGTTTTTAAAAATTAGTTAAAAGTCACCTTTTTTTTTTCCCCTAAATGATTAGTCAATTTTTTAAAGTAATCAATTAGTGATTGCCACGTAATATTGTTAATTTAGTAAAGACTATTAGGTAAATCATCAATTTTCAGGTAAATCACCAATTTTCATGTCAATCACTAATTGATTTGAAAATTAAAGTTATTTTGTTAAATAAAAAAAGTTTGACCATCTATTAGATTCATTGACCAAAATAGGCAACTCAATCTAATTTTCCTAAAAAAAATATGGATAGATGATAGATATTTATTTGAGAGAGAGAGAGAGAGAGAGAGAGAGAGAGAAAGTACCATTAGTAAAGCTTTAATTTCAGCGTTTATGAGCTTGCCGCCCTCATCATCGGCATCTTCCTTTAGTGAAAGCAACGTACTAAGCAAGTCATTGTGCTGTCTGTCCTCAACATTAGCCGTATGTTCCTCAACAATTGTGGTCAAGAACGCATCAAACCTCTTGTGAATTTTCTTCATTTTTGCTGCCACCCCTTGCAAATCTAGCCAGTCTAATGCCGGCACAAAATCGCTTATGTTGAACACTCCGGATAGAACTAGTGCCTCAACCACCATCGACCTAAATTCATCCGCCCTTGGGTCGCTTTTGCCACTTCCGTCGCCAAAAACCCTGTACCCGAGCACGACACGTCCTAGGGAATTCGCTACGCACATGTTGAGTAGTTGGCTCAAATTTATCATGGTTGAGTCTGCGTTTGCTAGAGCTCTTATTAGCACTGCTGCTTCTTCCTGTATGTTTGCAAATCCACAATTAATTTGTTATCAAGTAATTAATAGTTCAACTTTAACCATAAGCTGTTTTCTCAAGCACATAAATTGTATGTAATTATTTTTGTTGAATAAATTATTATCTCCAAAACAATATCTGCATGTAGTCTTGGCTGCCATTCTGCTAGGCCAAAGATTAAAATAAATTGTTTGCCCTTTGTACGTGTGTGTGGGTGTTTCTTTTCTTTTTCTTTTTCTTTTTGTTATTATTATTATTATTATTATTATTATTATTATTATTTGGGATGCTTGAATATGAGGAAAATATAGCATGAGATCTTTCAATGTGAACCCATTCAAACGTGATTTTCTTTAAATGTATTCGACTCATATATCTTTTTATGCATGTTAATATCAAATATAAAAAAATCAAGTAATATCAATTAACAAACCTTATAAATTTACCGACACGACATGATATTTTTATTTACCAACATGACATGATATTTTTATTTACTAAGGAGAGTTGCAATCCACATGATCGTGCATTAACGATAAATTATTGACGATACAAAATTCCAAAAGAGTTAATTTTATTTTTAGTCATAAATTATAGGTTTAATAATATTTTGTCCTTTTTCTTTTCTTTTCTTTTTTTTTTTTTTTGTAGGAAAGGCCAGATAACATTTTAGTCAACTAGCCATTGAACTATCAAATTGTCCTATTAGTCATTCCCTAAAAAAACTAAAAAATAAAAATAAAAAATAAAAACTGGATTGTAACACCACGTGATTCAAGTACATTTAATTAAGATCGATTTTGTCGTTACGATGATTGTTGAATATATGTATTTTAAGAATTCATACTTCCGAATCCGAAATAAAAAAAAAGTGAAAACTAAAAAACTAACCCTGATAAAGTTAACTATAGTTTAAGAATAGATTAAAAAACGTGAAAACTACAAAACTAACCCTAATTAAGTTAACTACAGTTTGAGCATAGATTCTGAAACGTTTTAAAAATCGGGACAATAATAAGGTTAGACCCATAATTCAAGGACCAAAGCAAAATATTACAAAGAGAATTATTTCTCTTCCTCCAAATTGCTAAAGTCAATAAAATTATTGCCATTAAAATATGATTACGATCCGAGGTAGTGTTTCCCTCTCTTTTGTTTTGTTTTTTACATGTAAAACGTAAACATCAGAAATAAATTTTAAAAAAATGATTAAAAAAAAAAAAAAAAAAAGTAAAAGAGTAAACGAATCGAACCTGTCGAACATGTCGGTAATTGTCCAAGGCCTTGCCGGAGAAGAGGTGTACGGACGTGATCTTCCTGAGCATCCGCCACCTCGGACCGTACGGTGCGAACACCAAGCTCTGGTAGTTGTACGCAATGTGCTTCGCGCTGGAGCTGGGCGGCCGGTTCACGAACTTGGCGTCGTTGGCCTTCAGGAACTGGGCCGCCACCGACGCCGACGCCGCCACCGCCACGTCCACCATCCCGAATCGGAGGTGCATCAGTGGGCCGTACTTCTGGGCCAACCCTGCTAGGGCAAGGTGCGGGGTTGGCCCCAGGTGGGCCAGGTTGCCGATTATGGGCCACGGCCGTGGGCCAGGCGGTAGTGGGGGCAGCGATCTCCTGCTGCGCCTATACTTGGTGAACAAACAGTAGACCAATACGGCGAAGAGTAGTGAGAGGAGAATGCTGGAAAGAGAAGGCATTTTTATTTTTTATTTTTTTGAGTGAAGAAAGTTTATGGGGGTGACTATGAGGGATTTTGGAAGCTTGTCATTATAGATATCCTAAAACGGAGGTGCACAGCGGGCCGTACTTCCAGGCCAGCCTTGCGATGGCATGGTACGGGGTTGGGCCCAGGTGGGCCAGGTTGCGGATTATGGGCCACACCGTGGGCCAGGCTGCAGTGGGGGCAGCGATCCCCTGCTTCGCATATACTTGGTGAACAAACGGTAGACCAATATGGCGAAGAGTAATGAGAGGGAATGCTGGAGACAGAGGCCCCCCCTTTTTTATTTATTTATTTATTATTATTATTTTTTTGAGTGAAGAAAGTTCGTGGGGGTGACTATGAGGTATTTTGGAAGCTTGTCATTATAGATATCCTAAGGAGATTAATTAATTAATTAATTTATATATTTAATTTATTAATTTATTTAGGATAAAGAAAAGGTCTTGCAGGTTGATATTTGCTTAATAGAATATTAAATGGTTGCTTGAGTGAGGTCAGGAAAGCGAGAGTTGACAATAAGTCGTTCTGGATGAACTGTCAGAGTAATTTATTATTGTATTTAAAAAAATTGTGTTTGATTACATAATTATTGGAGTATATTTATTTATATGTGTTTACTGTTCATAATAATTTAGTCAGAAATCATAGCACATAGCATATTTGATGAACTGTATTTAAATAGATAGCAGCTTTTTAAAACATGATAAATTATAACATATTTATTATATTCTTTTAAAATTTATTTATCTATTTACAATTTTACCTTTGTTTCCCTTTCACACTCTTTCTCTTTTTTTTTTGTTCTCTGTTGTTACTCTCACCACGGACGAATGATGGTCATGACGGAGAATGGCGGCCAAGGATCGTGATGACAAGGTCGTGATTTATCATTGCTTTTCCCTGCAACAGAGGTTCTAGATCTTCTAACGATTGAGGTCCATAAACCCTGGCAATCGAACACGTTCTCCTTAGCATTATGAGGTTTGCGATTCCCAACAATCTTATTGCTCTTCTTGGCGACAAAGGTTCGAGATCTCCTAGTGATCAAAGCATTCTCCCCAGCGACCTGAGGTTTGTGGATCCTGGGGATCGAACAACGGTTAAAGGCAATTGAGGTCCGCGACCTAAGGTTCGAAAGATCGACCGAACTTCCCAATTCACCATCTCATTCATATGATTCTGTTTTCTGATTTTCTCCCTGCAATTTCCTTGAGTTTTCTAACGATCTCCGGTGCTGTCTGCTTCTTTTTCTCTGACGGCGGCTGCTGTGATAGTGGCGGTAATGGTTACAGTGGCGATAATTGCAAAGGCAATTTGGGATTGGGGTTAGGGTTTTCATTAAATTAGAGGTTTAATTTGATATAACTTTGGGTACATTTTGTAATTTTAGAAACATTATAAATAAATAAGGATTTAAAAAACAATTTGATTAATTAATGTAAAATCACATATTTACATGTAATTACTAATATTTACTTGGTAATATTTAAATTTACTAATTACGAAAAGTATAAAATACAAGGCAAGTAAAAGATTTATATGTAAATATCATAATTCTTAATTAATATTTGGACATTGAAATTGTAGTTACTAATATTTACTTGGTAATATTTAGATTTAATAGTTACGAAAAGTATAAAATACAAGGCAAGTAAAAGATTCACATGTAAATACCATAATTTCCTTAAGAAATATTTGGACATTAAAATTACATATTTACATGTAATTACTAATATTTACTTGGTAATATTTAGATTTACTAGTTATGAAAAGTATAAAACACAAGGTAAGTAAAAGATTTACATGTAAATATCATAATTTCTTACTAAATATTTGGATTTACCAGACAAATTATTTTAAAAAAACAAAGCATGTCAAACTAAAAATAACGTAAATATTGGATTTACATTGTAAATACCATATTTAATATAATTCAAAAACTAAAATAAAATGTTAATAAATATAAGGGAAATGCCGTGGGCAACCCATTTTATATACCATTCAGTAGAACTCATTTTATAGATATTTGATGTATCTCAATAGCTGAGATCTAGCTTGTGCATGATAACTACAATGCACCATGGCTCACATTATTAAAAAAATAAAAAAAATTCAAAGAAAAAAACAAGAAATTAAAAAATAAAAAAAAGCCCCAACTCTTCCACCTTGAAAACCCCCAAGCCAAGCTTCTACCATCGCCTTCGCCCCCCACCTTCGGCGGCCTCGGACCTGCGATCCGCCCTAGAGAAATTGCCTTTCCCTAGGTGACTCCTTTCATGAAATCGCCAGACCCCCCCTCCCACTGTGAAATCACCACACACCCCCCCTCCCTTCGCGAAATCGCCCAGGCGACCACCCACTAGCTGGTAAAATGCCTCCCCTCCCACCGTGAAATCGCCAAAATCCAACTGCCCCCCCTGCAACATTGCACAGGTGACCACTTCATCCACTTGCGAAAGCACCCCCCGTCCTCGCACAGCCTTTAGGCTTCCATCAATCCCCCTCCCCGACGACCTTCCAACCTGCGGCCATGTTCAGATCCGCACCATTGGCCCTTCAGTTTTTAATCTTTCAATTTTTAATTTAAAAAATTAATATAAGAGGAAGTTTAAATTTTTTTTTTTTTCCTATGATCATATACATCAATTTTTATTTTAATTATTGCTCACTCACTTTTTATATCTTGTCCATTAAATGAAATTTCAATGATATTACATAAAACTTTATCAGTAGGGTATATATAAAAGATTTTACTATAGATTCTCTCTGAATATAAAACTTACAAAATATTTACGAGTAAACAATTAGATGAATACCCAATTTACTAATAAATACCGGATCCACTAATATTGGATTTGCCAAATTAAATCAAATAATTGACTTGATTAGTAAACATCATGTTAACTGTGGAATAAAATATTAATTGCTCTTTATTATATAAGTTTTTAAATTTTGCTCCATTTTTTAAATCAAGTAATTATCATTTTTCCAAATAAGTAAATATCATTATATACATGTAAACTGGATTTATTATAGAATTGTTAGACAACCAAAATATTTAAAAATAATAATTTAAGTATGTAAATATAGTGTAAATACCCGGATTTGTAATATCCAATTTACCAAACTAAATACTCGGATTCATTGTTTTTGTAAAGAGTAAATATATGTATTTCTTTTTAAATGAAATAAATATATGTATTTTCTTATTGAGAAAAGGAAAATAAAATTATTTACTCCATCATTTACATTACTTATTAGTGTAATTTAATAAAACAAACCCCAAATTTCATTGAAATCCTAAACCTACCCTCCCCCAAATCTGATTTGAAACTCAAAATCTGTTTGGTAAATGTGTGTTTGGTGGAGTAGTTTGAGTTGAGATTTTTTAGTTTTAATAGTAAATTTTTTTGAATTTCAGAAAGACAAAAACTTTTTGGGAAAAAGACAAAAACTTTTTAGAAAAAAGACAAAAAAAATTTTAAGATGGATATTTTAAGATGGTGAACCAAACATAGCATCATGAGAATTGAAAAAATACAGTTTGAATTGAAAATTTTTATTAATTTTTCAGGAAAGATAAAAATTTTTTCAGAAAAAAATAAAAACTGAGATCGAAAAAAATATAGTTTGAGTTAAATTATTAAACAAGCCTCAGATCTTAAGGCCACCGCCGACCATTATTTCGTCTGACGCTACTGACGGATTATGGACCACAGCCGTCGCAACGAGAACAGGGATCGCGATTGCTCGGACGCCGTCGAAGCGCTTGTTCCGACGGCACGTGACAATCTCCTACGCCGCCATCGCGAGATTGAACGGAAGGCGAGATCGCGCCAATAGCCTCCGCCGCCATGGCAATTCTATGAGCTGACGTTGCTCAAACGGTGAGATCACGGAGGGCTTCGTCATCGCGAGATGTCGACAGGACGATGGTGACCGTGTAGGTATGGGACGACCGACGAAGGCCAGATCGCGTGGCGGCATCCTCCGTCGAACATCCAAGCGACACAGAGAGGGAGAGCACGGAGAACTGGATCTCCGCCAGTAGGGATTCAATTTCGCCGATCTTCATCTTGGAGTCGCGACGGTGGCGCCGACTGAGTTGCGTCGCCTTCGCCGGAGACGACGCCCGAAACGGCTAGAGTAGGAGGCAGAGGAGAGTGGAACTCGGAGGAGAGAGAGGAGATGCAGGGGTAATTTTGGTATTTTCATAGGTAACTGACTATGTAATTATCAGATTTTAGTCTCTCTCGCACAAATGTAATTATCAGATTTTCATTTTTAAAAATCTGTATCACTTTTATTTTTTTATCTTAAAATTATTTAAATATTATTTTTTAAAAAAAAATCTAAACACACATTTTATTGTAATATACAATTTAAATTTTATATTTGAATACAAACATTCAAGCTAAATGAATATTTAAATGCTGATAGTTTCTCAAACGAATGCCAATAGAAAAAGATTGGGGGATGGAATTGTAATTTCCCTCCTTATTTAACTTCCGATTCGGAATTCTACATCTTTAGGACATGTTCCCATATAAAATTATCATTGGACATATTTGTATTATTGGATAGAACAGTAACATTAAAAACGGAAATGTTTATTGATAGTAACATTTTCTAATCTATTTTTTTCACACACTTTCTTAAACCATTCACGAACTAAATATTTCGACTTTTTTTTTTGGGTGAATAGAAAAGAATTTGGAGGTGGTCCCATAATTTCTAGATTTTTAGCTCCACTGATAGAAACTCCTTTCCTTATGTATGGTAGGGAAATTTGTTTTTTATATTAGTTTCTCTCAGTTGGTTATTCATGGTCTACCTTGTCATTACTAAACTAATGTTTCAACAATCGAAATTAAAGTGAGACCTAAAATAAGACAACGAGAATCGAACTCAAATAAATAAAAGGGAGAAGTTAACAATGTCACCTAACCTTGCCAACCTATTTACCCCCTGTGGATTGACTTTGAATTATTGCGTCTCATCTCTAAACAAGTCCCTATAACCAAATTTGTAGTTTTTATTTCTTTTTTACCCACGAATCTATAACAATGATCCCACTTTGTCTATGCAATCCTGTTTTTCTCCTCTCGCTTCTTCTCTTCGGAAATCCAACACACACACACATATATATATATATGTACATTTTTGTCTTTGTTCGTCTGTTCGCTTGTTCTTTTTTTGTATTTTTTGTATTTTGTTTTTCATGGAGATTTCACGTTCTTCACAGTTCTGTTTGATTTTGGTGAGATTGGTTTCCACACAGACATTTGCTGGTTTCCCGAGACTATGAGGAATTTTATTTTTTATTTTTTATTTTTTCACAAAGCAGATTAGTGAAGTGTCATTTAGTCATGCTTTTTTCACAACTATCTAGGGGTGGCAATTCGTGTCGTGTTCGGGTCCACGGGTCCAACCCGAACACGACCCGTTCTTTTTCGTGTCAATTTCGGGTGACCCGAATTTGACCCGTCCACTATTCGTGTCGTTTTCGATTCGTGTTGTCGTGTCACGACAGGATGCATTCGTGTCGTGTTCGGTCCAACACGAACATGACCCGTTCTTTTCCGTGTCAATTTCGGGTGACCCGAATTTGACCCGTCCACTATTCGTGTCGTTTTTGATTCGTAAAATTCGTGTCGTTTTCGATTCGTGTCATCGTGTCGCGACCCGTATTGCCACCCCTACAACTATCAAACGATTGGTAACTTTGGTCGAAAAGCTTGAACAAGTTACTGAAAGAGTAAAATAAAGATGCGTTTGAATGTTCCATTGTATTTGATATTGTATTTTAATGAAAATATATTCTTATATGTGTTAGAATTTCCCTTTCAACTATTATATTCAAATGTAATGTGTTAGATTTATTTTTATCAATTTATCGAATTTAAGTGAATTATCAATTTAAGTAAATGACCGAAATTGTAAAATAAATAAAAGACAAAAGTAACTTTTACGATATTCGGTTACACCTACTCTTCGAGACCATACCCAACTTTTAAATAATCTATTAATATAAAATGATTATAAGTACTTTCAGACTTATACAATCCAAAAACTCCTTTTGCTTATTGTTGCCGGTTGTCTTAAACCTATCAGTCAAGCCCCCTCCGTCGAGCCTCGAGCCCCTTCTGGTGCGAGCCACTGAGCTCCCTCCACCGCGATTCGTCGAAACCCCTCCACCGCGTGCCGTTGGCTGTCAAGACCCATGGTTGTAGACGGGAAGGAGGAGAGAAGAAATTCATCTATGTTTTGTTATAATCATGTGTGAACATCCCATTGTAACTTTCATGTTCTTTTTTAATCTAGACCGTTAAAAATAAATCCAACGATGATAGAGAAAGTTTAGAAGGTCTTGTTGTAGATTCCACCTATATTATATTAAGGGGGTGTTTGGATTCACAATCTAAACCTCAAAATTACAATTTAATTTTTGTCTTGTTTACTCAGTTTTGCTATTCACACAGTTTTGAAATTCAAACTTTAAAAGTCCATAACTTTATATAAATAAGTCCAAATGAGATGATTTTTTTAAACTATATAAAATTTTGAGACGAATAAAACAAGCTTTGTACTGATTTTTTTTTCTGAATATAGTTCAAGTTTTTACATTTTTTAATTCCATTAATTCAAACGCCTCGATAAACGTACCATCAATTCAAACCTAAATTCTTCGATCCAAACCTTAGCACCACTTGCATGTTAAAGTTGAAGAGGTAACCCAAATGAAGCATAAATGGGGATGAAAATTAGGGGAAAATGTCAGGGATGTAGTTTGGTAGGATTTGATACAATTTTCTCCTTTAGGATTTGTACTAAAGAGTATAAACAAGTAATATTAAATACTTCATATTACCAAAGCAATTTTGTAAAACACTTATGTGAATTGATGGTAGACGTAATACGATGTGGTTTGTATGTACTATGATAGTTTCTCTCAGTAGGTCCTGGGTGGACGACTGAAAGAAATTAATATAAGGATTTATCTCTACTGTATTTAATGAATTGTTCCTATTTGTGATGCTGATAACATGAAAATGATGAGGTCATCCTTAGATCCTTTTTTTTTTTTACAAAAAAAATAAAATTGTATCGCTTTATGATACAACTATGGATTAATTTTACGAATACCCCCGACTATGTACCCTATTTCATTTTGTTCCATGAATTATCGAAACCAGTCAATATACCCCCTGAACTATATAAAACATTCGATCCCCCTTCTCCAACTCCGTTTACATTTTTTTATGGAAAAGCTGATCTGGCAATTTAAAAAAAAAAATTAAGAGAAGGTATTTTTGCAAAAACACTTATAATAGACTTCATTTTTCCTTTAAGTCTTCATTTTATTTCTTTAAATTAGAAATACTCTTGATTTACAACTTAGTATGAGTTCCCAATCAAAAATCATACGGTTTCTTCAAAAATTTGAAAAAGTTGAAGAGGAAAATGATTTGGTGCTTGTTGCTTCGAACAAGGGCGAGTGGGTCTAATATTCATCTCTTCGGAGTTCCTAATTATGGTAAGTTTTCTTGATTATCAGTATAATGAGTTGGTATTAGGAGAGATTAAGACATATATATGTGGTTTTGTTTATTTATGGATTTGCTAAGTATTTTTTTAGGTTTCCAGAATGCATTTATAAAGGTTGTTGCCGTTTGGATTCTAGTGATACCTTTATAGACACTTTGTTTTTGGTCCACTTTGATTATCTTTGCTGTTCATGGGTCCTTTAGAGAACTTTTGACCACAATGCTCTTGTTCTTTTCAGAAGTGAAAATGCCACCAATTTAATATTTTCCTTTTGTTCTGCATGTGGGGTTGTTGTGTTGCAATTTTCAGCTACTGTCTTTATTTAAAAGTATTAGGTTGTGTGGTTCTGGTCTATTTAGGGGTCTCAATTAATTGCTTAATAATTAACAATTGTTTACTGGTAACAATCAAATATTAGTGAACAATCAATTGGTTGTGTATGTATTTTTCTTGAAGCAAATAAACAATTGTTAAGTGAATGTTAAATTAATTGTAATATACTTTTTCATATTATAATTGAGTTGTTTATTTGATGGGCAGAATCAAACTCGGGCTTATTCACATTAAAACTGCACAGTGGTGGTATTATGATGCTAGTTGTGTGTAGATTCTCTTATTGGGGAGGTTCACTGTAGACTGTGTGACATCGACAAAATGTCCATCCTTGAATTGAATGACATTGTGAAGGATAATTGCCGGCTCCTTACTCCTCCAATTTACTACTTACAAAGTCCCCGGTAAGACAATTTGGTTTACATAGGAACAGACAATGAAGTGTTTAGAATGCATTGGGAAGGTCTTGGAGACATCATGACTAGTGGAAGATTATTACGACCATTCTGTTAGCAATCTACTTGTTCAAAGCCAAGGTGACGTGGGCGATGATGGTGAAAATGATGGTGATAGTGAACAAGAGGGGAAGGATGATGGTGATAGAGTTTCGGACAATGACTTTGAGCAATCTGAGGAAACTCCATTGCGGCAGGCAGTTGAGATTCAATCTCAACAAGTACTTATCAGTATGAAACGACTGATACCTGTAGTCTGTCTGCCTCAGAGATTGGCAGTGCAGGGACTGTATGGATTACGTGTAAGCTAGGGGTCAGTCTAGAGATAGACTGTGCCCTAGTCGCGGAGCGCTATAAGGGGCTATAAAGTCACTTTCTCTCTCTCGGTAAGGGAGTCTCCGGCTCGGGCCGGTTAGACCCATAGGTTCAGAGTGGACGCGAGTCCTATCTTGCTTGACCGAATGGATTTCGCCTGCCCGAGTCTAATGTATCCTACTCTCCTGCGGGTTCTGGAATAACTTATTTGATACCTTTTTAGGTGGAGAGGGACTCCTGTCGCATACTCGCGTCTACCTTCCCCTTAGGAAAGGGGGGGTTAGATATCAGTGAGTGCAAGATGTGCATATGGACGAGGCTCGTTTGGATGGATTAGAAAATAGGAAGGGAAAGTAACAAGTGTTCAGTGATGATGACAATAATGCTCTAGTTTCAGATTCAGAGGGTGAAGAATTTGATGAGATAAGGAAAAGGAAAGTTGGCTATAGTGATAGCGAGGATGAAGAAGATAATGGTGATGGACAAAGTAAAATGCGAGGTGTGAATAAGGTTCATCCAGAGCTTTCTTTGTTTAGAGAACCAAAAGATATGAAGGATCCAAAATTTGAAGTTGGATTGACTTTTACAAGTGTGAGTTGCTTCGAGGATGCAGTGAGAGAGTATGCTATTCTCCATGGGAAAGATGTTTATTTCAAGAAGAATGATTCTACTAGAGTGAGGGCTCTTTGTAGGGGTAAGGGTTGTCCATTTGTTTGTTATGCCTCCAAGGACCCCAAAACAAATGACTTTGTGATCAAGACATATGTTGGGGAGCACAGATGTGGGAGACGGTCAAGAAACCACTTTGCAAAATTGGTTAGCTGACCATTATATGGAAGAATTTAAGGATAATGATAAGTGGCAAGCATCTAAATTTATCCAGAAAGTTCAAAAGAAGCACACTTTAGAGGTTACATCATCAAAGACGTACCATAACAAGAAGTTGGCTACTGAAAAGATCGACGGCTCATCTATGAGTAGCAATTTGGTGCTTTGTCTGACCATGAGGAAGAAATCAAGGTGTCTAATCCGGGTTCAACGGTTGAGATTTTGGCATGTCATGACAAAAATAGAGTACTAGTGTTCCAAAGAATATGCATCTGCTATGCCGGTTGCAAGAAGGGGTTCAATGAGACTTGTAGACCAATAATCGGTTTAGATGGTTGTCATATCAAAGGGGCAGATTCAGGACAATTGTTATTTGTAGTAGGAATTGATGCAAATAATAGCATATTTCCCATTACATTTGCAATTGTAGGAAAAGAGACGAAAGATACTTGGAGTCGGTTTCTTGAGTATCTTAGAGTGGATGCGAAGATCGAAAACCCTCATCATTGGACCTTTATAAGTGACAAGCAAAAGTGATTAGTTGAGGCTTTGCGAGAGTTATGGGAAGCCGATGTAGAGGCTGAGCATCGTCATTGTGCAAGACACTTGCAGAGTAACTTCACCAAGAAGTTTAAAGGTCAATCTTTGAAGGAAAAGACGATGTTTGCAGCATGGGCTGCAACCATTCAGGCTTTTGAGGCTATTATGAGTAGAATTAAAGAAGATATGGAAGCTTACAAATGGCTTATAAAGAAAGGACCAAGACACTGGAGTAGAGCATATTTTAGGTGAACTTCACAATGTGACATTTTACTGAACAACTTCCGCGAGAGTTTCAATGGTGCCACTGCTATTCTTATAACAAGGGATAGACCGATATTAAGGTGTCTTGAAAGGATAAGAATGTACTTAATAAGGAGGTTCACCAAGCAACGGTTGGCAATTAGCAAATGGCATGGTGAATTAGGTCCACGGTGTTGCAAAGATTCTTGAAAACAACAAGAAGGATGCAAATCAATTGACCACTAATTGGCAGGAAAAGGGAATTTTCAGGTGAAAGATGGAACAAGCAATTTGTTCAGAGTGGAATAGTATACAAAAACATGCTCATGTGGGAAATGGGACCTATTGGAGATCCCGTGCGGTCATGCGATTAGTGCCATACGGCATATGCATGAAGATCCAGCGGATCACATAGCTCATTGGTACAAGAAAGCAACTTATGAACGAGCTTATGACAATCAAATTAAGCCCATCCGTGGCCAAGACCAATGGCCAAATAGCGGGAAGCCTCAATTGAGCAAGCCTCCATATCATAAGCAACCTGGCCGACAGAAGAAGTTAAGGCGATTGGAACATGATGAAGTGATATCTCATAACGGAACAAAGTTGAAAAGGTGATACACGGTCTTGAAATGCAGCAAGTGTGGCAAAGAGGGTAATGTTAGAATGTGCAATAGAAGGACTAAAAGCACTCAGGTAAATGTTTAATTAGCTTATGATTTTAAAATTGCTTTGTTAAATTAGGGAGTGGTTAACAATTAGTTACCCTTTTTTTTTTTCTTTTTATTTATAGAAGCAACCAAAGCCGGTAGGTCGTCATAAACAAGCAGTCTTGGCCGCTCAAGCAACCTCGGTTTCTCAAGTAGCCCCTACTCCTCAAGCAGCTCCTACTCGTGTGTGTTCCTCTCAAGCAGCCCCTGCTTCTCAAGCAGTTCCTACTCCTCAAGCAGCCCCTTCTGGTGTTAGTGCCTCTCAAGCAGCCCCTACTTCTCAAGCAGCCCCTATTGGTGTTAGTTCTAGGTTCAAAATGACAGCTAGGAAGTGTGTCAATGGCAGCCAAGAACATCCGTCACCGATTTGCACCAGTCCTAGGTTTGCAAGGTTTAAAACTGTTGTAAAGAAGACGGTTAATCCCAATGAAGCCAAGAAACTTTTCAAGGGTGCAAGTGCAAGTCATTCCAGTGTTAGAGGATGAATCAATGAGATTTTGCTGACTTTTTGAGAATTTGAATAGCCATAAATGGTTATTTGATGATGTTTTCAAATCTCATGTATTTATGTCAATGTTTTGTGGTTAGCTTTTGTGGATTTGTTTAGTGGCTAGCTTTTGTGTCCATGTTTTGTGACAGTTTTTGAAACCTTGTAAATTGGTTAGTTGGTTGATATGAGATTAATCAATGAAAGTGTATATAATTCTCATATAAACATTATGGGGGAGTTTGGTGGAGTAGTTTGAGTTGAGATTGTTGAGTTGAATAGTAAATTTTGTTGAATTTTCAGAAAAGACAAAAAACTTTTTGGGAAAAAGACAAAAACTTTTTGGGAAAAAGACAAAAAAAAGTTTGAGTTGAGTTGAGTTAAGTTGAGTTGAGTTGGTTTGCCAAAGAGGGCCATAGGCGCGTCATAACAGGTGCGTCAATTGGATCTTCGTTCATACGTTATAAACATGGGACATACAAAAGAGTTTTGTAAATTACAAAACTCGAAATTTCCTAAACAACAACACTACAACAAGCATACGCACAACTAGAAACATTTTTTATTTCCCAACTTCACCACAAATGTTAACTATTTCTTCCTCCTTTTGACAAGTTCTTGCGTCAAATTTAAAAATATCAAGATCTTTGAAATCAAGCTTCTCATCCACCCTCAAAATAGCATCTTCAATAATTTCAAGACGCTTCATTAGTTCTTCGTTTGCATCTGAGGATTTTGGAATTGGTGGATCAATCCATGTCATGTACCCGTACCCTTCAAATACACCGTCAGCAATTTCAACAAAATAAAAAGGTTAATAGCCTAATATTTGAACTGTCTATTTCAAGGCCAACCAAAGTTGAAACTCAAGGAAAAATAAATGAAAAAAAAAAAAAAAACCCCACCTAATAAAACATGGACTAATTCCTCTCATTCAAATCCGATTGAAATTTGGGAACAAAAAGGGTAAAATAATACTATTTCAAGATTTCAAAGCCAAAAAAATATTAACGAAAAAAATATATAATAAAGGATTTCAAGCCTAACCCAAATGATATTTCAAATAATGTATAATTTATCTCGTATTTTTAACACCCAAAAAACCTTCTATTAGTATTCCCACCATTATTGACATTTCAAATCACCCTATCAACAGAACAAAAGCATTGCCTAGGACCATACCCACTCGATTGAATCTCGAAATTTGACATTCTTGTATTATAATTTGTGCGGTTGCTGCTCTCTCAATCTGTGCTCCTGCTTCCCTGGTTGCTTTCCTGCAAATGAAAATTGAAATGAGATATAAAGGCTAAAATTAGGGTTTTTATTGGGAAAAATGAGAGTTATTCTATTATGGAGGGAAATGGTGGAAACCAGAGTAAAGGGGTGTTTATTTTTAAGTTCCTTTTAAACTAAATAGTATTTTTTCATCATGATTTTTGTCTCTTTTTGAAAAAGTTTTTTGTCTTTTCTGAAAAATTACTATTGAAACTTAAAAATCTTAAACTAAACTCATTCACCAAACACCCCTTAAATTATCCCAACAACCGTGCCTGATTGGCTTTTCCATCAACAATGTTGACGGAGTTGGACGGATGGGGGGATTGAATGGTTTTATGTAATTCATGAAGCATTCAGGGGACAAAATGAAATAAGATACATAGTCAGGGGTATTCGTAAAATTAATCCTACGACTATAAACGATGTTACTCAGATTTGATTTTTCTCATATCCACATAGCTCCTCGTCATGTGGCAAACTCCACGTGGAGCTCCGTTTTTTCTTTTTCTTCTTCTTTTCTTTTAGGTGAATTCACTTTCCTTTCATGACTTTTTTTTATTTTTTTTTATTTTGACTTAACCAACCAAACACCCAGTCAAAAAATTATATACATTTCCCAACCAAACCTTTTAATTTTATCGTTGTTTTTTTAGAGATCAGAGGTTGAAAAAAATTCCAACCAAACTTTTATACCCTTCCGACGATGTTATAATGCTTGTTCACCTTTTAGTTCTTTGTCTCTAGCAATCAGGGACGGAGTCAGAATTTTATTTCAATTGGGACATTATTAAGATATTAAAAAACAAATTTCCCCGATGTTAGTTTTTCTTTAGGTACTAATAATTTTTTTTTCCTAAAAATTTTTCATCACTATTACAGATATTATTGGGATAGATTCAAGAAAAAAAAATTAAAGGGGCATATTTGAGAAGAACATTACTGGGGGCACATTTCAAAAACTAATTATTTATGGGTTCAAATTGTAGGTTTCAAAAACTTGAGTAGGCGCATGCTAACAGTACATGTTTTTCATTTGCCCACGAGCAAGACTGACCATTTTCTTAGATGTCAGATGTTTTTTGTTTGTGGACTAAAAAGTTTAAAATTGTCGAGGTGTTGTGTTTGACAGCAAATAGAAACGGTGTTTGGTGAATGAGTTTAATTTAAAATTTTTAAGTTTTAATAGTAATTTTTCAGAAAAGACAAAAATTTTTTTCAGAAAAAGACAAAAATCATGATAAAAAAAGTACAATTTAGTTTAAATAAAGATATAAACCAAACTCACCCAAAGAGCTTTTCTTTTGGTTTGTTTGGATGGCATACTCATAAATGAGATGAGATTTTATTTAAGAGAAGAGGAAACGTTTAAAAAGATTGTCAAACGTCTTCTTCAGCTCATTTTGAAAATGACTACGTAATCCAAATTTGTTTCAAATGCAATATCTAGCCGTGTGATCCTGTCAGTTGCGGTCGCTGTTTTGCTAAAATCTAAGGGTCCATTTTGTTTGTATGTTTGCTTTTAAAATGAAAAATTTTCCTATTTTAAAACGAGAAGACACATTTAAAAAAATTTTTTTTTTTTTGAAATAGCATTTGGATCATTGGATGTGCAAACTTTTTTTTTTTTTTTTTTTGGGTCATGAACAAATGAAATTTCTGAAATTGTGTTTGTATAAATATTTGAAAAAGTCATTTGAAAATTATTTTTAACAAATCTAATAAAATATTATCATATTTAATTAAGGTATGGATATCGATTTGTCTATCTATTAATTATGTATATTGAAAACAGAATCTTTTTTTTTTTTTTTGAACTTATGGGAAAAGGGTTTAAACTCTGTATCTTTTGGTGGAGTTAGATGTGATATTATCATTACACCATGCCTGCAACCACAAAAACAGAATCATTTTAATTGGAGATGAAATGAAAAAGTCATAAAATTTTAAAACTTAAAGCAAATCAGAGAAATTTTTTTAATATGAAAATGTTGTTGTGCAAAATAGATTTGAAAGGGACATGAGCAGAATTGTTGATTATGAAAAAAGAGATTTTTTTTTGTTGCAGATATAGCTTAACAGTAATCTCGTACTGAACTCTATTAGGAGATCTAGAGTTCGAATTCTCTCATTCTCAAATTTCAAAAAAATAAAAAAAAAAGAAAAAGAAAAAAAAAGATTTTTTTCCTTTCTCGTTTTAGCCTTTAGGTTCAAATAAACATCATTTTCATTTTGTTTCTATTTTCATTTTATTTTTAAAATGAGATAGGCAAACACACCAAACAAACACATCCTAAACCTCGTGAATAAAATGATTAAAAAAAGAGAGAGAGAGAAAGAGAATAGTTGAGAGACCCACTTTTATTGAGGATTTTAAACTGAGATTCATCTAACCTGCCACGTAATGCAAGCCATCCGGAGCTTGGAAAATTGCGGAGCTTAGGGTTTGTTTGGTTGGTTAGTTTGAGTTGAAATATTTTAGTTGTAATAGTAAAATTTTTTGAATTTTCAGAAAAGACAAAAAATTTTTTGGGAAAAAGACAAAAACTTTTTGGGAAAAAGACAAAAAAAAATACAGTTTGAGTTGAAATGAGATGATGAGGCAAACACGGGCTTCATGTCATTATGCTTTCAAGCTCTATCTCATAGTTTAGCTAAATGTTAGAGCTCTATTATAATGCAACCATGCTAAAGATGAAGAGTGACACTAGAAGCGTTTGATAAAGATTTTATACCAAAGTTATAAAAATTTTTAGAATATCGTTAAAAAGACAAGGAAAAAAAAAGTAAGAATTAGGGGGGGGGGAAAAAAAAAACAACAACAACAATTATACAGTAGCTCAAAGAGATGGAGACTGCATAATCAGCTTCTTGGACCTACTTGACAAAACTTGACAATTTGAGGGGGAAATATATATATATATATATATATATATATATATATATGGGCAAAGGAGGAAGAGCCCTGATCAGTTTGCAAGGTTCAAAGTGGAATGACTTGTTAGGTTTCTGTTCTTTTTCATTACGGATTAGGGGTTTAACTTATGAATAAGCCTATAATCAGATCCTAATGAATCAATTTATCATTCATTACTTAGCTTGAAAATACAACTATAGGCCTTTTGTTTTGTTTTTGTTTTTGTTTTTTTTTTTAACATGACACCTGATTCGTATAAACATTAAATGCTAGGTATAAATAATAAATAATCATTGTTTTTCATTTAAACCACCAAATGCAAATATTTAGAATTTACAAACACCAGCCAGTAGATTGGCTAACATATTTATTCGTATGATACAAAGAACACACTCAAGGCTACAATGTCCTTTCTCAAGAAACATTGGTAGTCTACTTACGAGTTACAACTCCTTTCTTAGGGAGAAATTCTTGGTGAAAACAGACTACTTTCTTGAGAAAAATACTCGGTGCCATTTTTACGTTAAGACCCGTGTTTTATTACATGTCTTGTATTCTACACCAGTGATATCCCGTAGCATTGCTCCTCTACCGGAATATCACCGAACACCAATTAAAAAACAAAAAAACCAAACAAACATATTTCAAACTCAAAAGCATTCCTATACGACCATGGCATGACATGACAGAGAGTGTACAACCTACTAGTAACCAGCCAATTAAACTTGATAAACGTGTTGGGCTAGCCTGGGCCGAGGGTGAACCAGTAATGGCTCGGCCCGTTGTAATGTGAGCCCAAATGCTTCGTCCGTGTTGAGTTTCTCTGGGTCCTGGCCAGCAGGCAGGTCCCAATTGAATGCATGGGCCAGGCTCGCGGTTAGTACTTGGACCGTTCGGAGGCCCATGCTCAAGCCCGCACAAATCCTACGGCCCCCCCCAAATGGTATCAGCTCATAGTCATTCCCTTTGACGTCGACATGGGCCTTTTCGCCACCCGGTAAGAATCGTTCGGGCTTGAACTCTAGTGGATCGGTCCATTCAGCCGGGTCACGCCCTATGGCCCACACATTGATGAGAGCAGTGGCTCCCTTGGGGATGTGGTAGCCATTGATTTCACAACTCTCGGCCGCCATCCGTGGTATGGCCAACGGGGTGGGAGGGTGGAGCCGAAAGAGCTCCTTGACCACGGCCTGGAGGTAGGTCAATTGGGGCAAGTCCTGTTCACTCACGAGCCTATCTCGGCCCACGACGCGGTCGAGTTCTTCTTGGAGACGGGCCAAAACTTTGGGGTTCCGGATGAGTTCCGCGATGGCCCATTCCACCGTGCTTGCTGATGTATCGGTTCCAGCTACAAACATGTTCTGTAATCATTGCATGCAAAGGTTAAAACTTTAGTAGTGATTGAAAAAAAATGTGACATATTAGTGACATAAAAGAAAACAATACAAAAATTTACTCCTACGAAATATTTTTCTTCCTATTAAATAAGCAACCCTAGTTTGGGAACATAGAAGTTTTGTTTTTGGACATCTACTTTATTTTTTAGGTCTTAAATATTCTTAAATGTGACTCATTAAAATAGTGTCTTCTATATTCTACCCCAATTGAAATAACATTTCACAAATGTGCCCCCTACTCAAATACCTTTTCTTTTATATTCTAATATATATATATATATATTTTTTCTAATAATCCTAATAAATACTTATTTTTTTTATTGCCCCACTAAATAGTTTTCATTTTAGATGTGTATCTTTTTCTCACAGTCCTCTCAAAAAAATTTTTTTTTTTCTCATATGTGCTCCTAATAAGTAATTTACACTCTAATCTAGCTGCACAAATCTTTTTTTTCTCCTTTAATTAATAATAACATTTTCTTTCAATGTACTTGATCATATTTTATGATCTCTTTTTTCTATTTTAAAAGTCTAGCCACCATTTGTTTCCTCCTCTCCAGACCCACTTTATTTCTCTACTAATTGTTCTCATTAACATTTATAAAAAGCCTTTCCTTGATCTTAAAGGTTGATGAGCTTCAATAACTTACAATTAACTCATCGATGCATTTACCATTTTTTTTTTATTATAGAATTTTATAAACACAATAATAAATAGGAACAATTCTTTCTCTAAACAAAAGTGTACACTTTTAATAAAACTTTATGACTGTCAGTTTAGGCACAATTTTATAAAACTGTTAAGAGAATAACAAATAATAATTAAAAAAAACCTATGCATATGCATAGTAATTAAATTATAGATAAATAGATAAGGCAAAAATATAAAGCTAATAAAAATTATTTTTTTACTCTTAGAATTTTAATATTAAGTGTTGACTTTTTACAAAAAGATAAAAATAAGTTAAAAGAGTTTAGTTTGAAATAATGTTCCAAACAGATACTAAATTACAGATAAACAGATACGTGCACGAGAGAGATAATATACGTACCAAAAGCAATGCTTTAATTTCAATGTTTGTGAGCTTGCCATCTTCACCATCACCATCACCATCACCGCCTTCCTTTAGTGAAAGCAACGTACTAAGCAAATTATTTTGCCCGCCCTTGCCAACATTAACCTTGTGTTCGTCAATAATTCTGGTCAAGAACGCATCCAACCTCTTGTGTACCTTCTTCATCCTTGCCACCAGCCCTTGCAAGTCTAGCCACTCTAGCGCCGGAATAAAATCACCTAAATTGAATGCTCCGCCTACCACCATCGCCTCCACCACCATCGACTTAAATTCATCCGCCTCTGGGTCGCTCTTTCCACTTCCATCGCCGAAAACCCTGTACCCTAGCATGACACGTCCTAGGGCGTTTGTTATGCATAAGTTGAGGAGTTGCCCCAATTTTATCGCGCTCGAGCCTGCTTTTGCTAGGGCTGTTATTAGCAACGCTGCTTCCTCCTACAAGTTCACAAATCCCCAATTATTATTTCATTAGTTCTCATTAATTACTCTTTTTCTAGGACATAAATCCTGAATAATTATTTCAAATGAATCTTTTAATATGCTTGGCCTGCTAGATTTGCGAAAGGTGATCATCTCTGACCTCGAAGAGACTAAAAAAATCATTTTTTGACTTTCAACAAATCTAAATGAATCCATAAACGATTTTTTTTTTTTTAATAGGAGAAGATTTAACGTCGCGCGCATTAGATTTGCGAATGGTGACCATCTCTGACCGAGAAGAGACTAAAACAATCATTTTTTTGACTTTCAACAAATCTAAAGAAATAAACGATTTTTTTGGCTTTTTAATAGGAGAAGATTTAACGTTGCATTAAAAGAGCCATAGGGTAGTATTTTGTATTTTTAAATGTAGCTGCGAACAATTCAACTTATTAATGAGAATATTTTGTGTAGCACAAGCTGCGAACAATTCAACTTATTAACGAGAATATTTTGTGTAGCACAAGGAAATGACGAACCAAGCAATATAGTTACATATATACATAATATCAGGATATCAATTATAATCTTAATTGTTTGTCAAACAAAAGAAAAGAAAAACTATAATCTTAACTTTTTATATCAATTTTCATAATAATATATTATTATTTTTTTAATCGCTATATCAATCTTTTAAATATTTATTAGCTTCAAAAAGTTAATAATATTAGAATTGATATCTCTAACAATATTCATTAGTTCATTTATATTAACTATAATATTAACTCTTGAGAAGAAAAAACTATAATCTTTAACTTTTTATATCAAATTACATAATGATAAAATTATCATTTTTTAAATAGTTGTGTCAATCTTTTAAACATTTATCAACTTAAAAAAGTAAGTAATATTAGAGTTGATATCTCTAATAGCATCGTTAGTTCATTTTAAACTGTTAAAAAAAAAAAATAACGAACCTGTCGGACATGTCGATAGTCCTCCAAGGCCTTGCTGGAGAAGATATGAACGGTGGAGATCTTACGCTTAAGGCGCCACCGCGGGCCGTAGGGGGCGTTAACCAGGTCCTGGTAATTGTAGGCGACGAGCTTGGCGCCGGTGTTGGGCGGGCGGCTCAAGAAGTTGGTATCATGCACCTTAATGAACTGCTCCGCCACCGAGCCCGACGCCGCCACCACCACGTCCGCCAAGCCGAAGCGGAGGTGCAACAGCGGGCCGTACTTCCGGGCCATGGCAGCCATGGCCTGGTGCGGCCTCGGGCCTAGTTGGGGCAGGTTCCCAAGGATCGGCCACTTCGGCGGCCCCGGCGGCAGCGGTGGCGACGACCGCCTGCTTCGCAGGTTGGCGAACAGACGATACACCAACGCTGCGAAGAGGACTGAGAGAAGGATGACGGAGACAGACGCCATGGCCAACTCTATTTTTTTTTTTTTTTTTTGTCAACGGTTTATGAGAGGCTTTTGGTGTGAAGAAAGTTTACGGATGTGGGGTGCTCTTATATAGAGGAAAATTCTCGAGGAGTTTACTTTTTCTTCAGCTAATATGTATTAAAAAAAAAAAATCATAAAATGGTGTGAATTGAAAGCAATGTTTTTGAGACACGGTTCTCGAAGGTCAGATTCACTGAAACCGGTTAGGTCAGTTTTTAACATTTATTACAATAATTTGCCATCAATTTTAGTTTTTTTCACGTTAACATCGAAGATAATACTTTAAATCTCAAATATCAAAATTTAAATTTGATATGTCTATTTATCACTTCATTTATTAGCTACTAATGTTAAAATTAATATACTATATTCGGTGACAAATACCTAGTCAAATTTGCCGTTTAGCCAAAAAAAAAAAAAAAAAACAAACAAACAAACAAAAAGACGGAACAGGTCAAATGTAGATATTTTGTTATTTATTGATTGATGTGTGTGGGAATGGCCTATGGACCTCTGGCCCTTACGGGGTAATATATTGCCCAAAATATATATATATATATATATATATTCCATAGCACATTAATAAAAGAGAAAGTATCTAACCAAATTTTATTTAAAATCAACATAGTTTTACTTTCATCACTAGGAGTGTTATTTCTGGATATAGATTCACTATTATATACGTTTATAACAAAGGTTTGAAATGAAATTTTTAAGTTAAAGTTGATTGATTTTTAAAAAACTAATTATAATTATTATCGACTTTTCAGTAAAAAAACAAAAGTCAACATGAAAAATTTAATTCACACCTGAAAACCATGCAGATATTTAAAAAAAAATTTCGTTTACTTTGTCCAGCCAACAACACAAATCCACATAATTTTAGTAAAATTAATAGTTTTGAACAGAGAAGTGTAAACCTCTGTTTTATTCCCACAAATTAGTACGTCTCTTTTCTCTTTTCTCTTTTTCTGTCGCGTGTTCAGACCATTTCTTTTGTTGTTCGACGAAAAAAAAAAGGGTCAAAATGCAGCTCATCTGTAACGGAAGTTTCCCAAATCGGTTAGAAAGGCGAACGATTCTAAAATTGGAAGTACATCTGTATTCTCGTACTTTTTTGAAAACATCATATATATATATATATATATATAGACACACACATATGTATATATTCTCAACCATTTTTTATATGTCACCTAAACTTTAAAATGATTTCTCATTTATCTCTCAAATTTTAGAAATTCTCATTTTATCTCTGAAGTTTGAATTAGTTCCAAGTAACGTATTATATTAGAATCTTCATTAAAAATAGTTTAAAAAAAAAAGAGGAGACTTAAGTGTATTATTAGGTAATATTTTTCAATTTATTTCTAACGGGCATACTATAAAAGGTTATAAAATTTATGTGACAAAAATAAGAATGGGTTCCAAAAAATCTAAAGTGACTTGAGTAGATGCTACATGAGGACTAGTCATCATTGAACTTTCCCGAATTAGACATCGGGGGATGACATCATGACAGACGATTTGGGAATAATTTTGCAAGTATTTTCTAGTTTTCTATTTGACCCTGATTTTTACCTATTTTTGTGTTTTAACCCCTATCAAGTTTTCCTTTGTTACTTTTACCGAGTAAGGGAGACAATAAGCATTGGTGGATGATTAATGACCACCAACTATAGACTTATCCATTCATTAACTGTCTTTGACCACTAGTGATGAGTAACTCTCACCCGTCGTCAATGGCAAAGTTAGAAAATTTTTTTTAAAGGGGCGAGTAAAATTATATTTTGAACTAAAAATTTATTTGACTTTATATATATTTTTTCGTACATAAACTTTTTAATTTAAAATAACCAACTTTAAAAAGCCTGAAACATGAATTCTAATAGTATTATAATTTTGTTTTTTTGGAGTTTTGAGTGTGAAATAATCTATATTTATAAATTAAATGTTGGGACCTATGTGATTTTTTTTTTTTTGAAAAATATAAGTAAGTTGTGTAAGCTCAAAATTTTAGGGGGGACAAATTAGGGGCTCAATTGAAAATATTAATGTGATTGGGGGTAAAAAAAGCAAAGGAGCCCATAGAGCCTATACCTGGGCCCAATGTGGCTCCGTCACTGCCAGTCGCCACAAGGGACTACAACAAGTATATATATAACTAACTTAGTATGTATTTGGATCGCCACTTTTCTTTTTATCAGCACACCATTATTTTGAATCAAAATATTTTTAATATAACTCAAATTGAAATCCAAGTTTTTAGTTTTTAGAAATCTATACTAAATTTGTTTTTCTAACTCTCAAACATACATTTGGATTTTATATATTCAATTTCAATGAAAAAAGCTTAAAAAAAAAAAACTCAAATCCAACCTATGATTAAAATGGACACTTAAAATATAGTATGAGTGATTGCAGACATAATCTAATATTAATTTCACCATATAGATATCTATGTTATTCTCCTTATAGAAATGGTATTTAGCATCATTGACTTGTCACCTTTGGAACTTGCCACCAAGTTTTTAATTTTAACAACTTACTCCACGAGGTTACTAAATTATTCAATTTTCCACATGTAATTAATTTTTATATTAAACTAAAGGTTTGAATTTGAAAATTTTGTATTAGATTTGAAAATTTTTGGTCGAAAATGAGTTAATTTGGAACATTTCGTGTTCACATTAATGAAAAGTTACATAGTAACATAAAGTTTATGAGATAAATTACTAAAATTAGAAATTTAAAGGATAAATTATAAAAATTAATAAATTCAGAGGATATTAATACTAAATACCCTTATTAGATATACCAAAACAAGAACATCAAAGTTGTTATCTTTTTTTTTTTGGGTCAAAATTTATTGTCTAACAAAAATCTTTTAAAGAAAAGTTAAGAGCAAGAGCTAATAGCGCAATTCAGAAGATAATATATATATATATTTATATGTATCGTTGGGCCTCGACAGTCCACACGCAAAACTGTTGAAATTTTTGATATATAAATATAACGTGGACCATTCACCGGGTTGACCCAACCGGCATCAAATTTTGTAGTTTGTTGGTAGCCGGTATACGAAATTCAGACTTTTTGAAGACGACTTTTTAATCCCTCTACAAAAGTTGCTAAATAAATAAATGAATAAAAGAAGACTTTATAAAATTCATGACGGTTTTCAAAGACCATTTCAAATTCATCGAGATCCACGGCTCCAATATGTCCAATAATCGGTTCATTTTCCTCGTGAAGCTTTTTATTTTCTATTTTCTATTTTTTATTTTTTATATTACACTATAAATAAATGTTAAATCTAATCAAATTATATATAAAAAAAAAATGTCTTTATATACATATCTAATTTATATAAGAATCCAATCCATATACATATATATTTCATAACCTAGTACAGAACTCTCTCTCTCTTTTTAACACTTACATGAGTGGAAGGATTGGCAAAAGGATACGTGCCTTTGTTAGGCTTCTCTTATTTGTTTATCTGGATTTAATTTCCACTGTCTCCCTTTAAGCCTCACTCCAGTTTCGGCTGTTGAGTCCTGGGTGACCAACTGAGAGAAACTAATATATAAAACATATTTTTGTCATACCTAAGAAAATGGATTCCTGCGTGTGGGGCTGAAAACCTGAAAGTAATGTGGTCACTACTAGATTTTTTTTAATCACAAAAAAAAAAAAATCTCTCTCTTTTTATTATTATTTCTAAGTCACTGTTCCATTATCTGTGTACCTTTCAAGTTTCCCATGTTTGGCTTATAATAATTTATCTTGACTGTTCTACTTAGTCTACTTTTCTCTATTTTTTTTTTTCTCTTAATAAATAATTTTCGTTTATCTTCATGAACAAGAGATTGGCGATTTGTTAATTTTTCCTTTTAATAACATTAATGAATAAGTTGACGAGTCTACAGTCAAACATTAACTGAAATTTATATAATGTGGGTGGCAAAAAATTATTGCATTGAGTATAAAATAAATTTAACTGCATATAAAAAAAAAAAATCATGGGAGAAACGGTCGTCTGCAAAATTGCAGATCTAAATCCAGGTATTTCCTCCATAATCTAAACTTCTTTCGTCACCAATTTAATTAGTCAACAGATGTAATTGTCACCAAATTATATTGGTTTTTTTTTTTTTTTAAACTATGTGAATATCTAAACTTTCATCGTAATCAGCTATATATTCATCTACAACTTGCTTTTCATGATGAAAAATCTTAAAAGTCAGCCAAATAATTAAGCAACATTAATATCTTTGTTTGGTTACAAAGCTCAGATCTCAAGTTTGAACTAAAAATTTTATCTATTTCTGAAAAAGTTTGTCTTTTCTGAAAAAGTTTTTTATCTTATCTAAAAAGTCAACAAAAATTACTATTACAACTTAAAAATCTTAACTCAAACTTACACACCAAACACCCTAAAGTTTCCATTCTTACTAATATGAAATCGAAAGAATGAAAAATATATATCATAAAAAATTATACAGAATTAAATATCAAAATTTTCATTCAAATAGCGTTACTAACCTAATCAAGGAATCAACAGTTACATAAGAAATTAAATTCCTTTTCACTAATTTGCTAAGAAATCACAAGGATTTGCACTAAAATAACTATATTAACAAAAATACATACAATGACAAACATATATATTTTTTCCACTGGTATTTATAGAAGGTTTTTTTTTTTTTTTTTTCCCTTTCTTCTTCTTCTTCTTCTTCTTTGTGGTGTTATCAGAAATTAGAAAGCTACGTTTGATTTACTATCAACTACACGAAAAGAGAAATATTAAGGAGAAAATTCTAAGTCCTTGTTTTGTTTTTAAGCTCTTTCAATTGCCAGGATTTTCAGGTTTGGGTGATCGGCTCTCAGTCTTCGCACCACCACCACCGGTTTTGGAAAATACACCCACCTAGTTCCAGTTTTATTATTATTATTACTATTATTATTATTATTATTATTATTATTATTATTATTTGAAATTTACTAGTCAATATGAGCAAAAGAGACAAATTGGATGTTTATTATTTTAGTTGGTAATTGAAATCTCAGTTGAATAAGGGGAAAACAAAAATGAAATGGTTTATAGAAAACAACTCTCTCTTTGCTTAAGCTGTACACATCAATTAAATTTCTATAGTTTATTAATTGGTGTATTTATATGTGAAACTTTAAGGAATGGTTCTTATAATGTTAAAAAGTGACATTGTCATGACAACAAGTGAAATAATATATTAGATTTTAATCAGACTTCATTTTTTTTTTTTTATGGGAAAAAGAGCTGACATATGGTAAGAGCAAAAGTACGTAAGTGAGCCACAAAATAAAGATGATTGTCACCCCATTTGTTGTGGCAGTTTAAAGGGTATACCACGTGTTGGAAAAAAAAAAAAAAGAAAAGAAAAGGCAAAGTAAGCCCTACTGAAAAAAAAAAAAAAAAAAAGGCAAGCGCAATTTATTTATTTAAATTTTAAAAGGGATTTATAGGTAAATGACCTTTTTAAAGAAGTTTTTCATAACTGTTGAAGTTTTATAAAATTAAAAAAAATGATTGTTTTTTTTTTTCCCTAAATGCTTAATCAGTTAATTTAATTAATTTCTGATTATTATAATTAATAAATGATTGATCAGTATTAATATATATATTTTTTATTGATTGATTATGATTAATTACTGATTAATTATGATCAATCACTTTCATCGTTATTCTTTTTGTAAGTTTTGATGAACATCGAAATGCTATGAAAAGTTTTTTCTTTTTCTTGTCTTTTTCCAATGATAATTATGTGTTTTTATTAAACAGCAAACCAAAAAAAAAAAAAAAAAAACCATCCATTATATCTATTTCGATAAAATAGGAAAAAAAAATTATATCTTTTTTTTTTCCCCAATCAACGGAAAATCTTCACGTTTATTCAACAATAAGATTAGTCATTTAAACATTAAAAAAAACAAATTACAAATAAAATAGCATAAACTTCTTTATTTTTTTAGTAGAATCGAAGAAACAAGTGAAGCTGGTGGGGACTCTTGTGATCATATTTCTCATCATTGTAATACGGTTGCCTACACATCACGTAGAATGCATTTATTCTTAATGATGATGACATTTCGTTGGATGTCTATCCTTACTTTGTCATATTGTAAGTGCCTAACTAACTTTTGACGGTTAGGAAAAAATATCCGTTCTACCTAAAAAATAATAATAATCAAAATTAAGTATATGTTTAGAATTTGAATTTGAGATAAAATTTTTATGTTAAAATTACTTAATTTTTAATTTTTGTTGATTTAAAAAAAAAGATTAAAAAAAACCTAAAAATTTTGATTATACACATGTCGACCTAAAAATTAGGGTCCGTTTGCCTCATTATCTAATTTCAACTCAAACTGTATTTTTTTTTATTTTTTCTTAAAAATTTTTATCTTTTTTCTAAAAGTTTTTTTGTCTTTTTAAAAATTCAAAAAAATTTATTATTACAATTAAAATATTTCAACTCAAATTAACCAAACAAACGGACACCAAAGGGAGGAGAGAAACGGCGGCGGCTGACATTTGGGTTTGTTCCTGACGCTTTTGCGTTTTACTTTTACTCTCTCTCTCTCTCTTTCTTTTTTTTCGAATCATTGTAGTTTAAAATATCTGACAAAAGCATGGATCTCATCCCAACAAAGCCATATGAGTGGACCGGGTTATATTTTCCTGTCAGGACCATTAGGATTTTTTCAAAATGCATTAGTGGTCCTGTTAATATAAAATTACAGTAAAATTCTTTTAATATACTTTATTGATGAAACTTAATTTTAAATCATTTAGATAAAATCAAATAGTTTAGATGTTGTTTAAATACGGTAATTATCATACACTTTTCCTTACAGTAGTATTTGATTAAGAAATTAAAAAAATAAAATAAAATAAGAAAATTTAAAATTTCTGTCACCAGGGTCGGGATAGGGGGCTCGAGTGTTGGGAGGGGAGTTTGGTTAGCATTGGGGGTGGGGGGGAGGGGGGTCTGGTCGGCCGCGGGGGTGGGGGTGGGGGGGGGGGGGCGGCAAGGAGGGAGGGTGGTCTGTCAGTGTCTGGGGTGGGGGGCTCTCCAGTGCGAGGGGAGGGAGGGTATGGTTGGTGTCAGGGGTGGGGCGAGAGGGCGCTTGAGCGCAGGGGTGGGGGGTATGGTTTGCTTTTGGGTTGGGGGGTTCAAGCACAGGGGAGGGGTGGTCTTGTCGGCGTCGGGGGTAGGGGGGCTGCCCTGCCAACGTCGGGGGGTGCCTGGCCCCATCGGTGTTGGGGGGGCAGATTTAGTTGGGGAGTCAGTCACTAGCGTTGAGGAAGGGAAAGGGTGTTTTTTTTAATTTAATTTATTAATCCATACTAATATAAGATAAAGTGTGTGATAATTATGATACACAAGTAACATTTTAACCGTTCAATTACATCTTAACGGTTTAAAAACAAACTCTATCAATAGTGTATATAAAATGGGTTTTACCACAGCTTTATCCATTAGTACTAGGCGCCATGTTTTTTTTCTCTTTTTCTTTTTCTTGCCATGGAGCCGACTTGTTCTAGCCTTTAATATTTTCAAAATCTTCGAGATCGAGGAAAGTTATAACTATACTAGTTCATTTTTGGGTGTCATTTTTCCTAACAACTAAAACGCGTTTTACGGCCTTGTCAAAATGTTTACTTGTCCTAACCTTTGTTTTCATTCAGTTTCTCCACTCTCTCTTTGTCTTTCTCCTAAATTGGGTAAAAACACTGTATTTGACGTTCTTCTCTATATCTTCAACATTGATTTTTCTGAACGACTATTCGTAAATTCACTTTAATATCAAACTTTCTTTTTGCTTTATTCTTTTTGGCTCCTTTTTCAATCTATCACTTGTGTTTTCAATTTTGTTCATCACTATTACTAGTCAGTCTCTTGATAACCACCAAAACAGAGCCATAAATATATTTCATTGGGACTGTACACTAAATTTTTTCAGGATAAACTAAATTTTAGTGGGGGTTATATGAGAAATTTTAATTTTAGTAGAGCAGTAAAATGATAAACATAGAATTACTTTTAGTGGGAATTATATAAGAATTATTTGTTTTTAGTTGGAGCAAAGTGAGGACTATATGAGAATTTTTTTTTTATTTTTTTAGTTTTGAAAAAGAATTTTTTATTTTTAGTGAGGGTAAATTGTTAAAATTTAAAACAAGTTAGGATAAATTTAAAAATAACAAAAATTTTCTCTCTATCTGGCGCCCCCCCCCCCCCCGGCCGCGGCAAAAAAAAAAAAAAACGGTTAAAACACTGTATTTGACATTTTTCTCTATGTCTCCAACATTGATTTTTCTAAACGACCAGTCGTAAATTCACATCTGTTTCAAAAAAATTTTTCCCCTTTTTCAATCTATCCTTTTTCTGTGATGTGGTAATTAGTGAAATTGACTAGGTCAAACCTAGAGGTGAAAACGACTTCGAAGAGTTAGGAGTTTGTTGATGATTTCGCATATAAAATGGTGGGCAACACCGGTGGTGAGTGTATTTAATCCACTAAATAAGATGAACTAGTAATATTCTCATAATAATTGATTACTCATGTTAAACAGTAAATTAAATGCAAAAATTAAATTAAAATACACAATCTTTCAGTGGTTAACCTTCGTTGGCTACGTCAACTATATTTTTGTCTTAGGGTTTTATTGTTTTAGAAATAACTACACTGTGCGTAAATGCTTGAGAGCCACAACAGCTGCCTTTAGCCTTTCCTAATAGGTCCACGCGGATTGACATCTCTTATCTAATTTTGATGTCTCCAATGATTAGTTTGGAACACCAAAAATTGGATAGAAGATTTGAGTCCGGTGCAGATACCTGGCTCTAGCCATCTATTAGAGAAGTACAAATCAATGAACAAATAAATAGATAATCTTCTATAGTTTTTGATGGAGTTATATCCCCAATTATTCAACGAATCTCAAAGTACATCCTTATCTTGAAATTGAATTTGAAAATTTGAATCTTCATTTGATAAATTCTGTTATTCTCGAGATTCCAATAATTGTCTGCTAATAACTTGCTCGATTAAGCTCGATGTCGTTTTGAGTCATGTGGAACTCTCTCCAGGCATCGAGCTACTCATTGTAGAGGTGTTTGGGAAGAAGACTGACCATTGCCGACGTTATTATTCTAAGGACAAGAAATACAATTTTGATTTAGTACAACCCTATTAGTTTATGTTGTTTTCGTGTTGTGTCGCTGAGGTTTTGCCCTACCTACCAATTGGATTCAAAATGATCTTACTTGTAACGATTTATTCGCAGGTTGAAAAAACTACCAGTTGGATTTGGATGATCCTCCTTTCTAACCCCTGATTCAGAGGTGGAAAAAGAATTTGAATTCTACAAGTTTACTCTGCAGATAAGTTTTTTCTTTTTTTTCTTCGGAGATTTCGTGTGTTTGAAATAATGTGCAATTTTAATCATCAAATTACATCACAATCGAGTATCATTAAAATGTATGACCATTAGATAGCAATGGATTGGAAAGTTTAGAATTGACCACTATTTTCAGATTATATGTCACCATCAAGTGCCGCCCACCTTTTCGTTCCTCTCACAAAGTTCAAAAAAAAATTTCCACAAATGATTTTCATAGTTAGTTTGGTATTTTTTTTTTCACATTTTAATGGCCATTTGATCTTGGTTTCTACATAGTTATTGTAGTTTTCTACATTATTGGTTTCTACATTTGATAGCCATGTGTTGTTATACAGACTGTATTTCAGATTCTTTTTCAGATGTTAACAAATTTTTTTTTTTTTAAAGCTTGTGTTATCTTAATTTTCTCAAATAAAACCCACTCAAATCCACTTAATAAAAAGAATTAGTTTTCCATGCCCCGTATCGAGAGAAGGGAAATGCACTTTGACAAAACGATCTGAAGAACAAGGGAAACGGAGGTGAGAGAGAGAGAGAGAGAGAGAGAGAGAGAGAGAGCAGGAACTAAGGGAGAGAGAGAGAAGAGAAGATACCGGAAGAAACGAGGGAAAAAAACAACAACAACAAAAAATGGGGAAAAAAAAAAAAAAAAGAAAGTCAATGCATTATCATGAAGAAAGAACGAAGAAAAGTAAAATGACATTGACGTAAATGATAAGAGCGGGAAAAAGTGTGGATATTGGTTTGAGACTTAAAAACTATTGGATGAAAATATTTACCATATTGTCGTTATCTTGATAACTTTCTCAAAAAAAAAAAAAAAAAAGAAAAAAGTCGTACTATAAAAAAATATCCACGATCTCAACCGATATGCGTATTAAAGAAGGAATAATTAGCCCAATTAACTCTTACACTTCGTTTGGTGATTTAACTCAAATTTAAATTTTTCATCTCAGTTTTATCTTTTTCTAGAAAGTTAATAAAAATTATAACTAGTTTTTAAAATATTATTCAACTATAACTTAAAAATTTCAACACCAACTATAACACCAAATGGAGGCTTAAATTTTATTAAAGATGACGGTTTGACTCTAATTTTTTTTATTGAGATTATTCTAACTTCCTTTTTTTTTTAATTGTTATGGTTCTTTTCATCTAAAACTGTTAAATTTCTAACAGAATCTTACTTGCGCAATGCATGTGAACAAATCTAAAAGGTATTTTAGTAATTTACTAAGAATTAAATTAACAAAAATAAAAAAATATTTAAGATTGGGAGGGGGAGGGCTCAATGACCGTGAAGGAAGGGGGGGCTCGGGGGTTCTATGACCAAAATCCCAATTTCAGTCGGAAGAGATCCAACCCATACAAGTTCACTAGTCGTTGGTGCCATTGCATCCGGCTTCAACATTGGATCTAGAGCTTATTAAGTATTGCAACCTGCTTTTCCAGGGAAAAAATTCTCCTATATGGTGGATTTTCTATCAAAGAGAAAGCCTGCATCAATACCGCAAAAACACTTTCATTAGATGTGCCTTACCTCAAGTGTCAGGAGTAATAGGCTAAATCATTATTCATTCCCTGATTGTATTAATTTACCGCTACCTCTTCGCCGATCAATGGTCTTGATTCCCTAAACACAACCTATTTTCTATTTCTTTTGGGAGAGGGGGCTCACGCTCCAGCTGGGTTTTGAGTTCGATGGGTGTGGGTTGGGGTTGAGCTCGGCGACGGCAAATGAGGGTTGCGGGGAGGGAAGCTCGGGCTCGATGACGATGAAGGATGGGGGGATGTTGGGTTCTGGGTTTGGGTTAATTTTTTGGTTTTGTTTTGTTTGTTTGTTATTATTATTATTATTATTATTATTATTATTTTTGGTGGTTTGAAGGCAAAAAAAGAAGAAAGATAAAATGAGGGGGAAGGTAAATGAGTAAGAAAATAGAAAATCAAGAGGTATTTTGGTATTTTTACTACAATAATTGTGACTTATGCAAGATTTTGTTAGAAATTTAACGGTTTTGAATAAAATTAACTATAATGGTCAAAAAATAAGAGTTTAGGATCAACTCGGTAAAAAAAAAAAAAAAAAAAAAAAAAAAAAAAAAAACAGGAACCAAACCATTACTTCAACTTTTTTTTTTTCGCCTAGAATTTTGAATAAACTTTCATAATAGTCCCCAAAAAATGAAAACTCGATCATAATAAGCCTCAAATTACCTATTTTATAGTTATTAGTCTTCCTAATAAAAATTTCTAGCTTTACACTGTCTAGGACGGTGAGATTAGGTTAAGAGGGAGCTCCAAAGTCAAATGAGTCTAACAATGGTACTATGATAGCGGTGTTTGGATTTCTAGTAAGATTTAGACAGGCAAAATATTTTTTTCGTAATTAGAATTGGTTTATATCTTTTTTAACAATTGAAACAGATTATATTCTCATACTTATCAATATTCTAATAATTGAAGTAATAGTTATTTTATAATTAAAGTAAATAACTTATGCGAAATTGTTAGAGTCTCGAAGGGTTATTTACATAAATATTTAAATCAAAGACTATGATTTAAAAAATGTCTATTTTTTCTTTTATTTATATGAATATCTAAATTGAGACTTATAAAGACCGTATTATCCTTAAAAAATAAAAATAAATCAACAAATAATTGATAAAAAATGAAAGAAAAAATTTCTAAAGATTTCAGATTAAGCATCTTTTATTAAAGGAAAAAAAGAAGAAGAAGATCATTTTACTTAATTTATTATAAAGAAAAAAGATATATTAGTTGTTTAACATATAAAAACATTCATTATGATAAATAATTGGTCATTAATATAAATTCATAGTGAACATATTAAAAATAATAGTATAAGAAATAGTAAAGACTTTATTAAAACTTAAAAAGACATCATTATGATATGTTAATTATCCTAAAGAAATAACATCATAATAATATAGTAATATCAGAAAGAAAAACATAGCACATAAAAAAAAAAAAGAACATAATGATCTAGTAATTACCATAAATAAATAAACAATTTCATATCACATTTAAACTTTAAAAACTATCTCTTTATAAAAAATTAAAAAAAAACTTTAGAAACTGTCTATTAAAACAATATCAATAATAATAATAATAATAATAATAATAAATTATCAAAATAACATAATAATTATCATAGAGAAGTTAAATCATAGTAAAAAAATTGTTTCTAAAAAACCTAAATCATACTTAAGAAATATGATTGTAAAAAAACAAAAAACATAAATCATACTAATAAGCAATCACTATGATAAAGAACTAGTAATTAAGATAAAGATAAAAAAATGATGAACAAATAAGGGGAAAAAATAATGAATCTAATGAGAGAAAATGATGTCAAATATGGTAAAAGAAAAAAATGGGTAGTACAAGCAGTTGTTTCTTTCAAAATTAATATTCACGCAATATTATCAAAAAAATGGACATATTTTAAAATGATGTTATAAAAATAGACTTTTTGTGTAATTATTTCTAACCCGAATTTTGTTTAATCCGACCTGAAAAGTTGGTGTTATGACTTATGTGGTGGAGCTATAATTATGAGATTTTTTTGAAGGTCTGTGGTAATAGTGGAGGGATAGGATTGATAGGCCTCTTTTATTCTCGTACATATATATGATGTACTTTTAGAGTTTAAGTATTTTGCTTTTGTTGTAGACACTCAAAAACACATATCTCTTATACCGATATTTGATATAGTAGATTTTCTTCCCTTTTGCCCATGATTTTTTCCCCGTATAGGGTTTTTTTACGTAAATATGTGTGTTTTTATTTTTCATTTTTCCTATTGTCTATTCTTGTTATTTTGTCGCTGAAACTGATTGACGCCCCTGTTCTAAAACCACTATAGATCAATGTCAAATTTAGAATATAACTTTTACATCCCTTATTATTCCAACAAAGTCCTTGGTCTTTATAACTAAATTGTTATTTTCCTTCTTCTCCACCCTCCAGCTCCTTTAATATATTTTCCCTTTTGTTTAGTGTTCTATTTTGTAATTTAAAATTTTGAATTCATGAATTGCCACATTTGTTTGAAGGTATTCTCATGTGAAACCGCGTCTCTGACCACCAAAAAAAAAAAAAAAAAAAGAAGAAAAAGAAGAAATTGTTTGGGGAACTAATTGAATCACAGCTTTAGTTAGCTTTTTGGGAAATCTTATGCTTTTTTCTTTTTTGCAAAATTAAAGAAAAATTAATGTACTCAGAATCGTGGATTTATCTACTTGACAAAAGTTTTATTTGGTATTTGAGTTTAACTTCAATTAAACTGTATTTTTTTATTTTCATTTTTTTAAAGTCAACAAAATTTATAACTAGTTTTTAAAAAGTTAATAAATTCCAACTTAAAAATTTTATCTCCAACTAATGAATTAAACAGAAATTTAGAGTTTACGAGCCCGTACACATTAATTGAGCCTTGTTATTTGGTCAATAAAGCAATTTGACTTTCATTTTTTGGTAGCAAATATTTGGGACGACTTTCTTTGAGTTTGCATTCACTACGTGAATATAAGTCAGGCAAGTTGAGCATATTTAACACATGAATTTTTATACTTTCTATCAACCGACCTAATACTAAGAGATTAAAAGAAAAAAACAAAAAAAGAAAAATTAAAAAATTAAAAGGAAGAGGGGCTTCCAAGCCAATCATACGATCTGATGGAGATTTGCATTCCTGTAGATTAAACCCTTATAAGCCCTCAATTTTGAAAATCATTGTTACATTGACAACAAACAAGTGTAACAAGTTCATGACAAAGAATTATATAATTACTTTATTAAAAAATTATTATTATAAGAAAATTTTCCAAAATATATAATACTTTATGTAGTGCGGATAAATGATAAATGATGTGAACGTCTTATTATTTCTATAAGTTCATGACAAAGAATTATATAATTACTTTATTTAAAAAAATTATTAGAAGAAAAGTTTCCAAAATATATAATACTTTATGTAGTTGTGATAAATGATAAATGATGTGAACATCTTATTATTTCCGTCTGTCTAAGGTTTGAATCATATTAAACATAAAAATCTATCTCTTGACATCAAATTCATGCTTGATAGTTGTTAAAAACTCAAGTTAAGATCCTTCGTTATTTTTAATTTGATCTCCATAAATTTTTCGGTTGATGTTTGACCAAAAATGTGAGGACATCGTTTAAGGGGGAGTTTGGTGGAGTAGTTTGAGTTGAGATTTTTAAGATGGAATAGTAAATTTTTTTGAATTTTCAGAAAAGACAAAAAATTTTTTGGGAAAAAGACAAAAAAAATTTTGAGATAAGATGAGATGAGTGGGTGTACCAAACGTCCCCTAAAACTCTTTTTTTCTAGGAAAAAAAATGCACATGTGCAAAGCAATGAGAAACAATATCACTTACCGTAAAAAGTCAGAATTTATAATAGGACAAGTGCAATTACCGATGCACACGAAACCTGAAAAATCACATCAAACAACCTCGATATTCAAACGCCTATGTATATAGACAAGCATTATTAAAACTTTAGCATTAGTTGGAGCAGTGATGCATTCAAAAACAACATCTCGTGTTTGATTTCTCGTTCATTTTAAATTATATTATATTTTTTTAACATGATTTTTATCTTTTTTTTTAATTTTTTATCTTTTCTAAAAATTATTATTAAAATTTAAAAATCTTAAACTAAACTCATTCACCAAACATCCCCTTAAGTTTTTTTTTTTGTCTTATCTGTGAAAAGATAATCTCAGGCTTTGTTTGGTAGTAAAGTTTAACTCTAACTAAACTGTATTTTTTCATCTTAATTTTTATTTTTTTTTTCTGAAAAATGAACAAAGTTTATAACTACTTTTTAAAAAATCAACTCAACTCAAACTTAAAAATTTCATCTCAACTCAAACTCAACTTATTCACCAAACAGATCCTCAATTTTATTATTTATAGTAATTATTATATTTTTATAATTTAAATTTTAAAAATTCATAATTTTATATTTATAATTTTAAATGAGATTTTTTTTAGATTGTATAAAATTTCAAAACAAATGAACTAAGGGTTCATTTAGTGAATGAGTTCAGATAAAATTTTTAAATTTGAATTGAGTTGAATTTTTAAAAATTAATTATAAACTTTGTTGACTTTTCAGAAAAAGATAAAAATTGAGATGAAAAAAATACAGTTTAATTGGAGTTAAATCCGGATACCAAATGAAGCATAAGCTTTATATTTATTTATTTTTGAATATTTTTTTTAACTACAACAATTGAAACGGTCTTACCGAACACACAACTTAATTTAAATATAAAAAATTGAATTTTAATTCATGCACCTATTTCAAGCATTCTTAAAAATTAAAAAAGAGGACCAAAGTAACTTTCCTAGAGAATTTTCACCAACTAGACAGACATTCAAATAGAAAACAGAAAAAAAAATATATAAAAAAAAGAAATATCCTCAACGCTCTTCATTAAAAATTGCATTAAGACCTAATTGGGAGGAAAAAAAAATTCAATAAGACCTAAACAACTTTAAAAACAAAAACAAATTGTTATTAGAAAAGAAATATTATGTGTCTTGAAACTGACATGGGAATTTACATCCTACGTTAATAAACGGAGTACTATTTACACCTAACAGCACCGTGGAGTGGTCATACCTAACTTATCCTGGAGTATTTTCACCTACCTCATCCTGTCCATTTTTTTCTCAATTTTTTCTTTGTATAAATTAGTAAAATCATCCCCTACTTAGATTATGTTCCAATTCATAATTAAAATTTGTTTACAGTATATTCTCATTTAAAAAATTTAATTTTCTATTCAAATTCATTGCTTGAACATTTGACCAGCAACTTAGATATTAACCAAACGGGTGTTCGAAATTTCTCTTTCAACAACTTAGATCAGCAATTTCCTTAACTAATTTGTATCATATATAAACGTGTCATTACCACATACATATATCTTTTCCGGCTTAAAGAAAGAAACTAATGTCATATATTTATGTATATACACATAGTAAGTTGTCCTATATATTCAACACTTATCTAAAACAGTATTTGTAGCCTTTTTTTTTTTTTTTTTTAAACTCTATAATAATAACCGGTTGATTTAAATACAACATTTTTCATCGATATAATATTGAGCACGTTTTTAACTTTTTCTTTTTTTGTTACGTTATTATATCATGTTATTATAGTAATTTCAAGATTATGAATAGAATTTTACAACTATTGGAGTTATCCGATCATCGAACTTGGGATATTAGGCATATAAATATATATATATGTCTTTGTTCGTTATTTTGAGTATTGAAAACTAACTTCACTCAAAATGCATATTCAATTTGAGTCACATATAGTCTAATGTTGTTATCAAAGTTCAATCACACCAGCAAATTACACAGGACATATATAGTTGAGTCAATATCTATATACATTATATTTGCATTTTCATTGTCATCCACTAATTTATTCTACTCACTAGAGAGAGACACAGACAGAGAGAGAGAGAGTTGAATGAGATATGAGATTGACTGATTAAAACATCATTATATATACATTACTATCTTGAATCATGTGTGAACAACGTTGTCAAAGCTGAATTATAACAAGGTTTCGTAAAAAAATTTAGTTTAATTTCTCATAATATCTTTTGTTTAAAGCTACCCAATTACTTTTGTTCATTGTTTTACTCATAATTATATTTTTCAACGATATAATATTGAGCACCTTTTTAACTTTCTTTTTGATACGTTATTATAACATGTTACTATGCATGTTTAACTAGTAATTTCAAGATCATGAATAGAATTGTACAACTGTTGGAGTTATCCGATCATCGAACTTGAGATATTAGGGATATATATATATATATATATATATATATGTTTGTGTCTTTGTTCGTTATTTTGAGTATTGAAAACTAACTTCACTCAAAATGCATATTCAATTTGAGTCACATATAGTCTAATGATGTTATCAAAGTTCAATCACACCAGCTAATTACACAGGACATATATAGTTGAGTCAATATCTATATACATTATTTGCATTTTCATTGTCATCGACTAATTTATTCTATTCACTAGAGAGAGACAGAGAGAGAGTTGAATGAGATATGAGATTGACTGATTAAAACATCATTATATATACATTACTTCTATCTTTAATCATGTGTGAACAACATAGTCAAAGCTGAATTATAACAAGGTTTCGTAAAAATTTTAGTTTAATTTCTCATAATATCTTTTGTTTAAAGCTACCCAATTACTTTTGTTCGTTGTTTTGCTCTCTGAACTAAATATATTGCTATTATCCACGTTCTGGCTTGGCATGGACGGAAGCCATGTGGCTAATAAATACTCATTTCTTGTAGTGTACACACCCCATGGGCACAAAAATAAAAATAGGCTCAGTCAGTAAATCCACGCAATGGGGGTGATTTTTAAAAGATCATAAAACAAATGAAATGACTTATCAAAAATAAAACAAAAGAAATGGGTGCAACATGTTTTAATGTAGAATGAAAGCAAGAAGGGCTATCTCAACAAATAAGAAAGGAGGAAATTGAATAGGAGATTCTAGATTTAAAAGTTAATAGAATTTTAATATGTTTCTTTAATGCATACGAGTTCTAAAACTCATCTAATGCTACATTTTAGAAGTGCAAATGACTTTTGAATAATAACTTTCATCATTACACGACAGTCATGTCAGATGATAGTCATCAATCTCTATTAAAAAAAAAGTAAGTTTTGTAGTCCCATATCATTTGAAATATATATGTGATGGTTTATAAATAAAGAGACTATCTCCTAATAGTATGAGGCCTTTTGGGATAAAAGCTTAAGAGCAAAATTGTAAGGGTCGAGGTCTAAAGTGGACAATATCATACCAAAATGAGACATGAGTCATTACAAATAATATAGAGACTATACCCAATTGTAAGTGTGGCCAACGAGGATGTTGGGCCCTAAAAAGAAGGGTAATTGTGACACTGATCATTACCTACAAAGAAAAAAGTAAGTTGTGTAGTCTCACATCATTTTGGAATGGATACATGTGATGGTTCATAAAAAAAGAGACAACTTCCTAATGTTATAAGGCTTTTCGGGGTTAAGCCCCGTGAGTAAAATTGTGCAAGCCAAGGTCCAAATCGAATAATAGCATACCAAACAAAGGCATGAGTCGTTACATATGGTATCAAAGTCTATACCTAACTGTAAGTGTGGTCAATGAGGATGTTGGGCCTTAGATGGAATAGTGATTAATCATCAATCCCTATAAGAAAAATGATAAATTATGCAGTTTCATATTACTTAAAAATGTATATATGTAATTGTTCGTATAAGTAAAAAACCACTACCTAACGGTATGGGGCCTTTTGGATAAAAGCTGAAGAACAAAACCGTGCAGGCCGAGGCCTTAAACATATAATATTATATAAAAGGGAAGGCATGAGTTGTTATATGTCATCACTCTAAGGCTGTCATATAATAGCCCTATCATTGTCATGTAGCAGCCCAGTCACTGTCTTTTCATTATCATGTGACAGTCCAGTCACTGTTAGATTTTTTTTTTTGTTTGCTCTGTTTTGTTTTGTTTATCTATTTCGATATGCTTGAAATGTTATACAACTAGTATAGAAAAAAGAAAGAAGAATAAAATGCAACATTAGGGGTGTTTATTGAATCTGTTTAATTTAATTTAATCTGCTAGATTGGACTATATTGGGAGGATTTCGAATTCATAGTGGATTGGAATTTTTCCAATTGAAAGTCATGAACTAGATTGTGGATTCAGAATTTCACAATCCGTATAGATATATATTGGATTATGGATAGATGATTTCAATTCGTGTAATATGTAAATCCGAACTATGTATGAATATACGTTATATTTCTATTTTTTTCAAAAATATTTATAGCTGAATATAATATGAAGTATTCATGGACATTGAATAAATTTAAAAGTATAATGTTGATGAACGATAAGCACTTTAATATGAGTTCAAATGAAGTTTGTTTGTTAAAATGTAAGATTTTTGGTGAATTGTTAAAATGTAATGTTGCAATTTAGTTTATTATTGAAGATACGTAAGTTCGACTATGTTGTAATGTATTCATGTATTTTTATATCATAATTTTATATTATAGTATAATATATACTAATTTCAAAGACCCCGGTTCTTGTAATATCCAATTCAACTTCTAGCGTCTTTTTTTATTCGTAAAAATGGATTGAGATCCAAATTCATCATTACGGATAAAAATCTAAATCATGATAAATAGATTTGAACAAAACTCATCTCAAAAACTAATTTAAGAAAAAGGGCACTCAATTCACATAAAAATATTGTAACTTATACTATTTAAGATACATTAAACTTCTGAAAAAGATTACTAAGTTAAATTTGCGTATTGTCATTTGCTTCGAGATAAAATAGTTCCTATAAAGAAACAATACAGCTTGTTAAAGTAATTCACTAGCTTTTGTCTAATATAGACACAAAAGAACGCTAAAGTGACGTAGGAACATCAAGTTATTTTGCTTGTCGTTTTTTGAAACTTTTCTTTACTGTTTGTAATCAGACCTGAGTTGTCGTTTTAGAGGATGTTTTGTCGTTATTTTTTAATCCAAAATGTGGTCGTTTGGGGAGGTCTAGTCCCTTAGTTGAGCGTGTCTTTGACACAGCCCCTTTGGTGTATTAGTTCCTCTGTACTGCCAAGGAAGAGACCAGATTTGGTTCGTTGATGAATGAATATTGAGCTGAGCTCTTTCTCTGGATTTGTTTCCCAGTTTTCTCTATGTGTTAGTGTGATTCTCACCTATTTCTCAGGCTAAATTTCGCTGAAATTATTCTCTGATTTGGCTCCTACGTCATAAAGGATTAAGGAAATTTATAAAAAAAAAAAAAAATCATTTAGCTTCAATACGGATAAAAGCATGCATGGTAAGTAATCACGTAACAACAGAAAATGAAATTTCTTTCATTTTCATTATCAATTTAAATAAGATATACTAAACCTACTGTATCTCTCTTATTTAATGTTTATATACACACTTTTCCGCTTAACACTGCCAAATCACTATGGGAGTTATTACCTGCTCGACGGGATAGTCTCGTATCCAATATCTTTATAAAATATTACTCGTAATTCTATTAAAAATGTTAATGTTACATCAATGTAACATTTTTCAGTAATACATATTGTTTATAATAGTAGTTTTAAATAGTATCGTATTACAAATAATTTTATAAAAAGTTATATGTAAATTAATTAGTTATTATATGATTTTAAATAAAAAAATTACAATTATCGGGCACCTCTAGTTGTTGGATTTGAGACAATTATATATATATATATATATATATCTTTCTTAGTTCTATGACCCTACCTTCAATCAATAATTATAAAAGAAAAGGAGGGGCACATAGAAACAAAAGAATTACACATGCATACTTTTTTAGTCCACAACGTGCATATGGCAAGGGATTGGCCCCTAAGATATTTATCTTTACCCTGACCACAACAATTCAAATGCTATACATGTCTCACACATTATACGAAAAAAAAAAAATAATACAAAGATTTTACTTACAGTAAAACAAAACGAATATAAGGAAAAAAAATATATATAGTGTTTTTTTTTTGGACTAAATAAAGAATTTTATTATCAAGTTACTAAAGGGCAAGAGACAAACACCAGTAGAGGGACAAGTCCATAGAACAAAATCCGTAATAAGCTAATCGGCCAGCCACCGAACAGTTAGGGAACCACCAAATGGATCGAAAATTCACAAATCAATGGGACAACACACAGGTAATCAGCCCACTCAAAGAAAGCCGAAGTAATCCCCTATCCGAAACACGGAGGAAAACTCCTACGACGGGGTGACGTGAACTTAAGATCCGCTCACCAAACAACATCCAACCAAATAACGACTAAAACCCGATAAACAAAACCTAGATCAACACAAAAACCTACATGAGGGACTAGAGGAGAAACCTCCGCCCTTATTACAAACAAACACAGAAAACAGACAAAAGAAAAAAGGGGAACCATTGCAACCTCTAGCAAAGCCACACACATCAACATTGAAGCAACCATCGGTGCGATTAGACCATTGCGGAAAGAAGACCAGCAACAAGGAGGAAAAACCGATTGCGCGTGAGGGACACACACCATCCACGACAGGCAATGCAGGCCCATGCACCAACCCAACCCCCTCACCACTGCCCCGCAGCCCAACTCTCGTGGTATCCACGAGCCCTCGCAACGGACGTGCCTGGATTTGAGTACTATGAACAGCACCAACTCTCCATGCTCGGCTCCAAAACAGCTTTGATCCACCCCACCAATGGCACAAGCAGGTGTTGGAGACCATGGTGAACTCCCCCATGAGCGACAGAGGCCGGTAACCCCGCGAAAGGCTGGACCACCGATCTTAGATTTCAAAAACCTCAATATCTCTCAGAGCCTCTCTCTCTCTTCTTATTACAATCAGCAATGAAACTAAGAAATTTTTTTGGTGCGCCTGGCATTACTTGAAAAAAAAATAGAGATAAATTTTCCTTTAATAAGGATATAATTATGTAAATAGTGAAAATTTTCTTATAAAATGGGAGCATAACTAAATTTCTTTTTAAAAAAAATTAAGAGTAAAAATTAACACATCAAAATTTGAGTGTGGACGAAATTATAATTTTTCTTAAATAAGGACTGGATGACTAAATTTTAAGGTTGATTATTTCTCAAGCCGGGAGTCTCACTTGTATGTGTCATTGATTAAAATGACATCCTAAAATTTTTTAAAATATTTAATCGAGCGGGTTGGTTGAGTTTCGCTCTCAAGTGACCTCCATACTAATGTGTCAAATCAGGTGGGGTTTGCTTATTGTGAGAGAGCTTATTCGTTCAAGTAACTCAACTACTTCAACTTTGGAGTATGGCCACTGCCAAAGAAGCTACCGAAGAAGCCGACAAATAAATTTGTATTATACAACGAACGTATAACCCGAACAATTTTTCCTGAGCAGGGATATCGTGTCATCTTGGCTGTCAACTATCAGTTCCTATCTCTACGAAACATTCTCTGTCATACGAGATTCTCTCTAATGAAGTATCACTTTGCAAGAAGACAAAATAATAGTAAATATTAATATTAATATAAATAATAAACAAATAAACACATCGACATCTTTTAAACTCAAACACATTCCTAAATCCCAAATGACATCCCAAAAAGAAAAAGAAAAAGAAAAAAGAACACCACACAAACACACTCCACAAGAGTATTACGATTTATTGGAAATAGTAATTTCTCGTAAAATTATGCTTGGTACAAGTGTGGGGCCAACCTAGGCCGAGGGCGAACCATTAACGGTGCGGCCCGTTGTAGGGTGAGCCCATATGCTTCATCCATGTTGAGTTTCTCCGGTAAAAGCCCATTAGGCAGGCCCAAGTTGAATGCATGGACCAGGCTAGCAGTAAGAAGCGTGACCATGCGAAGGCCCAAGCTCATGCCAGCACAAATCCTACGCCCGGCCCCAAACGGTATCACTTCAAAGTCATTCCCCCTGACGTCTACTTGGGCTTTCTCGCCACCAGGCAAGAATCTTTCGGGCCTGAACTCTAGCGGATCGGCCCATTCTGCGGGGTCACGTGCTATGGCCCACACATTGACAAGAAGAGTGGTCCCCTTGGGGATGTGGTAGCCGTTGATCTCGCAGCTCTCGGCGGCTATTCGCGGCAGAGACAGCGGGGTGGAGGGGTGTAGCCGGAAGGTCTCCTTCACCACGGCCTGGAGGTAGCTGAGTTGGGCCAGATCCAGTTCGCTCACTAACCTATCTCGGCCCACCACGCGGTCGAGTTCTTCTTGGACTTGGGCCAAGATTTTTGGGTGGCGGATCAGTTCCGCAATGGCCCATTCCACCGTGCTTGATGACGTGTCGGTACCAGCTGTGAACATGTTCTGCCAATTTTGACAATATTAGCATTAGATTTTGACAGTTGATGTGGACTGAAAGTGCAGAAGAGACAATTTCCTTGTGTCAGCCGTTTCAAATTTATCTAGGCCTACAATATCAGGGAAAAAAAACAAAAAAAAATGTTCTACCTGGGCAGATCCGAACTGTACCTTTACTTGCCAAGTACTTTTCAATGAATCGATTAGCTTACAGAAATTACACTATCAGGGCTATTCGGTGATAAATTTATTTTAAATTAAATTATATTTTTTATCATGATTTTTTTTTTCTGAAAATTTTTTTTATTTTTTTTTAAAAATTTTTTTATTTTTATTTTAAAATTACTATTAAAATTTAAAAATCTTAAACTAAACTTATTTACCCAACACCCCATTAATTTACCAATACAAAGGGCCTTTTTGTTTTCATGAGTTTAAATTTAAGATTTAAACTTAAATTTTTGTATTTTTCTGAAAATTTTTTAATCTTTTCTGAAAAAGTTTTTTTGTCTTTTCTAAAAATTCAACAAAAATTACTATTTAAACTTAAAAATTTCAACTCAAACTTATTCACCAAACATGCCCAAAGCATTAGCAGTAACATAAAACAGAGACATATATCAAGAACAAAATACCAAACTCGAAACTATCATTTAAAAGAATACAAGAAATCAAGTACAAACTATGTACTCATCATGTTCTAATTGGTCTCTATGATAAGATATGTTAAAAATACTTTATTTTTACGATATAAGTTCGAATAATTGTTATGTTTTTATCAAATTTCGTTAAAATTATCCTATTTCTTATCTGAAATGTTCTGAATATCATCCAACATATATGAACTGCATCCTACTGATAAAATATTTTTAACGGATAAGATAAGAGAGAGAATATACCAAAAGCAATGCTTTAATTTCAGTGTCCGTTAGCTTGCCACCCTCACCGTCAGCATTTTCCTTCAGCGAAATCAACGTACTAAGCAAGTCATTGTGCTGCCCCTTGCCAACATTAGCTTTGTGTTCGTCAAGAATTGTGGTCAAGAACGCATCAAACCTCTTGTGGAGCTTCTTCATTCTAGCTGCCACACCTTGCAAGTCAAGCCACTCTAGTGCCGGCACAAAATCGCCTATGTTAAATACTCCAGCTAGCACCATCACCTCGACCACCATCGACTTAAATTCATCCGCCCTCGGATCACTCTTGCCACTACCATCGCCGAAAACCCTGTACCCTAGCATGACGCGTCCTAGGGCGTTCACCGTGCACACGTTGAGCAGTTGACCCAAATCAACCACGGCCGAGCCTGCATTTGCTAGAGCTCTTATAAGCACTGCTACTTCCTCCTACAATGTTCACAAATCTCCGATCAAATTTTTTTTTATTAATAATATTAGTTCAACCATTAAGGTTTTTTTTTTTTTTTTTTTTTTTTGGACATCAAATCTGAGCATTTTATTTTTTATTAACCTAATAATCTCTAATTATTCAATGGCTGCAAGATTGCTAGGTCAAAATTCATCTTCTTTGTCCTTGAATAGACTTTATATAATTGACGTGGAATTAAATAAAAACAGAGTAGTCTAATAATATGTCAACTAATAATATGAAAATATTTTGTATAATGAATACGTGATTATGATTTAACATTTTCCTTCAGACAAAGTAATTTAAAAACATTTTTTTCCTTCATTCTAAAAATATAAGAAAACAATTTTTCGCATGTGCACACGATACATATATCGTCTGAAATTCAATACTACTAATAAATACTCTAAAAACTTTCTTTTTTTCCCCCCTAATAAATACTCGGAAAACGTTTAAACCATTAACAATCGATATAAAAGCAAAAAAAAAAAAAAAAAAAAAAAAAAAAAGCTATTTATTAAATTAAAAAAACGAAACAATCAATTTAAAAATTCATATGATTAGCAAAAAAAAAAAAACCCATCATTACATTTTTACTTCTCATTATAAAATTTAAAATGATATACTAATTTCTGCTAAAAATATGGTCAAGAGAAATTAAATAGTGTTATTATTCCTTTATAATAAGTGAAAATAGTATGTTTTTCTTATGATAAGATCTTTTTTTTTTTTTTTGAAAAGATTGTCTCGAGATTACTAAAGTTGGCAATAAAATAAATACTCAATATTTCAATCACACGAGAAGAGTGTGTTTCTCTCCCTAATTTCTGTTTTGCTTTTTTTCCTTTCCGTTTTTCAGGAGAAATCAACTTATTAAAAAAGAAAAAAAAAAACCCCCCCGAAACCGAACCTGTCGGACATGTCGGAAATCCTCCAAGGCCTTGCCGGAGAAGAGGTGTACGGACACGATCTTCCGTAGAATCCGCCACCTCTGACCGTACGGCGCGAAGACCAAGTCCTGGTAGTTGTACGCGATGTGCTTCGCGCCGGAGTTCGGCGGCCGGCTCGCGAAGTTGGCGTCGTGGACCTTCAGGAACTGGGCCGCCACCGACGCCGACGCCGCCACCACCACATCCACCAGGCCCAGACGGAGGTGCATCAGCGGGCCGTACTTCCGGGCCAGGTCCGCTATGGCGTGGTGCGGCACCGAGCCCAAGTGCGGCAGGTTCCCGATCAACGGCCACGGCCTAGGCCCCGGCGGCAGTGACCGCCTGCTGCGCAGATTGGTAACCCAACGGTACACCACCACTGCCACGAGTACTGAGAGGAGGACGATCGAGACAGAAGGCATGGCCAACTTTTGTTTTTTTTTAATTTTTGGGAGGGGGAGGGGAAGTTTGATATGGTAGTGAGCGAGATATGGAGATTTTTGACTTATATATAATGGATTGTGAACGTCGAGACACTTTTTTTTATTTGATATTATATTTTTGGGCTGATGTGAAAATGATAAGAATAATAAATGATAATAAATAAGAAGACGGTTGGGACAAGAAAAGAAATGAGTCGGATAAGCATGTGTGAAACCGTGGGGGGACGAGAAATGTGGGTTGGTTGGTTGAATGGTAGTGGAGGCACGTTATTGTTGAAAGTCAGGTACACTAGGATTTTGCTTTTTGAAGGGCCATCTATTTAGCAAAATGACAAGATTTCTCAACCCGTCTTACTTAACGTTTTGTAATAATTGAGTCTAATTTTGTTTTAATAATCTCATTTAATTCACCATTAAATTCAATAGTTTCATTATACAATCTTCTAATCACGTGCGTGTCAAACATATTTTTGTTACTTCGCTACTGTCGGATGATATGTTTTAGGTGGTGGGTGAGGATTTGTTATTCTATTAAGGACCCGTTTAAAACAATGGATGGAGTTGAGATTTATAAGTTAAAGTTGAAATGTGTGATTAAAGTGTAAATTAGAAATGAACTGTGCTATAAGGAATGGTGTAAAAACTTTAAAAATATTTGGAAAAAAATATGCAATGTAAATCTTCTTTTATTATTCTCGTGGTTGTGAACCTTTAGACGCAAGAATCATCTTATTTCGCTTGACTCTAAACCAGCGAACGGAATACGGGTGCGCCCTCTTACGCATGTAAGGTTAGGATTCAAGGCAATTGAATCCGTCTCACTTCTGTGCTCTTTGCTAGGTTTGAAACCGATTGAAATAGCTTCCTACACCCACATGTAGCGATAGGCAGTGCTAATTAGTTTGGGGGGTTTGCTAGCTAGTAGCTACTAACCCTTACGTAGGACAGTTCTTCTAAAAGGGGAGGAAGCGTTGTGTACATGAAATAAGAAAATTATGAACTTTTGACGTTTGAATTTCATGAAAGTTTTAAAAGAAAGAAAGTGAGATGTAGATTTGTGAGTTTTGAAGTTAAATAGGAAAAATTTTTGTTGGAGCTAGTGTTCCAAATGGACTCTAAGTCTATAATCACTAGAATTGATTCTTTTATCACATTGTATAATCATTTACACCGTTGAATGGACCCATTTGAAGACAATTAGATGATGATTACTTCTATTCAACAATGTATGAATAGTTCCTTGATTTTCTTTAAGTGATTGTTGAATACTTTCTTTGGAACAAATAGACTAAGATGGATTGATATGATCTGACCTATTATTAGATATCAATGTGAGCCCTAACGGATCATTTCTTTTTCTGATATACGAAGTATGGGATTTCACTAAGTTGATTCTTAGGAAATCGCGAATCAGACCTGTTGTATTTACTCCAACAAAGGAAGCATGGGCTTTTTCGCTAGAAGAACTTTTGTTGCCTTGGTCCCAATTCAACACTAAACAAGTCCGAACTAATTGAATAGTAGTAATAATAATGCGTATGAATTATTCAAAGTACATACTTGAGAAAATAATTAAATATATTATTCAAAATAGGCTAGTGTGATATAATCTAGGGTTAATTTCATTTCTAGTACCTCTAAGATAAATTATATTAAAGACAGCACCACTTTTTTTTCCCTTCAGTTCTAGCACTGCCACGTCAGTTTTGTCTCTGATACATGGGGCCCAGCAGCATTAAATATATGTAAATTTCCAAGTTTAGCCTCATCTCCCTCGCATGCCCCAAAAAAATTTTCAAACCAGCATATACAGTGTTTTAAAAAGAGAAACTGAAATTTAGATAGAGAAAGAGTTGCAACCGGCCAGAACCGCTCGGAAACCGTCCGAAACCATCACGAAAACCCTCTATAAACCGCTTGGAAGTCTGTGAATGTTAGAAAATCTTAAAAAACTACCCATGTCGAAAGTCACAAAATTGATTGAGAAAAACATTAGTCCCGAATGTTTACTTAAAATACATAAAATTAGTATTTTTATCTGATGTTGTAACATAAAATTTAGTATTTTGGTTTCTATAAATATTTAGGTAGTCATAACAGTTATGACCTCTCTCATATCGTGAACAAGAGAAACGGTCATAACTGTTATGACCGGATGGTCATAACAGTTATGACATCTCTCCATATAGTGAACTAGAGTAACGGTCATAATCGTTATGACCAGGTGGTCATAATGGTTATGACCGCTACTCTATATCGTGAACAAGAGTAACGATAATAACTGTTATGACCGGATGGTCATAACAGTTAGGACTGGGTGGTCCATATCGTGAACCAGAATAACGGTCATAACAGTTATGACTGAGTGGTTCATATTGGGAACAAGAGTAACGGTCATAACTGTTATGACCGGGTGGTCTATATCGTGAACAAGAGTAACGATCATAACTGTTATGACCACCCGGTCATAACAGTTATGACCGCTACTTTATATCGTGAACTAGAGTAACGGTCATAACTGTTACGACCAGGTGGTCATAACGATTATGACGTGAACAAGAATAACGGTCATAACCGTTACGACCGGGTGGTCATAACCGTTATAATCGCTACTCTATATCGTGAACAAGAGTAACAATCATAACTGTTATGACCGGGTGGTCATAACGGTTATGACTGCTATTCTATATCGTGAACAAAAGTAACGGTCACAACTGTTATGACCGGGTGGTCATAACGGTTATGATCGCTACTCTATATCGTGAACAAGAGTAACGGTCACAACAGTTATGACCGGGTGGTCCATATTGTGAACCAGAGTAACGGTCATAACAAGGTAGTCAAAACAGTTATGACTAGGTGGTCCATATCAGTCAAATTTAATGATACTGTGACTTATATATTGGGGTCGGCGGGGAGGGGGGTGAAGGGGGCAAGAAAGTGGGGAAAAAATCAGATTAGGGTTGGTTGAGGGCATATATGTCTTTATACATCCACCTAAAAAGACAAAAATGACATGACAGTACTAGAAATGAAGGGAAAAAAGTGGTGCTGTTTTAAATATAATTTATCCTAGGTGTGTTAGAAATGAAATTAACCCTATAATCTAACATATTGTATCAAAAAAATGCGTGAATCCCCCATTTTCAAAGTTAAAATAAGAAAACAAACATTGAAATGTTTATATACAGAACGTGAAATTGGGAATCTAGACACTATTAATTAGCAATTATTTTGATTAAGCCTAATGCTATCTTGGTAGTCCGTAATAATTGGATGCAAGTAATTTTACCAGCCCTAGTGATCTATAATCAACGACGGTTTTGCCTGACAATAGTATTGTGGTCTTTCATCCTCGTTGGAGACAAACCTCTAAATACGACACGCAGTTAAAAGTAGTTACTCTCAAAGACTAATTGGTGTGCCTAAATATTTATTTTAAACAAAACAAAATCAGCAAACTGTGTATGAAGTAAATTGCAAAGTTTTCCGTATTGTTGTCCCACTAAAATTTTCTACTTTTTATCATTTCTCTTCTAAATTTTTAATTTTTGACTATTATCTTTTAAGTTTCTTTTTCTTTTCTTTCTTTTTTTTTTTTTAAAGAGAAAATCATCTAAATGACACAAATTTATAGACCATTACACTAATATAACACTAAAAAGTTAATACTAGATCAATATGACATAAAATTAAACTAAAATTTAGCTAAAATTTATGTCATGTTCATCAGAATGGAGAATTTATGTCATGTTAGTCAATTAAATAAAAAAAGATACTTGGTTAGATAATTTTGTCTTTTTTTTTTTTTTTAAATTTTTATAACGTGTTTCATTTTTCTAACTTCTTTTGTATAAGGGATACATGTGAAAAAACTGTTCCACTGACATTCTTTAATATTTTTTTAAAAAAGGTTTCAATTATATAGATATCCCCATCCAATATATAATAAAATATACAAATGTACACCACATTCAATACTAAAATATTATATTTTGTTATTGGGGTTGTAATCGAATAGTAATATCAAATTTGATTATATTTTTATAAGAACCTTCAAGTTTGAAAAAAAAAAAAAAAAAAAAAAGGATAAAGTCAAAATCGTGGTGCTTGTTTCAATGTTTGAAATCGAAAGTATTAGTTTTCAACATTTTCAGGTATAGTGTTTTTTCAAGTAAAAATTTCAAAAATTTTTTAATTTAGATAGTTAAAGCCGATTCAAACCCTCCAAACAAACAACCTTATTATTTAGTCATAATCGTAGACACACACACACACACACACATATATATATATTTCTTATGAAACTTATTTTTTTCAGTTAAATTTATTTTTATTTTTATTTCTGTTCAATTAATAAAAAATCTCTTACATTTTCATTTCATATTTCCCCAATTAAAAAGGGATAAATTTCACATTTTCCCTCTGAATTTTAGATTTTGTCATAAAATGTAACACACGTTCCCTAAACACAATGTAACACAATTAAAATGGGATAAATTCTCTATGAACTTTAATATGTAACACATGTTCCCCTTTTGAATTATTAATGGAAAATAACATGTGACATTCACATGTTGACAATTTTGAGGGCATTTTAATAAAATCTATGAATTTGGTGGGACTCAGGATTTTTTAAGGGTTCTTGGATGGCTCCCCCCCCCCCCCCTAATTAATCCTTTGTTATAGCAGCAATACACCTAAAAAATCTAACCATTATTTTCATAAATGATCCTTGAATAATATTCTCAGTCTCAAGTTGGTACCTAACTTTTAATTTTACAAGTTACATTACCTCGAACTTTATATTGTTACAAAATGGCCCATGTATCAGTATTTGTCAAAAATTGAATGGAAATGAAACATGTTTAGATCACATAAGCTTTAGTGTAAGGCTAAAATCAAAATACCTATATTTTTGAGGGAAATATACCATCAAAATAGCTATATAACACCATATATCTTAGATTAAAATATAGTTTGCGTTAAATATATTTGATTAAAGTACAGTTTGCTTCCAAACTATGTCTGATTGAGGTACAATAGAGAGCTTACCGTTCAGCCCTTTATAGTCATGACTGTTATCATGGAAAAAAGTCCCTCTAAAAACTATTTAATTACGACATTGTCTAAAAATAAAGCTCATATATCAAATTTATTCAATTTTTTTTTTGGGCAAAATATTGACAAAGGGATCACTGGTATAACAAATATTCAGGGAAGTGTGATGTGTCAAATCAAAAGTCAGGAACCAACATGAAACAAGACGTGTAATTCGAGGGGTCATTTATAAGATTAACTTAAAATATAATACTAATTAAATTTAAAATTTTCAAAAAAAAAAAGTGTAATCTCTATCTTCTTGTAAGCATGCCTATTTTGGCCGTGGAAGGAGCAGAGATTTGGCGGAGGAAGTGAAAGGGGAGGAAATCTCTCTCTTTCTACATGCCTATTTTGAATATCCGCAAATGGTTTCAAGCCACAAGACTTCACCAATATCACAACACTCAGCCCA
>CM046380.1:7918523-8089424 GCA_025413485.1 Ficus microcarpa | reverse complement strand
TACCTTTTTTTTTTTTTTTTTTTTAAGAAGCAACCAAAGCCGGTAGGTCGTCCTAAACAAGCAGTCTTGGCTGCTCAAGCAACCTCGGTTTCTCAAGTAGCCCCTACTCCTCAAGCAGCCCCTACTGGTGTGTGTTCCTCTCAAGCAGCCCCTGCTTCTCAAGCAGTTCCTACTCCTCAAGCAGCCCCTTCTGGTGTTAGTGCCTCTCAAGCAGCCCCTACTTCTCAAGCAGCCCCTATTGGTGTTAGTTCTAGGTTCAAAATGACAGCTAGGAAAGTGTGTCAATGGCAGCCAAGAACATCCGTCACCGATTTGCACCAGTCCTAGGTTTGCAAGGTTTAAAACTGTTGTAAAGAAGACGGTTAATCCCAATGCAGCCAAGAAACTTTTCAAGGGTGCAAGTGCAAGTCATTCCAGTGTTAGAGGATGAATCAATGAGATTTTGCTGACTTTTTGAGAATTTGAATAGCCATAAATGGTTATTTGATGATGTTTTTCAAATCTCATGTATTTATGTCAATGTTTTGTGGTTAGCTTTTGTGGATTTGTTTAGTGGCTAGCTTTTGTGTCCATGTTTTGTGACAGTTTTTGAAACCTTGTAAATTGGTTAATTGGTTGATATGAGATTAATCGATGAAAGTGTATATAATTCTCATATAAACATTATATCATAACAGGTGCGTCAATTGGATCTTCGTTCATACGTTATAAACATGGGACATACAAAAGAGTCTTGTAAATTACGAAACTCAAAATTTCCTAAACAACAACACTACAACAAGCATACGCACAACTAGAAACATTTTTTATTTCCTAACTTCACCACAAATGTTAACTATTTCTTCCTCCTTTTGACAAGTTCTTGCTTCAAATTAAAAATATCAAGATCTTTGAAATCAAGCTTCTCATCCACCCTCAAAATTGCATCTTCAATAATTTCAAGACGCTTCATTAGTTCTTCGTTTGCATCTGAGGATTTTGGAATTGGTGGATCAATCCATGTCATGTACCCGTGCCCTTCAAATACACCGTCAGCAATTTCAACAAAATAAAAAGGTTAATAGCCTAAGATTTGAAATGTCTATTTCAAGGCCAACCAAAGTTGAAACTCAAGGAAAAATAAATGAAAAAAAAAAAAAAAAAACCCCCACCTAATAAAACATGGACTAATTCCTCCGTTTGAAATTTGGGAACAAAAAGGGTAAAATAATACTATTTCAAGATTTCAAAGCCAAAAAAATATTAACGAAAAAAATATATAATAAAGGATTTCAAGCCTAACCCAAATGATATTTCAAATAATGTATAATTTATCTCGTATTATTAACACCCAAAAAACCTTCTATTAGTATTCCCACCTTTGTTGACAGTTCAAATCACCCTATCAACGGAACAAAAGCATTGCCTAGGACCATACCCACTCGATTGAATCTCGAAATTTGACATTCTTGTATTATAATTTGTGCCGTTGCTGCTCTCTCAATCTGTGCTCCTGCTTCCCTGGTTGCTTTCCTGCAAATGAAAATTGAAATGAGATATAAAGGATAAAATTAGGGTTTTTATTGGGAAAAATGAGATTTATTCTATTATGGACGGAAATGGTAGAAACCAGAGTAAAGTAGTGTTTGTTTTTAAGTTCATTTTAAACTAAATTATATTTTTTTCATCATGATTTTTGTCTTTTTCTGAAAAAGTTTTTTGTCTTTTCTGAAAAATTACTATTAAAATTTAAAAATCTTAAACTAAACTTATTCACCAAACACCCCTTAAATTATCCCAACAACCGTGCCTAATTGGCTTTTCCATCAACAATGTTAACGGAGTTGGACGGATGGGGGGATGGAATGGTTTTATGTAATTCATGAAGCATATTGACCGATTTTGATAATTCAGGGGACAAAATGAAATAAGATACATAGTTAGGGGTATTCGTAAAATTAATCCTACGACTATAAACGGTGTTACTCAGATTTGATTTTTCTCATATCCACATAGCTCCTCGTCATGTGGCAAACTCCACGTGGAGCTCCGTTTTTTCTTTTTCTTCTTCTTTTCTTTTAGGTGAATTCACTTTCCTTTCATGACTTTTTTTTTTTTTTTTGACTTAACCAACCAAACACCCAGTCAAAAAATTATATACATTTCCCAACCAAACCTTTTAATTTTATCGTTGTTTTTTTAGAGATCAGAGGTTGAAAAAAATTCCAACCAAACTTTTATACCCTTTCGACGATGTTATAGTGCTTGTTCACCTTTTAGTTCTTTGTCTCTAGCAATCAGGACGGAGTCAGAATTTTATTTCAATGGGGACTGTTGAGGCCGTTACCCGCTCCGACATCGTGCTTGCACACCGGGAACACTTAGTGCCCGGCAAAGCCCATATTCACGATCACATCCGACCATACCAGAGAGACCACCAAGGAATCCCGACCGAGCACCAACGTGTGCTCGGGTACATATTCGCCAACTGTAGCCGACCACTCACCATTCGCATGGCCGAGCACCCCCGACCGCGTCGCTACCCGAGCACGTCCGACCACACGATCAGGGTACCGGGAGCTCGCCTCCTCATGCTCGGGAACACCCTCGTGCTCGGATCACCTGGGCACCCACCTTGCACCCGTGCGCCGCCACTCCATGAGGAAGTACGCCCCATAACTTCAGGGGGTCAAATCACGGCCTACCGCCACCTGCCACCACTATCTCCCGAATTTCCGCCGTCTGAACCGGCTGGAACCATCCCTGCCGCCACCTGCTACAACCGCCCCGATGTCCTTGGCGCAGGGCAGATACCACGTGGCGCCACCAGATTGGCCCACGACCTGCGGGCACCATGCCCCTACTCACCCGCCGGGCGCCGTAGGGAGCCGACCCGATCGGGTCGCCCCGAGCACCCAGGCCCGCGGAAAACGCCTATAAATAGAGGACCTTTCCTCCATCCCAGGTACGGACTTTTTATCCTCGCCAAAAATCTGCCTCTCCCTTCGCTCATCAGACCCAAGTTCTGACTTAAGCATCGGAGTGCCCACGGCAGACACCCCACCGGTGTCCCCGTCACTTCTAGGTGCTTCCTTCTTGTCTTGCAGGAGTACGAGAGCACGAGCAGAGCACACGGGCGAGGGCAGTTGGAACAGCCGACAGCATTGGGTGTTGGTGCCGGAGACATTTTTGGCATCAACAGGGACATTATTAAGATATTAAAAACAAATTTCACCGTTGTTAGTTTTTCTTTAGGTACTAATAATTTTTTTTTTCTTAAAAATTTTTCATCACTATTACAAATATTATTGGGATAGATTCAAGAAAAAAAAAAAATTAAAGGGGCATATTTGAGAAGAACATTACTGGGGGCACATTTCAAAAACTAATTATTTATGGGTTCAAATTGTAGGTTTCAAAAACTTGAGCAGGCGCATGCTAACAGTACATGTTTTTCATTTGCCCACGAGCAAGACTGACCATTTTCTTAGATGTCAGATGTTTTTTGTTTGTGGACTAAAAAGTTTAAAATTGTCGAGGTGTTGTGTTTGACAGCAAATAGAAACGGTGTTTGGTGAATGAGTTTAGTTTAAGATTTTTAAGTTTTAATAGTAATTTTTCAGAAAAAACAAAAATTTTTTTCAGAAAAGACAAAAAACTTTTTAGAAAAAGACAAAAATCATGATGAAAAAAGTACAATTTAATTTAAGTGGAGATATAAACCAAACTCACCCTAAGAGCTTTTCTTTTGGTTTGTTTGGATGGCATACTCATAAATGAGATGAGATTTTATTTAAGAGAAGAGGAAACGTTTAAAAAGATTGTCAAACGTCTTCTTCAGCTCATTTTGAAAATGACTACGTAATCCAAATTTGTTTCAAATGCAATAGCTAGCCGTGCGATCCTGTTAGTTGCGGTCACTGTTTTGCTAAAATCTAAGGGTCCATTTTGTTCGTATGTTTGCTTTTAAAATGAAAAATTTTCCTATTTTAAAACAAGAAGACACATTTAAAAATTTTTTTTTTTTTTTTGAAATAGCATTTGGATGTGCAAACTTTATTTCAGAAATTTTTCTGAAATTGTGTTGATTATGAAAAAAAGAGATTTTTTTTTGTTGCAGATATAGCTTAACAGTAATCTCGCACTGAACTCTATTAGGAGATATAGAGTTCGAATACTCTCATTCTCAAATTTCAAAAAAATAAAAAAAAAAAGAAAAAGAAAAAAAAAGATTTTTTTTCTTTCTCGTTTTAGCCTTTAGGTTCAAATAAACATCATTTTCATTTTGTTTCTATTTTCATTTTATTTTTAAAATGAGATAGGCAAACACACCAAACAAACACATCCTAAACCTCGTGAATAAAATGAATAAAAAAAAGAGAGAGAGAAAGAGAATAGTTGAGAGACCCACTTTTATTGAGGATTTTAAACTGAGATACATCTAACCTGCCACGTAATGCAAGCCTTCCGGAGCTAGGAAAATTGCGGAGCTTAATGTCATTATGCTTTCAAGCTGTATCTCATAGTTTAGCTAAATGTTAGGGCTGTATTATAATGCAACCATGCTAAAGATGAAGAGTGAGACTAGAAGCGTTTGATAAAGATTTTATACCAAAGTTACAAAAATTTTTAGAATATCGTTAAAAAGACAAGGAAAAAAAATTAAGAATTAGGGGAGGAAAAAAAAAAAAAGAAACAACAACAACAATTATACAGTAGCTCAAAAAGAGGGGTGTTTGTTTTCAGGTTTATTTTAAACTAAATTGTACTTTTTTTATCATTGTTTTTGTCTTTTTCTAAAAAAATTTTTTGTCTTTTCTGAAAAAGTTTTTATTTTTTTCTGAAAAATTACTATTGAAACTTAAAAATCTTAAACTAAACTCATTCACCAAACACCCCTGGAGACTGCATAATCAGCTTCTTGGACCTACTTGAAAAAACTTGATAATTTGAGGGGGGAAATATATATATATATATATATATATATGGGCAAAGGAGGAAAAGCCCTGATCAGTTTGCAAGGTTCAAAGTGGAATGACTTGTAGGTTTCTTTTCTTTTTCGTTACGGATTAGGGGTTTAACTCATGAATAAGCCTATAATCAGATCCTAATCAATCAATTTATCATTCATAACTTAGCTTGAAAATACAACTATAGGCCTTTTGTTTTGTTTTTGTTTTTGGTTTTGTTTTTGTTTTTGTTTTTGTTTTTTTTTTAACATGACACCTGACTTGTGTTAGGTTACAGTTTTATTTAGAAGCAAAAAAGGGTAGTTTGTCAATTTCGATGTCAAAATCAGTCGTTGACTGCTAAAATATACAATGTAACATGAATTTAAATTAAAAAAACATAATCTTTTGAATGTTTAAACCACATATTTTTTCTATATACATTAAATGCTAGGTATAAATAATAAATAATCATTGTTTTTCATTTAAACCACCAAATGCAAATATTTAGAATTTACAAACACCAGCCAGTAGATTGGCTAACATATTTATTCGTATGATACAAAGAACACACTCAAGGCTACAATGTCCTTTCTCAAGAAACATTGGTAGTCTACTTACGAGTTACAACTCCTTTCTTAGGGAGAAATTCTTGGTGAAAACAGACTACTTTCTTGAGAAAAATACTCGGTGCCATTTTTACATCAAGACCCGTGTTTTATTACATGTCTTGTATTATACACCAGTGATATTCCGTAGCATTGCTCCTCTACCGGAATATCACCGAACACCAATTAAAAAACAAAAAAACCAAACAAACATATTTCAAACTCAAAAGCATATTCCTATACGACCATGGCATGACATGACAGAGAGTGTACAACCTACTAGTAACCAGCCAATTAAACTTGATAAACGTGTTGGGCTAGCCTGGGCCGAGGGTGAACCAGTAATGGCTCGGCCCGTTGTAATGTGAGCCCAAATGCTTCGTCCGTGTTGAGTTTCTCTGGGTCCTGGCCAGCAGGCAGGTCCCAATTGAATGCATGGGCCAGGCTCGCGGTTAGTACTTGGACCGTTCGGAGGCCCATGCTCAAGCCCGCACAAATCCTACGGCCCCCCCCAAATGGTATCAGCTCATAGTCATTCCCTTTGACGTCGACATGGGCCTTTTCGCCACCCGGTAAGAATCGTTCGGGCTTGAACTCTAGCGGATCGGTCCATTCAGCCGGGTCACGCCCTATGGCCCACACATTGATGAGAGCAGTGGCTCCCTTGGGGATGTGGTAGCCATTGATTTCACAACTCTCGGCCGCCATCCGTGGTATGGCCAACGGGGTGGGAGGGTGGAGCCGAAAGAGCTCCTTGACCACGGCCTGGAGGTAGGTCAATTGGGGCAAGTCCTGTTCACTCACGAGCCTATCTCGGCCCACGACGCGGTCGAGTTCTTCTTGGAGACGGGCCAAAACTTTTGGGTTCCGGATGAGTTCCGCAATGGCCCATTCCACCGTGCTTGCTGACGTATCGGTTCCAGCTACAAACATGTTCTGTAATCATTGCATGCAAAGGTTAAAACTTTAGTAGTGATTGAAAAAAAAAAATGTGACATATTAGTGACATAAAAGAAAACAATACAAAAATTTACTCCTACGAAATATTTTTCTTCTTATTAAATAAGCAACCCTAGTTTGGGAACATAGAAGTTTTGTTTTTGGACATCTACTTTATTTTTTAGGTCTTAAATATTCTTAAATGTGACTCATTAAAATAGTGTCTTCTATATTCTACCCCAATTGAAATAACATTTCACAAATGTGCCCCCTAGTCAAATACCTTTTCTTTTATCTTCTAAAATATATAAATATATATATATATATTCTAATAATCCTAATAAATACTTATTTTTCTATTGCCCCACTAAATAGTTTTCATTTTAGATGTGTATCTTTTTCTCACAGTCCTCTCAAAAAAATTTTTTTTTTCTCATATGTGCTCCTAATAAGTAATTTACACTCTAATCTAGCTGCACAAATCTTTTTTTTTTCTCCTTTAATTAATAATAACATTTTCTTTCAATGTACTTCATATTTTATGATCTCTTTTTTCTGTTTTAAAAGTCTAGCCACCATTTGTTTCCTCCTCTCCAGGCCCACTTTATTTCTCTACTAATTGTTCTCATTAACATTTATAAAAAGCCTTTCCTTGATCTTAAAGGTTGATGAGCTTCAATAACTTACAATTAACTCATTGATGCATTTACCATTTTTTTTATATAGAATTTTATAAACACAATAATAAATAAGAACAATTCTTTCTCTAAACAAAAGTGTACACTTTTAATAAAACTTTATGACTGTCAGTTTAGGCACAAATTTATAAAACTGTTAAGAGAATAACAAATAATAATTAAAAAAAAAAACCTATGCATCTGCATAGTAATTAAATTATAGATAAATAGATAAGGCAAAAATATAAAGCTAATAAAAATTATTTTTTTACTCTTAGAATTTTTTAATATTAAGTGTTGACTTTTTACAAAAAGATAAAAATAAGTTAAAAGAGTTTAGTTTGAAATAATGTTCCAAACAGAGGCTAAATTACAGATAAACAGATACGTGCACGAGAGAGAGATAATATACGTACCAAAAGCAATGCTTTAATTTCAATGTTTGTGAGCTTGCCATCTTCACCATCACCATCACCATCACCGTCTTCCTTTAGTGAAAGCAACGTACTAAGCAAATTATTTTGCCCGCCCTTGCCAACATTAACCTTGTGTTCGTCAATAATTCTGGTCAAGAACGCATCCAACCTCTTGTGTACCTTCTTCATCCTTGCCACCAGCCCTTGCAAGTCTAGCCACTCTAGCGCCGGAATAAAATCGCCTAAGTTGAATGCTCCGCCTACCACCATCGCCTCCACCACCATCGACTTAAATTCATCCGCCTCTGGGTCGCTCTTTCCACTTCCATCACCGAAAACCCTGTACCCTAGCATGACACGTCCTAGGGCGTTTGTTATGCATAAGTTGAGGAGTTGACCCAATTTTATCGCGCTCGAGCCTGCTTTTGCTAGGGCTGTTATTAGCAACGCTGCTTCCTCCTACAAGTTCACAAATCCCCAATTATTATTTCATTAGTTCTCATTAATTACTCTTTTCTAGGACATAAATCCTCAATAATTATTTCAAATTAATCTTTTAATATGCTTGGCCTGCTAGATTTGCGAAAGGTGATCATCTCTGACCTAGAAGAGACTAAAAAAATCATTTTTTGACTTTCAACAAATCTAAATGAATCCATAAACGATTTTTTTTTTTTTTTTTAATAGGAGAAGATTTAACGTCGCGCGCATTAGATTTGCGAATGGTGACCATCTCTGACCTAGAAGAGACTAAAAAAATCATTTTTTTGACTTTCAACAAATCTAAAGAAATAAACGATTTTTTTGGCTTTTAAATAGGAGAAGATTTAACGTTGCATTAAAAGAGCCATAGGGTAGTATTTTGTATTTTTAAATGTAGCTGCGAACAATTCAACTTATTAATGAGAATATTTTGTGTAGCACAAGGAAATGACGAACCATGCAATATAGTTACATATATACATAATATCAGGATATCAACTATAATCTTAATTGTTTGTCAAACAAACGAAAAGAAAAACTATAATCTTAACTTTTTATATCAATTTTCATAATAATATATTATCATTTTTTAATCGCTATATCAATATTTTAAATATCTATTAGCTTCAAAAAGTTAATAATATTAGAATTGATATCTCTAAAAATATTCATTAGTTTATTTATATTAACTAAAATATTAACTCTTAAGAAGAAAAAACTACAATCTTTAACTTTTTATCTCAAATTACATAATGATAAAATTATCATTTTTTAAATAGTTGTGTCAATCTTTTAAACATTTATTAACTTAAAAAAGTAAATAATATTAGAGTTGATATCTCTAACAGCATCATTAGTTCATTTTAAACTGCTAAAAAAAAAAATAACGAACCTGTCGGACATGTCGGTAGTCCTCCAAGGCCTTGCTGGAGAAGATATGAACGGTGGAGATCTTACGCTTAAGGCGCCACCGCGGGCCGTAGGGGGCGTTAACCAGGTCCTGGTAATTGTAGGCGACGAGCTTGGCGCCGGTGTTGGGCGGGCGGCTCAAGAAGTTGGTATCATGCACCTTAATGAACTGCTCCGCCACCGAGCCCGACGCCGCCACCACCACGTCCGCCAAGCCGAAGCGGAGGTGCAACAGCGGGCCGTACTTCCGGGCCATGGCAGCCATGGCCTGGTGCGGCCTCGGGCCTAGTTGGGGCAGGTTCCCAAGAATCGGCCACTTCGGAGGCCCCGGCGGCAGCTGTGGCGACGACCGCCTGCTTCGCAGGTTGGCGAACAGACGATACACCAACGCTGCGAAGAGGACTGAGAGGAGGATGACGGAGACAGACGCCATGGCCAACTCTATTTTTTTTTTTTTTTTTTTGTCAACGGTTTATGAGAGGCTTTTGGTGTGAAGAAAGTTTACGGATGTGGGGTGCTCTTATATAGAGGAAAATTCTCGACGAGTTTACTTTTTCTTCAGCTAATATGTATTCAAAAAAAAAAAAAAATCATAAAATGGTGTGAATTGAAAGCAATGTTTTTGAGACACGGTTCTCGAAGGTCAGATTCACTGAAACCGGTTAGGTCAGTTTTTAACATTTATTACAATAATTTGCCATCAAGTTTTAGTTTTTTTCACGTTAACATCGAAGATAATACTTTAAATCTCAAATATCAAAATTTAAATTTGATATGTCTATTTATCACTTCATTTATTAGCTACTGATGTTAAAATTAATATACTATATTCGGTGACAAATACGTAGTCAAAGTTGACGTTTAGCCAAAAAAAAAAAAAAAAGAACAAAACAAACAAAAAGACGGAACAGGTCAAATGTAGATATTTTGTTATTTATTGATTGATGTGTGTGGGAATGGCCTATGGACCTCTTGCCCTTACGGCGTAATATATATTGCCCAACGAAAAAAAATATATATATATATATTCCATAGCACATTAATTAAAGAGAAAGTATCTAACCAAATTTTATTTAAAATCAACATAGTTTTACTTTCATCACTGTGAGTGTTATATCTGGACATAGATTCACTATTATATACGTTTAGAACAAAGATTTGAAATGAAATTTTTCAGTTAAAGTTGATTGACTTTTAAAAAACTAATTATAATTATTATCAACTTTTCAGTAAAAAACAAAAGTCAACATGAAAAATTTAATTCACACCTGAAAACCATGCAGATATTTAAAAAAAAAAAAAATCATTTACTTTGTCCAGCCAACAACACAAATCCACATAATTTTAGTAAAATTAATAGTTTTGAACAGAGAAGTGTAAACCTCTGTTTTATTCCCACAAATTAGTACGTCTCTTTTCTCTTTTCTCTTTTTCTGTCGCGTGTTCAGACCATTTCTTTTGTTGTTCGACGAAAAAGAAAGGGTCAAAATGCAGCTCATCTGTAACGGAAGTTTCCCAAACCGGTAAGAAAGGCGAACGATTCTAAAATTGGAAGTACATCTGTATTCTCGTACTTTTTTGAAAACATCATATATATATATATATAGACACACACACATATGTATATATTCTCAATCATTTTTATATGTCATCTGAACTTTAAAATGATTTCTCATTTATTTCTCGAATTTTAAAAATTCTTATTTTATCTCTGAAATTTGAATTAGTTCTAAGTAACCTATTATATTAGAATCTTCATTAAAAATAGTTTAAAAAAAAAAAGAGGAGACTTAAGTGTATATTATTAGGTAATATTTTTCAATTACTTTCTAACGGGCATACTATAAAAGGTTATAAAATTTATGTGACAAAAATAAGAATGGGTTCCAAAAAATCTAGAGTGACTTGAGTAGATGCTACATGAGGACTAGTCATCATTGAACTCTCGCGAATTTAGACATCGGGGGATGACATCATGACAGACGATTTGGGAATAATTTTGCAAGTATTTTCTAGTTTTCTATTTGACCCTGATTTTTACCTATTTTTGTGTTTTAACCCCTATCAAGTTTTCCTTTGTTACTTTTACCGAGTAAGGAAGACAATAAGCATTGGTGGATGATTAATGACCACCAACTATAGACTTATCCATTCATTAACTGTCTTTGACCACTAGTGATGAGTAACTCTCACCCGTCGTCAATGGCAAAGTTAGAAAATATTTTTTTAAAGGGGCGAGTAAAATTATATGTTGAACTAAAAATTTATTTGACTTTATATATATTTTTTCATACATAAACTTTTTAATTTAAAAAAACCAACTTTAAAAAGCCTGAAACATGAATTCTAATAGAATTATAATTTTGTTTTTTTGGAGTTTTGAGTGTGAAATAATCTATATTTATAAATTAAATGTTGGGACCTATGTGATTTTTTTTTTTTGAAAAATATAAGTAAGTTTTGTAAGCTCAAAATTTTAGGGGGGACAAATTAGGGGCTCAATTGAAAATATTAATGTGATTGGGGGTAAAAAAAGCAAAGTAGCCCATAGAGCCTATACCTGGGCCCAATGTGGCTCCGTCACTGCCAGTCGCCACAAGGGACTACAACAAGTATATATATAACTAACTTAGTATGTATTTGGATCGCCACTTTTCTTTTTATCAGCACACCATTATTTTGAATCAAAATATTTTTAATATAACTCAGGGGGTGTTTGGTATGTTAGTTTGAGTTGAAATATTTTAATTGTAATAGTAAATTTTTTTGAATTTTCAGAAAAAACAAAAAACTTTTTGGGAAAAAGACAAAAATTTTTTAAGAAAAAGACAAAAAAAAGTTTGAAATGAGTTGGAGTTGGAATGTTCGCCAAACCTGCCCTCAAATTGAAATCCAAGTTTTTAGTTTTTAGAAATCTATACTAAATTTGTTTTTCTAACTCTCAAACATACATTTGGATTTTATATATTCAATTTGAATGAAAAAAGCTTAAAAAAAAAAAAAAAAAACTCAAATCCAACCTATGATTAAAATGGAAACTTAAAATATAGTATGAGTGATTGCAGACATAATCTAATATTAATTTCACCATATAGATATCTATGTTATTCTCCTTATAGAAATGGTATTTAGCATCATTGTCTTCCAAACTTGTTACCTTTGGAACTTGCCACCAAGTTTTTAATTTTAACAACTTACTCCATGAGGTTACTAAATTATTCAATTTGCCACATGTAATTAATTTTTACATTAAACTAAAGGTTTGAATTTGAAAAATTTGTATTAGATTTGAAAATTTTTGGTCGAAAATGAGTTAATTTGGAACATTTCGTGTTCACATTAATGAAAAGTTACATAGTAACATAAAGTTTATGAGATAAATTACTAAAATTAGAAATTTAAAGGATAAATTATAAAAATTAATAAATTCAGAGGATATTAATACTAAATACCCTTATTAGATATACCAAAACAAGAACATCAAAGTTGTTATCTTTTTTTTTTTTGGGTCAAAATTTATTGTCTAACAAAAATCTTTTAAAGAAAAGTTAAGAGCAAGAGCTAATAGCGCAATTCAGAAGATAATATATATATATATATATATATATATATATATATATTTATATGTATCTTTGGGCCTCGACAGTCCACACGCAAAACTGTTGAAATTTTTGATATATAAATATAACGTGGACCATTCACCGGGTTGACCCAACCGGCATCAAATTTTGTAGTTTGTTGGTAGCCGGTATACGAAATTCAGACTTTTTGAAGACGACTTTTTAATCCCTCTACAAAAGTTGCTAAATAAATAAATGAATAAAAGAAGACTTTATAAAATTCATGACGGTTTTCAAAGACCATTTCAAATTCATCGAGATCCACGGCTCCAATATGTCCAATAATCGGTTCATTTTCCTCGTGAAGCTTTTTATTTTCTATTTTCTATTTTTTATTTTTTATATTACACTATAAATAAATGTTAAATCTAATCAAATTATATATAAAAAAAAATGTCTTTATATACATATCTAATTTATATAAGAATCCAATCCATATACATATATATTTCATAACCTAGTACAGAACTCTCTCTCTTTTTAACACTTACATGAGTGGAAGGGTTGGCAAAAGGATACGTGCCTTTGTTAGGCTTCTCTTATTTATTTATCTGGATTTAATTTCCATTGTCTCCCTTTAAGTCTCACTCCAGTTTCGGCTGTTGAGTTCTGAGTGACCAACTGAGAGAAACTAATATATAAAACATATTTTTGTCATACCTAAGAAAATGGATTCCTGCGTGTGGGGCTGAAAACCTAAAAGTAATGTGGTCACTACTAGATTTTTTTTAATCGCAAAAAAAAAAAAAAAAATCTCTCTCTTTTTATTATTATTTCTAAGTCACTGTTCCATTATCTGTGTACCTTTCAAGTTTCCCATGTTTGGCTTATAATAATTTATCTTGACTGTTCTACTTAGTCTACTTTTCTCTATTTTTTTTTTCTCTTAATAAATAATTTTCGTTTATCTTCATGAACAAGAGATTGGCGATTTGTTAATTTTTCCCTTTAATAACATTAATGAATAAGTTGACGAGTCTACAGTCAAACATTAACTGAAATTTATATAATGTGGGTGGCAAAAAATTATTGCATTGAGTATAAAATAAATTTAACTGCATATAAAAAAAAAATCATGGGAGAAACGGTCGTCTGCAAAATTGCAGATCTAAATCCAGGTATTTCCTCCATAATCTAAACTTCTTTCGTCACCAATTTAATTAGTCAACAGATGTAATTGTCACCAAATTATATTGGGTTTTTTTTTTTTTTAAACTATGTGAATATCTAAACTTTCATCGTAATCAGCTATATATTCATCTACAACTTGCTTTTCATGATGAAAAATATTAAAAGTCAGTCAAATAATTAAGCAACGTTATCTTTGTTTGGTTACAAAGCTCAAACCTCAAGTTTGAACTAAAAATTTTGTCTTTTTCTGAAAAAATTTTTTGTCTTTTCTAAAAAGTTTTTCGTCTTATCTAAAAAATCAACAAAAATTACTATTACAACTTAAAAATCTTAACTCAAAATTACACACCAAACACCCTAAAGTTTCCATTCTTACTAATATGAAATCGAAAGAATGAAAAATATATATCATAAAAAATTATACAGAATTAAATTTCAAAATTTTCATTCAAATAGCGTTACTAACCTAATCAAGGAATCAACAGTTACATAAGAAATTAAATTCCTTTTCACTAATTTGCTAAGAAATCACAAGGATTTGCACTAAAATAACTATATTAATAACAAAAATACATACAATGACAAACATATATATATATATATATATTTTTTTTTTCCACTGGTATTTATAGAAGGTTTTTTTTTTCCCCCTTTCTTCTTCTTCTTCTTCTTTATGGTGTTATCAGAAATTAGAAAGCTACGTTTGATTTACTATCAACTACACGAAAAGAGAAATATTAAGGAGAAAAATTCTAAGTCCTTGTTTTGTTTTTAAGCTCTTTCAATTGCCAGGATTTTCAGGTTTGGGTGATCGGCTCTCAGTTTTCCACCACCACCTCTGGTTTTGGAAAATACACCCACCTAGTTCCAGTTTTATTATTATTATTATTACTATTATTATTATTATTATTATTATATTTGAAATTTACTAGTCAATATGAGCAAAAGAGACAAATTGGATGTTTATTATTTTAGTTGGTAATTGAAATCTCAGTTGAACAAAAATGAAATGGTTTATAGAAAACGACTCTCTCTTTGCTTAAGCGGTACAGATCAATTAAATTTCTATAGTTTATTAATTGGTGTATTTATATGTGAAACTTTAAGGAATGGTTCTTATAATGTTAAAAAGTGACATTGTCATGACAACAAGTGAAATAATATATAGATTTTAATCAGACTTCTTTTTTTTTTTTTTTTTTTTTTTTTTTTTTTTTTTTAAATGGGAAAAAGAGCTGACAAATGGTAAGAGCAAAAGTACGTAAGAGAGCCACAAAATAAAGATGATTGTCACCCCATTTGTTGTGGCAGTTTAAAGGGTATACCACGTGTTAAAAAAAAAAAAAAACAAGGAAAGCGCATTTTTTTATTTAAATTTTAAAGGAATTTATAGGTAAATAACCTTTTTAAATAAGTTTTTAATAACTGTCGAAGTTTTATAAAATTAAAAAAAATGATTATTTTTTTTTAAATGATTAATCAGTTAATTTAATCAATCTCTGATTGATTATAATTAATTAATGATTGATCAATATTAATATATATTTTTCACTGATTGATTATGATTAATTAATTATTGATTATGGTCAATCACTTTCATCGTTATTCTTTTTGTAAGTTTTGATGAACATCGAAATGCTATGAAAAGTTTTTTCTTTTTGTTGTCTTTTTCCAATGATAATTATGTATTTTTATTAAACAGCAAAAAAAAAAAAAAAAAACCTTCCATTATATCTATTTCGATAAAATAGGTATATCTTTTTTTTTTTTTTTTTTTTTTTTTTTTTTTTTTTTCAATCAACGGAAAATCTTCACGTTTATTCAACAATAAGATTAGTCATTTAAACATTAAAAAAAACAAATTACAAATAAAATAGCATAAACTTCTTTATTTTTTTAGTAGAATCGAAGAAACAAATGAAGCTGGTGGGGACTCTTGTGATCATATTTCTCATCATTGTAATACGGTTGCCTACACATCACGTAGAATGCATTTATTCTTAATGATGATGACATTTGGATGGATGTCTATCCTTACTTTGTCATATTGTAAGTGCCTAACTAACTTTTGACGGTTAGGAAAAAATATCCGTTCTACCTAAAAAATAATAATAATCAAAATTAAGTATATGTTTAGAATTTGAATTTGAGATAAAATTTTTATGTTAAAATTACTTAATTTTTAATTTTTGTTGATTTAAAAAAAAAGATTAAAAAAAAAACCTAAAAATTTTGATTATGCACATGTCGACTTAAAAATTAAAGTCCGTTTGCCTCATTATCTCATTTCAACTCAAACTGTATTTTTTTATTTTTTTTATTTTTTTCTAAAAAATTTTTATCTTTTCTTCAAAAATTTTTTTGTCTTATCTAAAAATTCAAAAAAATTTACTATTATAACTAAAATATTTCAACTCAAATTAACCAAACAAACGAACACACCGGAGGGAGGAGAGAAACGGCGGCGGCTGACATTTGGGTTTGCTCCTAACGCTTTTGCGTTTTACTTTTACTCTCTCTCTCTCTTTCTTTTTTTTCAAATCATTGTAGTTTAAAATATCTGACAAAAGCATGGATCTCATCCCAACAAAGCCATATGAGTGGACCGGGTTATATTTTCCTGTCAGGACCATTAGGATTTTTTCAAAATGCATTAGTGGTCCTGTTAATATAAAATTACAGTAAAATTCTTTTAATATACTTTTTTGATGAAACTTAATTTTAAATCATTTAGATAAAATCAAATAGTTTAGATATTATTTATGTACGGTAATTATCATATACTTTTCCTTACTACTGTATTTGATTAAGAAATTAAAAAAATAAAATAAAATAAGAAAATTTAAAATTTATGTCACCAGGGTCGGGATAGGGGGCTCGAGTGTTGGGAGGGGGAGTTTGGTTAGCATTGGGGGTGGGGGGGAGGGGGGTCTGGTCGGACGCCGGGGTGGGGTGGGGGGGGGGTGGCAAGGAGGGAGGGTGGTCTGTCAGTATCAGGGGTGGGGGGCTCTCCAGTGCGAGGGGAGGGAGGGTATGGTTGGTGTCAGGGGTAGGGCGAGAGGGCGCTTGAGCACGGGGGTGGGGGGTATGGTTTGCTTTTGGGTTGGGGGGTTCAAGCACGGGGGAAGGGTGGTCTTGTCGGCATCGGGGGTAGGGGGGGTGCCGACGTCGGGGGGTGCCTGCCCCCATCGGTGTTGGGGGGCAGATTTAGTCGGGGAGTCAATCACCAGCGTTGAGGAAGGGAAAGGGTGTTTTTTTTTTTTAAATTTAATTTATTAATTCATACTAATATAAGATAAAGTGTGTGCTAATTATGATACACAAGTAACATTTTAACCGTTTAATTATATCTTAAAGGTTTAAAAACAAACTCTATCAATAGTGTATATAAAATGGGTTTTACCACAGCTTTATCCATTAGTACTAGGCGCCATGTTTTTTTTTCTCTTTTTCTTTTTCTTGCCATGGAGCCGACTTGTTCTAGCCTTTAATATTTTCAAAATCTTCGAGATCGAGGAAAGTTATAACTATAGTAGTTCATTTTGGGTGTCATTCTTCCTAACAACTAAAACGCGTTTTACGGCCTTGTCAAAATGTTTACTTGTCCTAACCTTTGTTTTCATTCAATTTCTCCACTCTCTCTTTGTCTTTCTCCTAAATTGGGTAAAAACACTGTATTTGACGTTCTTCTCTATATCTTCAACATTGATTTTTCTGAACGACTATTCGTAAATTCACTTTAATATCAAACTTTCTTTTTTCTTTATTCTTTTTGGCTCCTTTTTCAATCTATCACTTGTGTTTTCAATTTTGTTCATCACTAATACTAGTCAGTCTCTTGATAACCACCAGAACAGAGCCATAAATATATTTCAGTGGGACTGTACACTAAATTTTTTCAGGATAAACTAAATTTTAGTGGGGGTTATATGAGAAATTTTAATTTTAGTAGAGCAGTAAAATGATAAACATAGAATTAATTTTAGTGGGGATTATATAAGAATTATTTGTTTTTAGTTGGAGCAAAGTGAGGACTATATGAGAATTTTTTTTTATTTTTTTAGTTTTGAAAAAGAATTTTTTATTTTTAGTGAGGGTCAATTGTTAAAATTTAAAACAAGTTAGGATAAATTTAAAAATAACAAAAATTTTCTCTCTATCTGCCCCCCCTCCCCCCCGGCAAAAAAAAAAAAAAAACGGTTAAAACACTGAATTTGACATTTTTCTCTATGTCTCCAACATTGATTTTTCTAAACGACCATTCGTAAATTCACATCTGTTTCAAAAAATTTTTTCCCCTTCTTCAATCTATCCTTTTTCTGTAATGTGGTAATTAGTGAAATTGACTAGGTCAAACCTAGAGGTGAAAACGACTTCGAAGAGTTAGGAGTTTGTTGATGATTTCACATATAAAATGGTGGGCAACACCGGTGGTGAGTGCATTATCTGTTTAATCCACTAAATAAGATGAACTAGTAATATTATCATAATAATTGATTACTCATGTTAAACAGTAAATTAAATGCAAAAATTAAATTAAAATACACAATCTTTCAGTGGTTAACCTTCGATGGCTACGTCAACTATATTTTTGTCTTAGGGTTTTATTGTTTTAGAAATAACTACACTGTGCGTAAATGCTTGAGAGCCACAACAGCTGCCTTTAGCCTTTCCTAATAGGTGCAGGCGGATTTACATCTCCTATCTAATTTTGATGTCTCCAATGATTAGTTTGGAACACCAAAAATTGAATAGAAGATTTGAGTCCGGTGCAGATACCTAGCTCTAGCCATCTATTAGAGAAGTACAAATCAATGAACAAATAAATAGATAATCTTCTATAGTTTTTGATGGAGTTATATCCCCAATTATTCAACGAATCTCAAAGTACATCCTTATCTTGAAATTGAATTTGAAAATTTGAATCTTCATTTGATAAATTCTGTTATTCTCGAGATTCCAATGATTGCCTGCTAATAACTTGCTCGATTAAGCTCGATGTCGTTTTGAGTCATGTGGAACTCTCTCCAGGCATCGAGCTACTCATTGTAGAGGTGTTTGGGAAGAAGACTGACCATTGCCGACGTTATTATTCTAAGGACAAGAAATACAATTTTGATTTAGTACAACCCTATTAGTTTATGTTGTTTTCGTGTTGTGTCGCTGAGGTTTTGCCCTACCTACTAATTGGATTCAAAATGATCTTACTTGTAACGATTTATTCGCAGGTTGAAAAAACTACCAGTTGGATTTGGATGATCCTCCTTTCTAACCCCTGATTCAGAGGTGGAAAAAGAATTTGAATTCTACAAGTTTACTCTGCAGATAAGTTTTTTCTTTTTTTTCTTCGGAGATTTCGTGTGTTTGAAATAATGTGCAATTTTAATCATCAAATTACATCATAATCGAGTATCATTAAAATGTATGACCATTAGATAGCAATGGATTGGAAAGTTTAGAATTGACCACTATTTTCAGATTATATGTCACCATCAAGTCCCGCCAACCTTTTCGGTCCTCTCACAAAGTTTAAAAAAAAAAAAATTTTCCACAAATGATTTTCATAGTTAGTGTGGTATTTTTTTTCACATTTTGATGGCCATTTGATCTTGGTTTCTACATAGTTATTGTAGTTTTCTACATTATTGGTTTCTACATTTGATAGCCATGTGTTGTTATACAGACTGTATTTCAGATTCTTTTTCAGATGTTAACAAATTTTTTTTTTTTTAAGCTTGTGTTATCTTAATTTTCTCAAATAAAACCCACTCAAATCCACTTAATAAAAAGAATTAGCTTTCCATGCCCCTTATCGAGAGAAGGGAAATGCACTTTGACAAAACGATCTGAAGAACAAGGGAAACGGAGGTGAGAGAGAGAGAGAGAGAGAGAGAGAGCAGGAACTAAGGGAGAGAGAGAAGAGAAGAGACCGGAAGAAACGAGGGAAAAAAACAACAACAAAAAATGGGAAAAAAAAAAAAAAAGAAAGTCAATGCATTATCATGAAGAAAGAACGAAGAAAAGTAAAATGACATTGACGTAAATGATAAGAGCGGGAAAAAGTGTGGATATTGGTTTGAGACTTAAAAACTATTGGATGAAAATATTTACCATATTGTCGTCATCTTGATAACTTTCTCAAAAAAGAAAAAAATGAAAAAAGTCGTACTATAAAAAAATATCCACGATCTCAACCGATATTCGTATTAAAGAAGGAATAATTAGCCCAATTAACTCTTACACTTCATTTGGTGATTTAACTCAAATTTAAATTTTTTGTCTCAGTTTTATCTTTTTCTAGAAAGTTAATAAAAATTATAATTAGTTTTTAAAATATTAATCAACTGTAACTTAAAAATTTCAACACCAACTATAACACCAAATGGAGGCTTAAATTTTATTAAAGATGACGGTTTGATTCTAATTTTTTTTTTATTGAGATTATTCTAACTTCTTTTTTTTTTTTTTTTTTTTTTTTTTTTTTTTTTTATTGTTATGGTTCTTTTTATCTAAAACTGTTAAATTTCTAACAAAATCTTACTTGTACAATGCATGTGAACAAATCTAAAAGGTATTTTAGTAATTTACTAAGAATTAAATTAACAAAAATAAAAAAATATTTAAGTTTGGGAGGGGGAGGGCTCAATGACGGTGAAGGAAGGGGGGGCTCGGGGGTTCTATGACCAAAATCCCAATTTCAGTCGGAAGAGATCCAACCCATACAAGTTCACTAGTCGTTGGTGCCATTGCATTAGGCTTCCACATTGGATCTAGAGCTTATTAAGTATTGCAACCTGCTTTTCCAGGGAAAAAATTCTCCTATATGGTGGATTTTCTATCAAAGAAAAAGCCTGCATCAATACCGCAAAAAGACTTTCATTAGATGTGCCTTACCTCAAGTGTCAGGAGTAATAGGCTAAATCACTATTCATTCTTTGATTGTATTAATTTACCGCTACCTCTTCGCCAATCAATGGTCTTGATTCCCTAAACACAACCTATTTTCTATTTCTATTGGGAGAGGGGGCTCACACTCCGGCTGGGTTTTGAGTTCGATGGGTGTGGGTTGGGGTTGAGCTCGGCGATGGCAAATGAGGGTTGCGGGGAGGGAAGCTCGGGCTCCATGACGAAGAAGGATGGGGGGATGCTGGGTTCTGGGTTTGGGTTAATTTTTTGGTTTGTTTTGTTTGTTTGTTGTTATTATTATTATTATTATTATTATTATTTTTGTGGTTTGAGGGAAAAAAAAAAAAAGAAGAAAGATAAAATGAGGGGCAAGGTAAATGAGTAAGAAAATAGAAAATCAAGGGGTATTTTGGTATTTTTACTACAATAATTGTGACTTATGCAAATTTCGTTAGAAATTTAACGATTTTGAATAAAATTGACTATAATGGTCAAAAAATAAGAGTTTAGGATCAACTCGGTAAAAAAAAAAAAAAAAAAAAAAAAAAAAAGAACCAAACCATTACTTCAACTTTTTTTTTTTTTTTACGCCTAGAATTTTGAACAAACTTTCATAATAGTCCCCAAAAAATGAAAACTCGATCATAATAAGCCTCAAATTACCTATTTTATAGTTATTAGTCTTCCTAATAAAAATTTCTAGCTTTAAACTGTCTAGGACGGTGAGATTAGGTTAAGAGGGAGCTCCAAAGTCAAATGAGTCTAACAATGGTACTATGATAGCGGTGTTTGGATTTCTAGTAAGATTTAGACAGGCAAAATATTTTTTTGTAATTAGAATTGGTTTATATCTTTTTTAACAATTGAAATAGATTATATTATCACACTTATCAATATTCTAATAATTGAAGTAATAGTTATTTTATAATTAAAGTAAATAACTTATGCGAAATTGTTAGAGTCTTGAAGGGTTATTTACATAAATATTTAGATCAAAGACTATGATTTAAAAAATGTCTATTTTTTCTTTTATTTATATGAATATCTAAATTGAGACTTATAAAGACCATATTATCCTTAAAAAATAAAAATAGATCAACAAATAATTGATAAAAAATGAAAGAAAAAATTTCTAAAAATTTCAGATTAAGCATCTTAGGAAAAAAAGAAGAAGAAGATCATTTTACTTAATTTATTATAAAGAAAAAAGATATATTAGTTGTTTAACATATAAAAACATTCATTATGATAAATAATTGATCATTAATATAAATTCATAGTGAACATATTAAAAATGATATTATTAAGAAATAGTAAAGACTTTATTAAAACTTAAAAAAGACATCATTATGATATGTTAATTATCCTAAAGAAATAACATCATAATAATATAGTAATATCAGAAAGAAAAAACATAGCACATAAAAAAAAAGAACATAATGATCTCGTAATTACCATAAATAAATAAACAATTTCATATCACATTTAAACTTTAAAAACTATCTCTTTATAAAAGATTAAAAAAAAAACTTTAAAAACTATCTATTAAAACAATATCAATAATAATAATAATATAATAATAATAAATTATCAAAATAACGTAATAATTATCATAGAGAAGTTAAATCATAGTAAAAAAATTGTTTCTAAGAAACCTAAATCATACTTAAGAAATATGATTGTAAAAAAACAAAAAACATAAATAATACTAATAAGCAATCACTATGATAAAGAACTAGTAATTAAGATAAAGATAAAAAAAAATGATGAACAAATAAGGGAAAAAAATAATGAATCTAATGAGAGAAAATGATGTCAAATATGGTAAAAGAAAAAAATGGGTAGTACAAGCAGTTGTTTCTTTCAAAATTAATATTCACGCAATATTATCAAAAAAATGGACATATTTTAAAATGATGTTATAAAAATAGACTTTTTGTGTAATTATTTCTAACCCGAATTTTGTTTAGTCCGACCTAAAAAGTTGGTGTTATGACATATGTGGTGGAGTTATAATTATGAGATTTTTTTGGAAGTCTGTGATAATAGTAGAGGGATAGGATTGATAGGCCTATTTTATTCTCGTACATATATATGATGTACTTTTAGGGTTTAAGTATTTTGCTTTTGTTGTAGACACTCAAAAACACATATCTCTTATACCGATATTTGATATAGTAGATTTTCTTCTCTTTTGCCCATGATTTTTTCACGTATAGGGTTTTTTTTTACGTAAATATGTGTGTTTTTATTTTTCATTTTTCCTATTGTCTATTCTCGTTATTTTGTCACTGAAACTGATTGACGCCCCTGTTCTAAAGCCACTATAGATCAATGTCAAATTTAGAATATAACTTTTACATCCCTTAGTATTCCAACAAAGTCCTTGGTCTTTATAACTAAATTGTTATTTTCCTTCTTCTCCACCCTCCAACTCCTTTAATATATTTTCCCTTTTGTTTAGTGTTCTATTTTGTAATTTAAAATTTTGAATTCATGAATTGCCACATTTGTTTGAAGGTATTCTCATGTGAAACCGCGTCTCTGACCACCCAAAAAAAAAAAAAAAGGGAAGAAGAAGAAGAAATTGTTTGGGGAACTAATTGAATCACAGCTTTATTTACCTTTTTGGGAAATCTTATGCTTTTTTTTTTTCAAAATTAAAGAAAAATTAATGTACTCAAAATAGTGAATTTATCTACTCGACATAAGTTTTGTTTGGTATTTGAGTTTAACTTTAATTAAACTGTATTTTTTTATCTTCATTTTTTTAAAGTCAACAAAATTTATAACTAGTTCTTAAAAAGTTAATAAATTCCAACTTATAAATTTTATCTCCAACTAACGAATCAAATAGAAATTTAGAGTTTACGAGCCCGTACACATTAATTGAGCCTTGTTATTTGGTCAATAAAGCAATTTGACTTTCATTTTTTGGTAGCAAATATTTGGGACGACTTTCTTTGAGTTTGCATTCACTACGTGAATATAAGTCAGGCAAGTTGAGCATATTTAACACATGAATTTTTATACTTTCTATCAACCGACCTAATACTAAGAGATTAAAAGAAAAAAACAAAAAAAGAAAAATTAAAAAATTAAAAGGAAGAGGGGCTTCCAAGCCAATCATACGATCTGATGGAGATTTGCATTCCTGTAGATTAAACCCTTATAAGCCCTCAATTTTGAAAATCATTGTTACATTGACAACAAACAAGTGTAACAAGTTCATGACAAAGAATTATATAATTACTTTATTAAAAAAAAATTATTATAAGAAAAATTTCCAAAATATATAATACTTTATGTAGTGCGGATAAATGATAAATGATGTGAACGTCTTATTATTTCTATAAGTTCATGACAAAGAATTATATATTTACTTTATTTAAAAAAATTATTAGAAGAAAAGTTTCCAAAATATATAATACTTTATATAGTTGTGATAAATGATAAATGATGTGAACGTCTTATTATTTCCATCTGTCTAAGGTTTGAATCATATTACACATAAAAATCTATCTCTTGACATCAAATTCATGCTTGATAGTTGTTAAAAACTCAAGTTAAGATCCTTCGTTATTTTTAATGTGATCTCCATAAAATTTTCGGTTGATGTTTGACCAAAAATGTGAGGACATCGTTGAAAACTCATTTTTTCTAGGAAAAAAAATGTACATGTGCAAAGCAATGAGAAATAATATCACGTACGTAAAAAGTCAGAATTTATCATAGGACAAGTGTAATTACCGATGCACACGAAACCTGAAAAATCACATCAAACCTCGATATTCAAACGCCTATGTATATAGACAAGCATTATTAAAACTTTAGCATTAGTTGGAACAGTGATGCATTCAAAAACAACGTCTCGTGTTTGATTTCACGTTCATTTTAAATTATATTATCTTTTTTTAATATGATTTTTATCTTTTTTTTTTTTTGAAAAATTTTTTGTCTTCTTTAGAAATTATTATTAAAATTTAAAAATCTTAAACTAAACTCATTCACCAAACATCCCCTTAAGTTTTTTTTTTTTATCTTATCTGTGAAAAGATAATCTCAGGCTTTGTTTGGTAGTAAAGTTTAACTCCAACTAAATTGTATTTTTTCATCTTAATTTTTATTTTTTTTTTCTGAAAAATGAACAAAGTTTATAACTACTTTTTAAAAAATCAACTCAACTTAAACTTAAAAATTTCATCTCAACTCAAACTCAACTTATTCACCAAACAGATCCTCAATTTTATTATTTATAATAATTATTATATTTTTATAATTTAAATTTTAAAAATTCATAATTTTATATTTATAATTTTAAATGAGATTTTTTTAGATTGTATAAAATTTCAAAACAAATGAACTAAGGGTTCATTTAGTGGATGAGTTGAGATAAAATTTTTAAATTTGAATTGAGTTGACTTTTTAAAAATTAATTATAAACATTGTTGACTTTTCAGAAAAAAAATAAAAATTGAGATTAAAAAAATACAGTTTAATTGAAGTTAAATCCGGATACCAAACGAAGCATAAGCTTTATATTTATTTATTTTTGAATATTTTTTTTAACTACAACAATTGAAACGGTCTTACCGAACACACAACTTAATTTAAAAATAAAAAATTGAGTTTTAATTCACGAACCTATTTCAAGCGTTCTTAAAACTTAAAAAAGAGGACCACACTAACTTTCCTAGAGAATTTTCACCAACTAGACAGACATTCAAATAGAAAACGGAAAAAAAAAAAATATAAAAAAAAGAAATATCCTCAACGCCTCTTCATTAAAAATTGCATTAAGACCTAACTTGGAGGGGAAAAAAAATTCAATAAGACCTAAACAACTTTAAAAACAAAAACAAATTGATATTAGAAAAGAAATATTACGTGTCTTGAAACTGACATGGGAATTTACATCCAACGTTAATAAACGGAGTACTATTTACACCTAACAGCACCGTGGAGTGGTCATGCCTAACTTATCCTGGAGTATTTTCACCTACCTCATCCTGTCCATTTTTTTCTCAATTTTTTCTTTGTATAAATTAGTAAAATCATCCCCTACTTAGATTATGTTCCAATTCATAATTAAAATTTGTTTACAGTATATTCTTATTTAAAAAATTTAATTTTCTATTCAAATTCATTGCTTAAACATATGACCAGCAACTTAGATATTAACCAAACGGGTGTTCGAAATTTCTCTTTCAACAACTTAGATCAGCAATTTCCTTAACTAATTTGTATCATATATAAACGTGTCATTACCACATACATATATCTTTTCCGGCTTAAAGAAAGAAACTAATGTCATATATTTATGTATATACACATAGTAAGTTGTCCTATATATTCAACACTTATCTAAAACAGTATTTGTAGCCTTTTTTTTTTTTTTTTTAAACTCTATAATAATAACCGGTTGATTTAAATACAACATTTTTCATCGATATAATATTGAGCACGTTTTTAACTTTTTCTTTTTTTGTTACGTTATTATATCATGTTATTATAGTAATTTCAAGATTATGAATAGAATTTTACAACTATTGGAGTTATCCGATCATCGAACTTGGGATATTAGGCATATAAATATATATATATGTCTTTGTTCGTTATTTTGAGTATTGAAAACTAACTTCACTCAAAATGCATATTCAATTTGAGTCACATATAGTCTAATGTTGTTATCAAAGTTCAATCACACCAGCAAATTACACAGGACATATATAGTTGAGTCAATATCTATATACATTATATTTGCATTTTCATTGTCATCCACTAATTTATTCTACTCACTAGAGAGAGACACAGACAGAGAGAGAGAGAGTTGAATGAGATATGAGATTGACTGATTAAAACATCATTATATATACATTACTATCTTGAATCATGTGTGAACAACGTTGTCAAAGCTGAATTATAACAAGGTTTCGTAAAAAAATTTAGTTTAATTTCTCATAATATCTTTTGTTTAAAGCTACCCAATTACTTTTGTTCATTGTTTTACTCATAATTATATTTTTCAACGATATAATATTGAGCACCTTTTTAACTTTCTTTTTGATACGTTATTATAACATGTTACTATGCATGTTTAACTAGTAATTTCAAGATCATGAATAGAATTGTACAACTGTTGGAGTTATCCGATCATCGAACTTGAGATATTAGGGATATATATATATATATATATATATATATGTTTGTGTCTTTGTTCGTTATTTTGAGTATTGAAAACTAACTTCACTCAAAATGCATATTCAATTTGAGTCACATATAGTCTAATGATGTTATCAAAGTTCAATCACACCAGCTAATTACACAGGACATATATAGTTGAGTCAATATCTATATACATTATTTGCATTTTCATTGTCATCGACTAATTTATTCTATTCACTAGAGAGAGACAGAGAGAGAGTTGAATGAGATATGAGATTGACTGATTAAAACATCATTATATATACATTACTTCTATCTTTAATCATGTGTGAACAACATAGTCAAAGCTGAATTATAACAAGGTTTCGTAAAAATTTTAGTTTAATTTCTCATAATATCTTTTGTTTAAAGCTACCCAATTACTTTTGTTCGTTGTTTTGCTCTCTGAACTAAATATATTGCTATTATCCACGTTCTGGCTTGGCATGGACGGAAGCCATGTGGCTAATAAATACTCATTTCTTGTAGTGTACACACCCCATGGGCACAAAAATAAAAATAGGCTCAGTCAGTAAATCCACGCAATGGGGGTGATTTTTAAAAGATCATAAAACAAATGAAATGACTTATCAAAAATAAAACAAAAGAAATGGGTGCAACATGTTTTAATGTAGAATGAAAGCAAGAAGGGCTATCTCAACAAATAAGAAAGGAGGAAATTGAATAGGAGATTCTAGATTTAAAAGTTAATAGAATTTTAATATGTTTCTTTAATGCATACGAGTTCTAAAACTCATCTAATGCTACATTTTAGAAGTGCAAATGACTTTTGAATAATAACTTTCATCATTACACGACAGTCATGTCAGATGATAGTCATCAATCTCTATTAAAAAAAAAGTAAGTTTTGTAGTCCCATATCATTTGAAATATATATGTGATGGTTTATAAATAAAGAGACTATCTCCTAATAGTATGAGGCCTTTTGGGATAAAAGCTTAAGAGCAAAATTGTAAGGGTCGAGGTCTAAAGTGGACAATATCATACCAAAATGAGACATGAGTCATTACAAATAATATAGAGACTATACCCAATTGTAAGTGTGGCCAACGAGGATGTTGGGCCCTAAAAAGAAGGGTAATTGTGACACTGATCATTACCTACAAAGAAAAAAGTAAGTTGTGTAGTCTCACATCATTTTGGAATGGATACATGTGATGGTTCATAAAAAAAGAGACAACTTCCTAATGTTATAAGGCTTTTCGGGGTTAAGCCCCGTGAGTAAAATTGTGCAAGCCAAGGTCCAAATCGAATAATAGCATACCAAACAAAGGCATGAGTCGTTACATATGGTATCAAAGTCTATACCTAACTGTAAGTGTGGTCAATGAGGATGTTGGGCCTTAGATGGAATAGTGATTAATCATCAATCCCTATAAGAAAAATGATAAATTATGCAGTTTCATATTACTTAAAAATGTATATATGTAATTGTTCGTATAAGTAAAAAACCACTACCTAACGGTATGGGGCCTTTTGGATAAAAGCTGAAGAACAAAACCGTGCAGGCCGAGGCCTTAAACATATAATATTATATAAAAGGGAAGGCATGAGTTGTTATATGTCATCACTCTAAGGCTGTCATATAATAGCCCTATCATTGTCATGTAGCAGCCCAGTCACTGTCTTTTCATTATCATGTGACAGTCCAGTCACTGTTAGATTTTTTTTTTGTTTGCTCTGTTTTGTTTTGTTTATCTATTTCGATATGCTTGAAATGTTATACAACTAGTATAGAAAAAAGAAAGAAGAATAAAATGCAACATTAGGGGTGTTTATTGAATCTGTTTAATTTAATTTAATCTGCTAGATTGGACTATATTGGGAGGATTTCGAATTCATAGTGGATTGGAATTTTTCCAATTGAAAGTCATGAACTAGATTGTGGATTCAGAATTTCACAATCCGTATAGATATATATTGGATTATGGATAGATGATTTCAATTCGTGTAATATGTAAATCCGAACTATGTATGAATATACGTTATATTTCTATTTTTTTCAAAATATTTATAGCTGAATATAATATGAAGTATTCATGGACATTGAATAAATTTAAAAGTATAATGTTGATGAACGATAAGCACTTTAATATGAGTTCAAATGAAGTTTGTTTGTTAAAATGTAAGATTTTTGGTGAATTGTTAAAATGTAATGTTGCAATTTAGTTTATTATTGAAGATACGTAAGTTCGACTATGTTGTAATGTATTCATGTATTTTTATATCATAATTTTATATTATAGTATAATATATACTAATTTCAAAGACCCCGGTTCTTGTAATATCCAATTCAACTTCTAGCGTCTTTTTTTATTCGTAAAAATGGATTGAGATCCAAATTCATCATTACGGATAAAAATCTAAATCATGATAAATAGATTTGAACAAAACTCATCTCAAAAACTAATTTAAGAAAAAGGGCACTCAATTCACATAAAAATATTGTAACTTATACTATTTAAGATACATTAAACTTCTGAAAAAGATTACTAAGTTAAATTTGCGTATTGTCATTTGCTTCGAGATAAAATAGTTCCTATAAAGAAACAATACAGCTTGTTAAAGTAATTCACTAGCTTTTGTCTAATATAGACACAAAAGAACGCTAAAGTGACGTAGGAACATCAAGTTATTTTGCTTGTCGTTTTTTGAAACTTTTCTTTACTGTTTGTAATCAGACCTGAGTTGTCGTTTTAGAGGATGTTTTGTCGTTATTTTTTAATCCAAAATGTGGTCGTTTGGGGAGGTCTAGTCCCTTAGTTGAGCGTGTCTTTGACACAGCCCCTTTGGTGTATTAGTTCCTCTGTACTGCCAAGGAAGAGACCAGATTTGGTTCGTTGATGAATGAATATTGAGCTGAGCTCTTTCTCTGGATTTGTTTCCCAGTTTTCTCTATGTGTTAGTGTGATTCTCACCTATTTCTCAGGCTAAATTTCGCTGAAATTATTCTCTGATTTGGCTCCTACGTCATAAAGGATTAAGGAAATTTATAAAAAAAAAAAAAAAATCATTTAGCTTCAATACGGATAAAAGCATGCATGGTAAGTAATCACGTAACAACAGAAAATGAAATTTCTTTCATTTTCATTATCAATTTAAATAAGATATACTAAACCTACTGTATCTCTCTTATTTAATGTTTATATACACACTTTTCCGCTTAACACTGCCAAATCACTATGGGAGTTATTACCTGCTCGACGGGATAGTCTCGTATCCAATATCTTTATAAAATATTACTCGTAATTCTATTAAAAATGTTAATGTTACATCAATATAACATTTTTCAGTAATACATGTGGTTTATAATAATAGTTTTAAATAGTATCGTATTACAAATAATTTTATATAAAGTTATATGTAAATTAATTAATTATTATATGATTTTAAATAAAAAATTACAATTATCGGGCACCTCTAGTTGTTGGATTTGAGACAATTATAAATATATATATATATATATATCTTTCTTAGTTCTATGACCCTACCTTCAATCAATAATTATAAAAGAAAACGAGGGGCACGTAGAAAGAAAAGAATTACATATGCATACTCTTTTAGTCCACAACTTGCATATGGCAAGGGATTGGCCCCTAAGATATTTATCTTTACCTTGACCACAACAATTCAAATGCTATACATGTCTCACACATTATATGAAAAAAAAAATAATAATGCACAGATTTTACTTACAGTAAAACAAAATGAATATAAGGAAAAAAAAATATAGTGTTTTTTTTTTTTTTACTAAATAAAGAATTTTATTATCAAGTTACTAAAGGGCAAGAGACAAACACCAGCAGAGGGACAAGTCCACAGAACAGAATCCGTAATAAGCTAACCGGCCAGCCACCGAACAGTTAGGGAACCACCAAATGGACCGAAAATTCACAAATCAATGGGACAACACACAGGTAATCAGCCCACTCAGAGAAAGCCGAAGCAATCCCCTATCCGAAACACAGAGGAAAACTCCTACGACGGGTGACGTGAACTTAAGATCCGGTCACCAAACAACATCCAACCAAATAACGACTAAAACCCGATCAACAAAACCTAGATCAATACAAAAACCTACATGAGGGACTAGAGGAGAAACCTCCGCCCTTATTACAAACAAACACAGAAAACAGACAAAAGAAAAAAGGGGAACCATTGCAACCTCTAGCAAAGCCACACACATCAACATTGAAGCAACCATCGGTGCGATTAGACCATTGCGGAAAGAAGACCAGCAACAAGGAGGAAAAACCGACTGCGCGTGAGGGACACATGCCATCCATGACAGGCAATGCAGGCCCATGCACCAACCCAACCCCCTCACCACTGCCCCGCAGCCTAACTCTCGTGGTATCCACGAGCCCTCGCAACGGACGTGCCTGGGTCTGAGTACTATGAACAGCACCAACTCTCCATGCTCGACTCCAAAACAGCTTTGATCCACCCCACCAATGGCACAAGCAGGTGTTGGAGACCATGGTGAACTCCCCCATGAGCGACAGAGGCCGGTAACCCCGGGAAAGGCTGGACCACCGATCTCAGATTTTAAAAACCTCAATATCTCTCAGAGCCTCTCTCTCTCTTCTTATTACAATCAACAATGAAACTAAGAAATTTTTTTGGTGCGCCTGGCATTACTTGAAAAAAAAATAGAGATAAATTTTCCTTTAATAAGGATATAATTATGTAAATAGTGAAAATTTTCTTATAAAATGGGAGCATAACTAAATTTCTTTTAAAAAAATTAAGAGTAAAAATTAACACATCAAAATTTGAGTGTGGACGAAATTATAATTTTTCTTATATAAGGACTGCATGACTAAATTTTAAGGTTGATTATATCTCAAGCTGGGACTCCCACTTGTATATGTCATTGATTAAAATGACATCCTAAAATTTTTTAAGATATTTAATCGAGCGGGTTGGTTGAGTTTCGCTCTCAAGTGACCTCCATACAAATGTGTCAAATCAGGTGGGGTTTACTTATTGTGAGAGAGCTTATTCGTTCGAGTAACTCAACTACTTCAACTTTGGAGTATGGCCACTGCCAAAGAAGCTACCGAAGAAGCGGACAAATAAATTTGTATTATACAACGAACGTATAACCCGAACAATTTTTCCTGAGCAGGGATATCGTGTCATCTTGGCTGTCAACTATCAGTTCCTTTCTCTACGAAACATTCTCTGTCATACGAGATTCTCTCTCATGAAGTATCACTTTGCAAGAAGACAAAATAATAGTAAATATTAATATTAATATAAATAATAAACAAATAAACACATCGACATCTTTTAAACTCAAACACATTCCTAAATCCCAAATGACATCCCAAAAAGAAAAAGAAAAAGAAAAAGAAAAAGAAAAAAGAACACCACACAAACACACTCCACAAGAGTATTACGATTTATTGGAAATAGTAATTTCTCGTAAAATTATGCTTGGTACAAGTGTGGGGCCAACCTAGGCCGAGGGCGAACCATCAACGGTGCGGCCCGTTGTAGGGTGAGCCCATATGCTTCATCCATGTTGAGTTTCTCCGGTAAAAGCCCATTAGGCAGGCCCAAGTTGAATGCATGGACCAGGCTAGCAGTAAGAAGCGTGACCATGCGAAGGCCCAAGCTCATGCCAGCACAAATCCTACGCCCGGCCCCAAACGGTATCACTTCAAAGTCATTCCCCCTGACGTCTACTTGGGCTTTCTCGCCACCCGGCAAGAATCTTTCGGGCCTGAACTCTAGCGGATCGGCCCATTCCGCGGGGTCACGTGCTATGGCCCACACATTGACAAGAAGAGTGGTCCCCTTGGGGATGTGGTAGCTGTTGATCTCGCAGCTCTCGGCGGCTATTCGCGGCAGAGACAGCGGGGTGGAGGGGTGTAGCCGGAAGGTCTCCTTCACCACGGCCTGGAGGTAGCTCAGTTGGGCCAGATCCAGTTCGCTCACTAACCTATCTCGGCCCACCACGCGGTCGAGTTCTTCTTGGACTTGGGCCAAGATTTTAGGGTGGCGGATCAGTTCCGCAATGGCCCATTCCACCGTGCTTGATGACGTGTCGGTTCCAGCTGTGAACATGTTCTGCCAATTTTGACAATATTAGCATTAGATTTTGACAGTTGATGTGGACTGAAAGTGCAGAAGAGACAATTTCCTTGTGTCAGCCGTTTCAAATTTATCTAGGCCTACAATATCAGGGAAAAAAAACAAAAAAAAATGTTCTACCTGGGCAGCTCCGAACTGTACCTTTACTTGCCAAGTACTTTTCAATGAATCGATTAGCTTACAGAAATTACACTATCAGGGCTATTCGGTGATAAATTTATTTTAAATTAAATTATATTTTTTATCATGATTTTTTTTTTTCTGAAAATTTTTTTTATTTTTTTCTAAAAAATTTTTTTATTTTTTTTTAAAAATTACTATTAAAATTTAAAAATCTTAAACTAAACTCATTTACCCAACACCCCATTAATTTACCAATACAAAGGGCCTGTTTGTTTTCATGAGTTTAAATTTAAGATTTAAACTTAAATTTTTGTATTTTTTTGAAAATTTTTTTTATCTTTTCTGAAAAAGTTTTTTTGTCTTTTCTAAAAATGCAACAAAAATTACTATTTAAACTTAAAAATTTCAACTCAAACTTATTCACCAAACATGCCCAAAGCATTAGCAGTAACATAAAACAGAGACATATATCAAGAACAAAATACCAAACTCGAAACGATCATTTAAAAGAATAAAAGAAATCAAGTACAAACTATGTACTCATCATGTTCTAACTGGTTTCTATGATAAGATATGTTAAAAATACTTTATTTTTACGATATAAGTTCGAATAATTGTCATGTTTTTATCAAATTTCGTTAAAATTATCCTATTTCTTTTCTGAAATGTTCTGAATATCATCCAATATATATGAACTGTATCCTACTGATAAAATATTTTTAACAGATAAGATAAGAGAGAGAATATACCAAAAGCAATGCTTTAATTTCAGTGTCCGTTAGCTTGCCACCCTCACCGTCAGCATTTTCCTTCAGCGAAATCAACGTACTAAGCAAGTCATTGTGCTGCCCCTTGCCAACATTAGCTTTGTGTTCGTCAAGAATTGTGGTCAAGAACGCATCAAACCTCTTGTGGAGCTTCTTCATTCTAGCTGCCACACCTTGCAAGTCAAGCCACTCTAGTGCCGGCACAAAATCGCCTATGTTGAATACTCCAGCTAGCACCATCACCTCGACCACCATCGACTTAAATTCATCCGCCCTCGGATCACTCTTGCCACTACCATCGCCGAAAACCCTGTACCCTAGCATGACGCGTCCTAGGGCGTTAACCGTGCACACGTTGAGCAGTTGACCCAAATCAACCACGGCCGAGCCTGCATTTGCTAGAGCTCTTATAAGCACTGCTACTTCCTCCTACAAAGTTCACAAATCTCCGATCAAATTTTTTTTTATTAATAATATTAGTTCAACCATTAAGGTTTTTTTTTTTTTTTTTTTTGGACATCAAATCTGAGCATTTTATTTTTTATTAACCTATTAATCTCTAATTATTCAATGGCTGCAAGATTGCTAGGTCAAAATTCATCTTCTTTGTCCTTGAATAGACTTTATATAATTGACGTGGAATTAAATAAAAACAGAGTAGTCTAATAATATGTCAACTAATAATATGAAAATATTTTGTATAATGAATACGTGATTATGATTTAACATTTTCCTTCAGACAAAGTAATTTAAAAACATTTTTTTCCTTCATTCTAAAAATATAAGAAAACAATTTTTCGCATGTGCACACGATACATATATCGTCTGAAATTCAATACTACTAATAAATACTCTAAAAACTTTCTTTTTTTCCCCCCTAATAAATACTCGGAAAACGTTTAAACCATTAACAATCGATATAAAAGCAAAAAAAAAAAAAAAAAAAGCTATTTATTAAATTAAAAAAACGAAACAATCAATTTAAAAATTCATATGATTAGCAAAAAAAAAAAAAAAACCCATCATTACATTTTTACTTCTGATTATAAAATTTAAAATGATATACTAATTTCTACTAAAAATATGGTCAAGAGAAATTAAATAGTGTTATTATTCCTTTATAATAAGTGAAAATAGTATGTTTTTCTTATGATAAGATCTTTTTTTTTTTTTTTTGAAAAGATTGTCTCGAGATTACTAAAGTTGGCAATAAAATAAATACTCAATATTTCAATCACACGAGAAGAGTGTGTTTCTCTCCCTAATTTCTGTTTTGCTTTTTTTCCTTTCCGTTTTTCAGGAGAAATCAACTTATTAAAAAAGAAAAAAAAAAACCCCCCCGAAACCGAACCTGTCGGACATGTCGGAAATCCTCCAAGGCCTTGCCGGAGAAGAGGTGTACGGACACGATCTTCCGTAGAATCCGCCACCTCTGACCGTACGGCGCGAAGACCAAGTCCTGGTAGTTGTACGCGATGTGCTTCGCGCCGGAGTTCGGCGGCCGGCTCGCGAAGTTGGCGTCGTGGACCTTCAGGAACTGGGCCGCCACGGACGCCGACGCCGCCACCACCACATCCACCAGGCCCAGACGGAGGTGCATCAGCGGGCCGTACTTCCGGGCCAGGTCCGCTATGGCGTGGTGCGGCACCGAGCCCAAGTGCGGCAGGTTCCCGATCAACGGCCACGGCCTAGGCCCCGGCGGCAGTGACCGCCTGCTTCGCAGATTGGTAACCCAACGGTACACCACCACTGCCCCGAGTACTGAGAGGAGGACGATCGAGACAGAAGGCATGGCCAACTTTTGTTTTTTTTTAATTTTTGGGAGGGGGAGGGGAAGTTTGATATGGTAGTGAGCGAGATATGGAGATTTTTGACTTATATATAATGGATTGTGAACGTCGAGACACTTTTTTTTATTTGATATTATATTTTTGGGCTGATGTGAAAATGATAAGAATAATAAATGATAATAAATAAGAAGACGGTTGGGACAAGAAAAGAAATGAGTCGGATAAGCATGTGTGAAACCGTGGGGGGACGAGAAATGTGGGTTGGTTGGTTGAATGGTAGTAGAGGCACGTTATTGTTGAAAGTCAGGTACACTAGGATTTTGCTTTTTGAAGGGCCATCTATTTAGCAAAATGACAAGATTTCTCAACCCGTCTTACTTAACGTTTTGTAATAATTGAGTCTAATTTTGTTTTAATAATCTCATTTAATTCACCATTAAATTCAATAGTTTCATTATACAATCTTCTAATCACGTGCGTGTCAAACATATTTTTGTTACTTCGCTACTGTGGGATGATATGTTTTAGGTGGTGGGTGAGGATTTGTTATTCTATTAAGGACCCGTTTAAAACAATGGATGGAGTTGAGATTTATAAGTTAAAGTTGAAATGTGTGATTAAAGTGTAAATTAGAAATTAACTGTGCTATAAGAAATGGTGTAAAAACTTTAAAAATATTTGGAAAAAAATATGCAATGTAAATCTTCTTTTATTATTCTCGTGCTTGTGAACCTTTAGACGCAAGAATCATCTTATTTCGCTTGGCTCTAAACCAGCGAACGGAATACGGGTGCGCCCTCTTACGCATGTAGGGTTAGGATTCAAGGCAATTGAATCCGTCTCACTTCTGTGCTCTTTGCTAGGTTTGAAACCGATTGAAATAGCTTCCTACACCCACATGTAGCGGTAGGCAGTGCTAATTAGTTTGGGGGGTTTGCTAGCTACTAACCCTTACGTAGGACAGTTCTTCTAAAAGGGGAGGAAGCGTTGAGTACATGAAATAAGAAAATTACGAACTTTTGACGTTTGAATTTCATGAAAGTTTTAAAAGAAAGAAAGTGAGATGTAGATTTGTGAGTTTTGAAGTTAAATAGGCAAAATTTTTGTTGGAGCTGGTGTTCCAAATGGACTCTAAGTCTATAATCACTAGAATTGATTCTTTTATCACATTGTAATCTTTTACACCGTTGAATGGACCCATTTGAAGACAATTAGATGATGATTACTTCTATTCAACAACGTAGTATGAATAGTTCCTTGATTTTCTTTAAGTGATTGTTGAATACTTTCCTTGGAACAAATAGACTAAGATGGATTGATATGATCTAACCTATTATCAGATATCAATACGTAGACCCTAACGGATCATTTCTTTTTCTGATATACGAAATATGGGATTTCACTAAGTTGATTCTTAGGAAATCGCGAATCAGACCTGTTGTATTTACTCCAACAAAGGAAGCGTGGGCTTCTTCGCTAGAAGAACTTTTGTTGCCTTGGTCCCAATTCAACACTAAACAAGTCCGAACTAATTGAACAGTAGTAATAATAATGCGTATGAATTATTCAAAGTACATACTTGAGAAAATAATTAAATATATTATTCAAAATAGGCTAGTGTGATATAATCTAGGGTTAATTTCATTTCTAGTACCTCTAGGATAAATTATATTAAAGACAGCACTATTTTTTTTCCCTTCAATTTTAGTACTGCCACGTCAGTTTTGTCTCTGATACATGGGGCCCAGCAGCATTAAATATATGTAAATTTCCAAGTTTAGCCTCATCTCCCTCGCATGCCCCAAAAAAATTTTCAAACCAACATATACAGTGTTTTAAAAAGAGAAACTGAAATCTAGATAGAGAAAGAGTTGCAACCGGCCAGAACCGCTCGGAAACCGTCCGAAACCATCACGAAAACCCTCTATAAACCGCTTGGAAGTCTGTGAACGTTAGAAAATCTTAAAAAACTACCCATGTCGAAAGCCACAAAATTGATCGAGAAAAACATTAGTCCCGAATGTTTACTTAAAATACATAAAATTAGTATTTTTATCTGATTTGTAACATAAAATTTAGTATTTTGGTTTCTATAAATATTTAGGTAGTCATAACAGTTATGACCTCTCTCCATATCGTGAACAAGAGAACGGTCATAACTGTTATGACCGGATGGTCATAACAGTTATGACATCTCTCCATATAGTGAACTAGAGTAACGGTCATAATCGTTATGACCAGGTGGTCATAATGGTTATGACCGCTACTCTATATCGTGAACAAGAGTAACGATAATAACTGTTATGACCGGATGGTCATAACAGTTAGGACTGGGTGGTCCATATCGTGAACCAGAATAACGGTCATAACAGTTATGACTGAGTGGTTCATATTGGGAACAAGAGTAACGGTCATAACTGTTATGACCGGGTGGTCTATATCGTGAACAAGAGTAACGATCATAACTGTTATGACCACCCGGTCATAACAGTTATGACCGCTACTTTATATCGTGAACTAGAGTAACGGTCATAACTGTTACGACCAGGTGGTCATAACGATTATGACGTGAACAAGAATAACGGTCATAACGTTACGACCGGGTGGTCATAACGTTATAATCGCTACTCTATATCGTGAACAAGAGTAACAATCATAACTGTTATGACCGGGTGGTCATAACGGTTATGACTGCTATTCTATATCGTGAACAAAAGTAACGGTCACAACTGTTATGACCGGGTGGTCATAACGGTTATGATCGCTACTCTATATCGTGAACAAGAGTAACGGTCACAACAGTTATGACCGGGTGGTCCATATTGTGAACCAGAGTAACGGTCATAACAAGGTAGTCAAACAGTTATGACTAGTGGTCCATATCAGTCAAATTTAATGATACTTGACTTATATATTGGGGTCGGCGGGGAGGGGGGTGAAGGGGGCAAGAAATGGGGAAAAAATCAGATTAGGGTTGGTTGAGGGCATATATGTCTTTATACATCCACCTAAAAGACAAAAATGACATGACAGTACTAGAAATGAAAGGAAAAAAAAGTGGTGCTGTTTTAAATATAATTTATCCTAGGAGTGTTAGAAATGAAATTAACCCTATAATCTAACATATTGTATCAAAAAAATGCGTGAATCCCCCATTTTCAAAGTTAAAATAAGAAAACAAACATTGAAATGTTTATATACAGAACGTGAAATTGGGAATCTAGACACTATTAATTAGCAATTATTTTGATTAAGCCTAATGCTATCTTGGTAGTCCGTAATAATTGGATGCAAGTAATTTTACCAGCCCTAGTGATCTATAATCAACGACGGTTTTGCCTGACAATAGTATTGTGGTCTTTCATCCTCGTTGGAGACAAACCTCTAAATACGACACGCAGTTAAAAGTAGTTACTCTCAAAGACTAATTGGTGTGCCTAAATATTTATTTTAAACAAAACAAAATCAGCAAACTGTGTATGAAGTAAATTGCAAAGTTTTCCGTATTGTTGTCCCACTAAAATTTTCTACTTTTTATCATTTCTCTTCTAAATTTTTAATTTTTGACTATTATCTTTTAAGTTTCTTTTTCTTTTCTTTTCTTTTTTTTTTTTAAAGAGAAAATCATCTAAATGACACAAATTTATAGACCATTACACTAATATAACACTAAAAGTTAATACTAGATCAATATGACATAAAATTAAACTAAATTTAGCTAAAATTTATGTCATGTTCATCAAGAATGGAGAATTTATGTCATGTTAGTCAATTAAATAAAAAAAGATACTTGGTTAGATAATTTTGTCTTTTTTTTTTTTTTAAATTTTTATAACGTGTTTCATTTTTCTAACTTCTTTTGTATAAGGGATACATGTGAAAAAACTGTTCCCACTGACATTCTTTAATATTTTTTTAAAAAAGGTTTCAATTATATAGATATCCCCATCCAATATATAATAAAATATACAAATGTACACCACATTCAATACTAAAATATTATATTTTGTTATTGGGGTTGTAATCGAATAGTAATATCAAATTTGATTATATTTTTATAAGAACCTTCAAGTTTGAAAAAAAAAAAAAAAAAAAGGATAAAGTCAAAAATCGTGGTGCTTGTTTCAATGTTTGAAATCGAAAGTATTAGTTTTCAACATTTTCAGGTATAGTGTTTTTTCAAGTAAAAATTTCAAAAATTTTTTAATTTAGATAGTTAAAGCCGATTCAAACCCTCCAAACAAACAACCTTATTATTTAGTCATAATCGTAGACACACACACACACACACACATATATATATATTTCTTATGAAACTTATTTTTTTCAGTTAAATTTATTTTTATTTTTATTTCTGTTCAATTAATAAAAAATCTCTTACATTTTCATTTCATATTTCCCCAATTAAAAAGGGATAAATTTCACATTTTCCCTCTGAATTTTAGATTTTGTCATAAAATGTAACACACGTTCCCCTAAACACAATGTAACACAATTAAAATGGGATAAATTCTCTATGAACTTTAATATGTAACACATGTTCCCCTTTTGAATTATTAATGGAAAATAACATGTGACATTCACATGTTGACAATTTTGAGGGCATTTTAATAAAATCTATGAATTTGGTGGGACTCAGGATTTTTTAAGGGTTCTTGGATGGCTCCCCCCCCCCCCCCCCTAATTAATCCTTTGTTATAGCAGCAATACACCTAAAAAATCTAACCATTATTTTCATAAATGATCCTTGAATAATATTCTCAGTCTCAAGTTGGTACCTAACTTTTAATTTTACAAGTTACATTACCTCGAACTTTATATTGTTACAAAATGGCCCATGTATCAGTATTTGTCAAAAATTGAATGGAAATGAAACATGTTTAGATCACATAAGCTTTAGTGTAAGGCTAAAATCAAAATTACCTATATTTTTGAGGGAAAATATACCATCAAAATAGCTATATAACACCATATATCTTAGATTAAAATATAGTTTGCGTTAAATATATTTGATTAAAGTACAGTTTGCTTCCAAACTATGTCTGATTGAGGTACAATAGAGAGCTTACCGTTCAGCCCTTTATAGTCATGACTGTTATCATGGAAAAAGTCCCTCTAAAAACTATTTAATTACGACATTGTCTAAAAATAAAGCTCATATTATCAAATTTATTCAATTTTTTTTTTGGGCAAAATATTGACAAAGGGATCACTGGTATAACAAATATTCAGGGAAGTGTGATGTGTCAAATCAAAAGTCAGGAACCAACATGAAACAAGACGTGTAATTCGAGGGGTCATTTATAAGATTAACTTAAAATATAATACTAATTAAATTTAAAATTTTCAAAAAAAAAAAAGTGTAATCTCTATCTTCTTGTAAGCATGCCTATTTTGGCCGTGGAAGGAGCAGAGATTTGGCGGAGGAAGTGAAAGGGGAGGAAATCTCTCTCTTTCTACATGCCTATTTTGAATATCCGCAAATGGTTTCAAGCCACAAGACTTCACCAATATCACAACACTCAGCCCAACACATATTCCTCCTAATTAGATCTTTATAAAGAGAGATTCAACAATCTGCATCATACCCACGTAGCTTTAGTAATTGGTAATTGCTAGGTTAACGCTAAATTTTTAATAAGTTTGTGTAATTTTAATCCATTTTCTCTTCTTTTTTCCCGTTATTGGAGTGATTCTAAATTATTAAAAATATGGATATAATAGTACTCTTTGTTAATTTTTTGATATAATCCATTCGTGAACATCACTTTTTAACCAAATTACTCATGGACTCTGTCAAAAAATTAACGGAAATAACTGTTGTAGTACTATTTTAATAGATTATGGCCATTCAAGTTACGAAGAAAAGAACATAAATCAAAATTTAAGGACTAAACGAACAATTTACCCTCAATAATTTTACTTAATCAATTAAGATGTATTCATTCAAAGACCTGGAAGGTGAACACGATGAACAAATTAATAAACAGAAGAACGATTAAATCAGTGCAAAGGCCAGACCAGCTCCAAGCTAAAAGCTTTAACATCAAGTAACAATGGAAGAAACGGAGAAGGTGAAGGGCTTTTGATATTCAAACTTTTTTCCCCTTTTCTTCTATGTACTCGTGACAAATATGGGGTAAGACAGTCTTTAACCAATAACAATTGACGTGGCGTAGCTAAGTGAACAACACTGGGCAACTTTGTTACTGATTTAACAGAGAGGAAAAAATTGAAAATGGTCTGAAGTTGAGATTTGGATGGCAAAAATTAAATTTATCCAGAAAAAAAAAAAAATCTAACTCTAATCATTGAGCTCTAGAAAATTACAAATGCTGATCAACAACACCATTTAACATGACGTCCATCTGCACAGTCTTTTTTTTTTTTTTTTAACTCGTTAGAATGTGTGGTAGTTAAGTAGTTTATCTTAGAAAGTGTGGTATTTTTGTTTTTGAGAATTACGGTCCATTTGGTGAATGACTTTAAGTTAGAAATTTTAAGGGGGTGTTTGGGATTTGAGTTTAAACTCAAAATTTTCATCTCAGTTTTTGTCTTTTTCGAAAAAAAAATTTTTGTCTTTTCTGAAAAAAAATTTTGTCAATAGTAATTTTTGTTGACTTTTCAGAAAAGACAAAAAACTTTTTCAAAAAGATAAAAAACTTTTTCAGAAAAAGACAAAAACTGAGATGAAAATTTTTAATTTGAGATTGAACGTGAAACACCCCTAATTTTCAATAATTAAGATATATAACTCATAAGTCATACATAAGTCGCAACCATTAATGTCGGGGGGGGGGGGGAATCCTCAACCGATAGACATATAACATCGCAATTAATTTTCTTTTGGAAACTCCAATAAAAATCAAAATCTTGCTCTTTACTGTTCTTAGGACAAAGTCCCTAATACCTTTGGATTATGAATTTTGAAGGGGTCATTTTAGTTTGGCACTCCAAAATTGTATTGTGAAAAATGTTAGAGTCGTTCTAAAGATCATCTACTTTGTCATCCTGAAAAGTCATAGTGCATAGGTATTATAATTATTCTTGATTTTTTTATTTGTAGTTTTTGTTAAATAAGTAAATATATGCTGTCGTGTAGTTCAGTAAATATGCTTGTAAGAGAGAAATGTCATGACAAAATGTTAAAATGACAAAGTTAGGTTGGGGAAATAGTCCGTTTAGTCTTTGAATTATATATATCCTGTTATTTTAGTTCATGAACTTATAATTTTGATAAATTAATTCACAACTTTTGATTTTAGGCATTTTAGTCTCTTACATTTAAATTTTTTTGAAACTTAAAGTAGATAATCATGTGTCAATTCCATGATAATAAGAAATTTTATAGAAACAATTACACTAATTAAGTAGAAAATATCCTCTTTATTGTTGTTAAAAACAAGTAAAATTAGTTCTCTTTGGGGCAACCATTTGCCTCAATTTAGGCCATTTGATTTGAATGGCTCATTCAAATATGTGTTTAGACTTTTCACATCTGAAAGAAAGCATTTGGATGTCCATTTTATAAATTCAAATATTTCTGTTTAAATACACCGGACTAAATGTTAACATTAGAATGTTTAGATGACAATTTAAATGTTCCTATGCAAATATTTTTATCCTAATGTTAAAATCCAGATGGTTCCCCGAAATAGACCCTAAGACATTCTACACTTAATAAAATTATTTATTATTCAAAATTTTCATGATAAGAATGTGACTATCTTTGTTAAGGGTTCGTTTGGTGAATGAGTTTGAGTTAGAAATTTTAAGTTTCAATAGTAAATTTATGTTGACTTTTCTATAAAGATAAAAATTGAGATGAAAATTTTAAGTTTGGAATGGGAAATCAAACGAGACCTAAATTTCAAATATCTTTGTCACTTCAAGGGTCAAATTAGTCTTAATAATAAGTTGAAATCCAACAGAAACTTACTGTATCACCCGACATAGAGGCCCATTACAATACGAAAGAGGTTTTTCAATTTATTGAGAATAAAATTGCGTCGTATCCACCCTTTAGAAGTTAAGTTGGTATGATTTATGGTGTAGAAACTTCATCCAGCTGTCTACACCCCAATAATGTATTAACCATACAATTTTCTCTACTTTTTTCTTTTTTTTTTTTTCTTTTTGGAGTTCACTTTTTAAGATAATGATTTATGGGACATGGAAGATTAATTTTGATGCGCGGCCAATGAAGCACGTGATTATATTGGAGTTGGAGTAGTAATAGGTGATGGTTTTGGGGTATTTAGTTGCTGCCTTGGCTAGGAAAATTTTTGGTAAATCCTGCCCACATGTGGGCAAATGTGTGGCGGTGAGAGAAGGACTTTCCTTAGCTCATGCGTGTGGCACGAAGAAGTTCGTGGTGGAATCAGATGCATTAAATGTGGTCAAGGCCATTCAAAAACCTATGTGTCAAGCACAGGAGGTTAATGTCATTGATGATATTCAAGATTTGATGATGAGCATTGGCAGTGGTATTATTTGTTATGTTTCCGGCGATGGGAATGTTGTGGCCCACTATTTGGCTAGTTATACCAATTCTTATTCTGTTGATTGTGTCTGGATTGATTCCTTGCTTAAATGGTTAGGAGCTTTTGTAAGAGTCAATTTGGTTTCATTTCATTAGTCAATAAAATCCATATTTCCTATAAAAAAAAAAAAAAAAAGTCATGCCAATAATATAAATCTCCAAAAGAAAACTCTAACATGAATGCCCAACATCACATTTGCATACGGAATGTACGGTCAATTTGTATTATGGGTCATCCGGTCATCTTCATTACATAAACGTCAAAGTAAGATGTAGAAAGTAAATAAAGAGATAAAAATTTAGAATGGTTCAACCGTAACATGTAAAAGTACAAGAATACTTGAGAGCATGAACAAAGAGCTAGGGTTTCCCATGACCGAGTCTTAGGCATGAAATAGGTGTGCGAAGTGATGTGAAATCGTCACATGACATGAGAGAAATGATCATGTGTGTAATTTGTATCTCCTTGTAGAAGGCTGGTGGCATCTGGTTTCTGTTTTCATAGACTTCGTTCCGTTCAAATCTTGAACATTCTTTCATTATCTTGAATAGGGTAAACTTTTCTTCTATATTTATTTCTACCAAATTAGGGCGGCAACAATTTGAATAAGATATGCCATTGAATTTCTAGAATGGATGGTTTTAGGGACGACTTTTAGAATATGCTCGGAGTAGGTTGATGTTATGGAGACTCCATCACAATATAGTTCACATTAACTCCCAGAGCTGAAGTCATACTGCATCGATCCTCAGGTCTATAGTTTAAACCAATCAATATACCTTATTAAAGTCATCTGATCATGACTGGCACATTCAAGTTGGAGGTTCGGAGCTTATCTGAGTTGATACATAAATGGTTAAAAGTTGAGATATGAAATCAATCCTCAACAACATTTAATGTCTAACTTTCTCATTTAGGGGGGCAAAAGGTCAAATTCTAGATTTTAGGAATTAAAATAAAAATGAGACATATTCTGACAGCATCAATGGAGTTTGCCCGCTTTAAACATGAGAACAAGAAATCGTAAGTGGAGAAGTAGGTAATTTGGTCTTTCCTCTCTGTAATAGGGTTAATATTAAAATCAACATAGTAGTTATCTTTGAGTATTATTAATAATTTCATTTTCGAGTTTAATTAATTTTAATCAAACTAATTACAGCTGCAAATCTTTTTTACTAAGTATATTAATTAAAAAAATATAAAAATACGAAAAACCATATTTGCCTCATTCATTCAGATGTTTCACCTTATGGATTAAAATCATTACATTTTTATTTAAAGCATAAGAATTGATCAAAAATTCTTATATCAAAGATTTTGCCGATATGGCAAAATAGGAATTTTTAGTGGATCGGAAAAGAGAAACCCTCTCAAAGTATTTTTGGTCTGACAGAATGACCATTGAATTTTGTTGGACGAAATATTTAAATGTAAAAATATATAGTTGTTCATATGAAATTGTTTTTTCCGTCAAAATGGTTGAATAGTATTCATTACGAAGTGAACCCGCGGATTCATTTTGTTTTGAAAGATTTAACCTGACATGATTAAAGACAAGCAAGCATTGGAAAAATATTTTTGTTGGACTAAACTTTGTTTCTCTGAAAAATAAGCTTATTGGATTCTAGAAAAGAATGTAAGCAGAAAAGGCCAGATAAATATATATTAGGTAAATTTGAAAATTTAAGCATCACGAATTAGGACATGATTTTGAAACTAGGGAAAAAAAATGTACAAGATATTTTTTTTTCTTGAAAAAAAAAAAAGATTGTATATTTCTGACGATATAAAATGCAGTGTCCATTGCAAAAAAAAAAAAAAAAAAAAGAATATTAACTTGGCGAGGATATAATTCCTTGTGACTTTCTGTTTTTGTTTCATATAATCAAAGTAATTGACCTCCATAGGACAGGAGACCTGATCAACAAAGAAAAAGAGAAAAAGTTGACGGTAGCCAAAGATAATCGTTAGCCAAAAAAATAAAAGTAGCCAAAGAAATTTGAAAAAAAAAATATATATATATATATATAAGTAAAAAAAAAAAAAAAAAAGAATGAAGTAAAGAGTCCAAAGTTGACAAATTCCTATAAAACGAATATGGTGTAGAAAGTTCCTTCAAAAAATAAAGTAGCAAGGTAAATAAGAGAAAAGTCATCAAAAGAAAACGCTCACAAGAAATTGATTAAAAAAAAAAAAAAAAAAAAGAACACTTGAATTTGGAAAGTCATGATAAAAGTTATTTTTTCCATCATTTTTCAATTAAAAAAAAAGGTCAGAAAAAAAAAGTCCAATGAAAAAGACAACTATGGCAAAAATTAACGAAAATAACTATTATAGTATTATTTTAATAGTTTATGGCCATTCAAGTTACGAAAAAACGAACATAAATCAAAATTTAAGGACTAAACGAACAATTTACTCTCAATAATATTACTTAATCAATTAAGAATTATTCATTCAAAGGCCTGGAAGGTGAACACAATGAACAAATTAATAAACAGAAGAACGATTAAATCAGTGCAAAGGCCAGACCAGCTCCAAGCTAAAAGCTTTAACATCAAGTAACAATGGAAGAAACGGAGAAGGTGAAGGGCTTTTTATATTCAAACTTTTTTCCCCTTTTCTTCTATCTACTCGTGACAAATATGCGGTAAAACAGTCTTTAACCAATAGTAATTGACGTGGCATAGCTAAGTGAACAACACTGGGCAACTTTGTTACTGATTCAACAGAAAGGAAAAAATTGAAAATGGTCTGAAGTTGAGATTTGGATGGCAAAAATTAAATTTATCCAGAAAAAAAAAAAATCTAACTCTAATCATTGAGCTCTAGAAAATTACAAATACTGATCAACAACACCATTTAACATGACGTCCATCTGCAGTCTTTTTTTTTTTTTTTTTTAACTCGTTAGAATGTGTGGTAGTTAAGTAGTTTATCTTAGAAAGTGTGGTATTTTTGTTTTTGAGAATTACAGTCCATTTCGTGAATGACTTTGTGTTGGGAATTTTAAGGGGGGTGTTTGGGATTTGAGTTTAAACTCAAAATTTTCATCTCAGTTTTTATATTTTTCTGAAAAAGTTTTTTGTCTTTTCTGAAAAGTCAACAAAAATTACTATTGAAATTTAAAATTTCCAACTCAAACTCGTTCACCAAACGGACCTTAAATTTCAATAGTAATTTTTGTTGACTTTTTAAAATAGACAAAAAAAATTTTTCAGAAAAGATAAAAAACTTTTTCAGAAAAAGACAAAAACTGAGATGAAAATTTTTTATTTGAGAATGAATATCAAACACCCCTAATTTTCAATAATTAAGATATATAACTCATAAGTCATACATAAGTCGCAACCATTAATGTCCGGGGGGGGGGGGACCGTCAACCGATAGACATATAACATCGCAATTAATTTTCTTTTGGAAACTCCAATAAAAATCAAAATCTTGCTCTTTACTGTTCTTAGGACAAAGTCCCTAATACCTTTGGATTATGAATTTTGAAGGGGTCATTTTAGTTTGGCACTCCAAAATTGTATTGTGAGAAATGTTAGAGTCGTTCTAAAGATCATCTACTTTGTCATCCTGTATATGTTTATTTTATCTTGTGTCGTTCCTATTAAAAAAAAAAAAAAAAAAAAAGAAGTCATAGTGCATAGGTATTATAATTATTCTTGATTTTTTATTTGTAGTTTTTGTTAAATAAGTAAATATATGCTGTCGTGTAGTTCAGTAAATATGCTTGTAAGAGAGAAATGTCATGACAAAATGTTAAAATGACAAAGTTAGGTTGGGGACATAGTCCGTTTAGTCTTTTTGAATTATATATATCCTGTTATTTTAGTTCATGAACTTACAATTTTGATAAATCAATTCACGAACATTTGATTTTAGGCATTTTAGTCTCTTACATTTAAATTTTTTGAAACTTAAAGTAGATAATCATGTGTCAATTCCATGATAATAAGAAATTTTATAGAAACAATTACACTAATTAAGTAGAAAATATCCTCTTTATTGTTGTTAAAAACAATTAAAATAAGTTATCTTTGGGGCAACCATTTGCCTCAATTTAGGCCATTTGATTTGAATGGCTCATTCAAATATGTGTTTAGACTTTTCACATCTGAAAGAAAGCATTTGGATGTCCATTTTATAAATTCAAATATTTCTGTTTAAATATACAGTACTAAATGTTAACATTAGAATGTTTAGATGACAATTTAAATGTTCCTATGCAAATATTTTTATCCTAGTGTTAAAATCTAGATGGTTCCCCGAAATAGACGCTAAGACATTCTACACTTAATAAAATTATTTATTATTCAAAATTTTCATGATAAGAATGTGACTATCTTTGTTAAGGGTTCGTTTGGTGAATGAGTTTGAGTTAGAAATTTTAAGTTTCAATAGTAAATTTATGTTTACTTTTCTATAAAGATAAAAACTGAGATGAAAATTTTAAGTTTGGAATGGGAAATCAAACGAGACCTAAATTTCAAATATCTTTGTCACTTCAAGGGTCAAATTAGTCTTAATAATAAGTTGAAATCCAACAGAAACTTACTGTATCACCCGACATAGAGGCCCATTACAATACGAAAGAGGTTTTTCAATTTATTAAGAATAAAATTGCGTCGTATCCACCCTTTAGAAGTTAAGTTGGTATGATTTATGGTGTAGAAACTTCATCCAGCTGTCTACACCCCAATAATGTATTAACCATACAATTTTCTCTACTTTTTTCTTTTTTTTTTTTTTTTTTTTTTTAGAGTTCACTTTTTAAGATAATGATTTATGGGACATGGAAGATTAATTTTGATGCGGCGGCCAATGAAGCACGTGATTATATTGGAGTTGGAGTGGTTATAGGTGATGGTTTTGGGGTATTTAGTTGCTGCCTTGGCTAGGAAAATTTTTGGTAAATCCTGCCCACATGTGGGCAAATGTGTGGCGGTGAGAGAAGGACTTTCCTTAGCTCATGCGTGTGGCACGAAGAAGTTCGTGGTGGAATCAGATGCATTAAATGTGGTCAGGGCCATTCAAAAACCTATGTGTCAAGCACCGGAGGTTAATGTCATTGATGATATTCAAGATTTGATGATGAGTATCGGCAGTGGTATTATTTGTTATGTTTCCTGCAATGGGAATGATGTAGCCCATTATTTGGCTAGTTATACCAGTTCTTGCTCTGTTGATTGTATCTGGATTGATTCCTTACTTAAATGGTTAGGAGCTTTTGTAAGAGTCGATTTGGCTTCGTTTCATTAGTCAATAAAATCCATATTTCCTATAAATAAAAAAAAAAAAGTCGTGCCAATAATATAAATCTCCAAAAGAAAACTCTAACATGAATGTCCAACATCACATTTGCATGCGGAATGTACGGTCAATTTGTATTATAGGTCATCCGGTCATCTTTATTACATAAACTTCAAAGTAAGATGTAGAAAGTAAATAAAGAGATAAAAATTTAGAATGGTTCAACTGTAATATGTAAAAGTACAAGAATACTTGAGAGCATGAACAAAGAGCTAGGGTTTCCCATGACCGAGTCTTGGGCATGAAATAGGTGCGTGAAGTGATGTGAAATCGTCACATGACATGAGAGAAATGATCATGTGTGTAATTTGTATCTCCTTGTAGAAGGCTGGTGGCATCTGGTTTCCTGTTTTCATAGACTTCGTTCCGTTCAAATCTTGAACATTCTTTCATTATCTTGAATAGGGTAAACTTTTCTTCTATATTTATTTCTACCAAATTAGGGCGGCAACAATTTGAATAAGATATGCCATTGAATTTCTAGAATGGATGGTTTTAGGGACGACTTTTAGAATATGCTCGGAGTAGGTTGATGTTATGGAGACTCCATCACAATATAGTTCACATTAACTCCCAGAGCTAAAGTCATACTGTATCGATCCTCAGGTCTATAGTTTAAACCAATCAATATACCTTATTAAAGTCATCTGATCATGACTGGCACATGGTTTTTGCTGGCACATTCAAGTTGGAGGTTCGGAGCTTATCCGAGTTGATACATAAATGGTTAAAAGTTGAGATATGAAATCAATCCTCAACAACATTTAATGTCTAACTTTCTCATTTAGGGGGGCAAAAGGTCAAATTCTAGATTTTAGGAATTAAAATAAAAATGAGACATATTCTGGCAGAGCATCAATGGAGTTTGCCCGCTTTAAACATGAGAACAAGAAATCGTAAGTGGAGAAGTAGGTAATTTGGTCTTACCTCTTTGTAAAAGGGTTAATATTAAAATCAATATAGTAGTTATCTTTGAGTATTATTAACAATTTCATTTTCGAGTTTTATTAATTTTAATCAAACTAATTACAGCTACACATCTTTTTTACTAATTATATTAATTAAAAAAATATGAAAATATGAAAAACCATATTAGCCTCATTCATTCAGATGTTTCACCTTATGGATTAAAATCATTACATTTTTATTTAAAGCATAAGAATTGATCAAAATTTCTTATACCAAAGATTTCGCCGATATGGCAATAGGAATTTTTGGTGGATTGGAAAAGAGAAACCCTCTCAAAGTATTTTTGGTTTGACAGAATGACCATTGAAATGACAATTCAAAATATTCAGTTATTTCTATAGTTTGTTGGACAAAATATTTAAATGTAAAAATATATAGTTGTTCATATGAAATTGTTTTTTCCATCAAAATGGTTGAATAGAACTCATTACGAAGTGAACCCGCGGAATCATTTTGTTTTAAAAGATTTAACCTGACATGATTTAAGACAAGCAAGCATTGGAAAATTATTTTTGTTGGACTAAACTTTGTTTCTCTGAAAAATAAGCTTATTGGATTCTAGAAAAGAATGTAAGCAGAAAAGGCCGGATAAATATATATTAGGTAAATTTGAAAATTTAAGCATCAAGAATTAGGACATGATTTTGAAACTAGGGAAAAAATGTACAAGATATTTCTTTTTTTTTTTTTTTGTGCTTGAAAAAAAAAAGATTGTATATTTCTGACGATATAAAATGCAGTGTATATTGCAAAAAAAAAAAAAAAATTAATTAGAATATATTAACTTTGCGAGGATAATTCCATGTGACTTTCTGTTTTTGTTTCATATAATCAAAGTAATTGACCTCCATAGGACAGGAGACCTGATCAACAAAGAAAAAAAGAAAAAGTTGACGGTAGCCAAAGATAATCGTTAGCCAAAAAAATAAAAGTAGCCAAAGAAATTTGAAAAAAAATATATATATATATATATATATAAGGAAAAAAAAATGAATGAAGTAAAGAGTCCAAAGTTGACAAATTCCTATAAAACGAATATGGTGTAGAAAGTTCCTTCAAAAAATAAAGTAGCAAGGTAAATAAGAGAAAAGTCATCAAAAGAAAACGCTCACAAGAAATTGATTTAAAAAAAAACACTTGAATTTGGAAAGTAATGATAAAAGTTATTTTTTCCATCATTTTTCAATTAAGAAAAAAGGTCAGAAAAAAAAAAGTCCAACAAAAAAGACAACTATGGCAAAAATTAATAAAAATAAAAATTGAAAGGGAGACGAAACAATAAAATTTTACAATAGAATAACATTTTTTTTAAGGGAAAGTGCAATTAAAAAAAAATTAGATAGCAGAACAATATTTTATCGATCGCATTTCATTCTAAATCATTTTTTCTCTACCGGATTATGTAAATCTGGTTTATACGAGGGAACTTTTACAGTAGGATTTTATATTTTTCACCATAGATATGAATTATTTTGTAACCTTTGGACGTGTTGATTTACATGTATCCACATTTACAAAATGTAGCACATTAACAAAGAATTGCCCAAATGATAGATCAGATCATTACAAAATTAATTTAAATGTTTAGATGACAATTTAAATGTTCCTATGTAAATATTTTTATCCAAATGTTAAAATCCAGACGGTTCCCCGAAATAGACGCTAAGACATTCTGCACTTAATAAAATTATTTATTATTCAAAATTTTCATGATAAGAATGCGACTATCTTTGTTAAATTTCAAATATCTTTAGTCACTTTAAGGTTCAAATTAGTCTTAATAATAAGTTGAAATCCAACACAAACTTACTGTATCGCCCGACATAGAGGTTTTTCAATTTATTAAGAATAAAATTGCGTCGTATCCACCCTTTAGAAGTTAAGTTGGTATGATTTATGGTGTAGAAACTTGATCCATCCGTCTACACGCCAATAATGTATTAACCATACAATTTTCTCTACTTTTTTTTTTTTTTTTTTTTTTCTTTTGGAGTTCACTTTTAAGATAATGATTTATGGGACATGGAAGATTAATGTTGATGCGGCGGTCAATGAAGCACGTGATTATATTGGAGTTGGGGTAGTTATAGGTGATGGTTTTGGGGTATTTAGTGGCTGCCTTGGCTAGGAAAATTTTTGGTAAATTCTCCTAGCCATGTGGGCAAATGTGGGCAAATGTGTGGCGGTGAGAGAAGGACTTTCCTTAGCTCATGCATGTGGCACGAAGAAGTTCGTGGTGGAATCAGATGCATTAAATGTGATCAGAGTCGTTCAAAAACCTATGTGTCAAGCACCGGAGGTTAACGTCATTGATGATATTCAAGATTTGATGATGAGTATTGGCAGTGGTATTATTTGTTATGTTTCCGGCGATGGGAATGTTGTGGCCCACTATTTGGCTAGTTATACCAGTTCTTGCTCTGTTGATTATGTCTGGATTGATTCCTTGCTTAAACGGTTAGGAGCTTTTGTAAGTGTCGATTTGGCTTCGTTGCATTAGTTAATAAAATCCATATTTCCTATAAATTAAAAAAAAAAAAAAAAAAAAAAGCCATGCCAATAATATAAATCTCCAAAAAAAAAAAAAAAAAAAAAAAACTCTAACATGAATGTCCCTGTAAGATTGTATATTTCTGACGATATAAAATGCAGTGTATATTGCCAAAAAAAAAAAAAAATTTAATTTAGAATATTAACTTGGCGAGGATAATTCCTTGTGACTTTCTGTTTTTGTTTCATATAATCAAAGTAATTGACCTGCATAGGACAGGAGACCTGATCAACAAAGAAAAAAGAAAAAGTTGACGGTAGCCAAAGATAATCGTTAGCCAAAAAAATAAAAGTAGCCAAAGAAATTTGAAAAAAAAAAATACATATATATATATATATAAGTAAAAAAAATAAGAATGAAGTAAAGAGTCCAAAGTTGACAAATTCCTATAAAACGAATATGGTGTAGAAAGTTCCTTCAAAAAATAAAGTAGCAAGGTAAATAAGAGAAAAGTCATCAAAAGAAAACGCTCACAAGAAATTGATTTAAAAAAAAAAAAAAAAAAAAAAAAAAAAAACACACACACACACACACACGAATTTGGAAAGTCATGATAAAAGTTATTTTTTCCATCCTTTTTCAATTAAAAAAAAAAGGTCAGAAAAAAAAAGTCCAACGAAAAAGACAACTATGGCAAAAATTAATAAAAATAAAAATTGAAAGGGAGACGAAACAATAAAAATTTTACAATAGAATAACATTTTTTTTAAGGGAAAGTGCATTAAAAAAAAAAAATTAGATAGCAGAACAATATTTTATCGATCGCATTTCATTCTAAATCATTTTTTCTATACCGGATTATGTAAAACTGGTTTATACGAGGGAACTTTTACAGTAGGATTTTATATTTTTCACCATAGATGTGAATTATTTTGTAATCTTTGGACGAGTTGATTTATATGCATCCACATTTACAAAGTGTAGCACATTAACAAAGAATTGCCCAAATGATAGATCAGATCATTACAAAATTAATCCAAAAAATTACAGCACACTCGCACATGTAATTGAACTTGTTTCCATTCTGATCCTTTGATTGATTTGGGATAATCAAGTATTTATGGGTCTTCTTTAAGCAGAGTTGTGCGGAATTATATTTTTAGGGAGCTGAATAGCGTTACTCCTTTTCAATTCAAAGAAGAAAAAGACAAAAAAAAAAAAAAAAAAAAAAAGGTCATAGTACATAGGTACTTTAATTATATATTCTTGATTCTTTTATTTGTGAATTTTGTTAAATACAGTAAATGCCATAGCAATAAGAATGGGAAGAAAGAGACAGGGAATGTAGGAAATAGAAAGAGATGGCAGATAGTAGAGAATGAGAATTGAGGGGGTTCCGAGATGATTCTGGATGTCTTGGACGAATTTGGCATGATTTCCATGTGTATTAAGGTTGTGTTTTTTTGTGCATGTGAGGATGCTTCCTATTTATAGATGGACATTGGTAGTTTCAGTTGCTTGATTTGGTGCAAATCTTGTCATTTTGCTTATTAGAAGTTGCCTCCTTTGGTCTTGGTTGATTTTCTATAAATAGCTTGTCTTGTTAAATTGAGGAAAGTCCCTTTTTAGGCTAGATTCTTTACTTGATGTAAGAGTAAATCTGGCAGGTTTCGTGATCTTTTCATATGATGAATTTGGAAAGATGCTTGATTCTTAAATTGATTTCCTTGCTTTAAGATGCCACATGGATTGTGAGAGATAAGGTACGAAATCTGACCTCAACAAATAAGATATGTATCATTTAATTCTAAGAATGGATGGCTTTAGGGATGACTTTTAGAATATGCTCGAAGTTGGTTGATGTGATGAAGACTCCATCACAATATAGTCAAGGACGGAGCCAGGATTTTATTTCAACAGGATGGAGTTGGCACTAATAAGATTTTTTTTTTTTTTTTTTTTTACTTTCTCACCATAATTATTTTTTTCTTAAGGTACTAACAATTGTTTTCCTCAATATTTTTCATCATTATTACAAAATACTTGTGGGATAAGTTCAAGAAAAAATTAAAGAGGCATATTGGAGAACAAAATTTTAAATGGGATTGATGCCCCCACTAGGTTCCATGTCGTTCCATGCATGACTATAGCTGACATCAACTCTCAAAGCTATAATTATTCTGATCCTAAGGACTTGAATTTAAACCAATGGATATAACTTATTAAAGTTGTCTGGTCATGGCTGACGCGTGATCCGAATTGAAATATGAATGGCTAAAAATGGAGATGCAAAATCTATCAACATCAAAATTTAACGTCTAACTTTCTCATTTAGGGGGAAAAAGTAAAATTCTTGATTTTAGGAATTAAAATAAAAATGAGAAATATTATGGCGGCATCAATGGAGTTGGCCCTCTTTTAGCATGAGCAAAAGAATTCGCAAATGGATGAGTAGGTAATTTGGTCTTTACTCTTTGTTAATAGGGTTAATATAAAGTCAATGTAGTAGTCAATTATCTTAAAGTATTATCAATAATTTCATTTTCGAGTTTTATCAATTTTTATCTAACTAATTACAGCTGCGCATCTTTTTTACTGATTATATTAATTTAAAAATACAAAAATAGAAAAAAACCAAATTAGCCTCATTCATTCTGATGTTTCACCATGTGGATTAAAATCATTACATTTATTTAAAACCCAAGAATTGATTAAAATTTCTTATATCAAAGATTTTGCTAATATGGCAAAATAGGACTTTTTATGGTGGATTGGGAAAGAGAAACCGTCTAAAAGTAATTTTTGGTTTGAGAAAATGACAATTGGAATGGAATGACGATTTATAAAATCCAGTTATTTCTATGGTTTGTTGGACAAAATATTTAAAAGTCGAAAATAATTGTTCATACGAAATTGTTTCTCATCAAAATGGTTGAATAGTAATTACAATGTGAACCAGCGGAATGATTTTGTTTTAAAAGATTATAAATTGGCATGAATAAAGACAATCAAGCATTTGAAAAATATTTTTGTTGGAATAAAATTTGTTTCTTTGAAAAATGAACTTATGGGATTTAAGAAAATAATGTAAGGAGAAAAGGCCGGATTAATGTATATTAGGTAAATGTGAAAATTTAAGCGTCACGAATTAGGACATGAGTTTGAAACTAGGGAAAAAATGTACACGATTTTTATTTTTTATTTTTTTGTGCTTAACAAAAGTTTGTGTATTTTTTACAGAAAAAAAATGCATAGTATATTGCCCAAAAAAAAAAAGCTTTAAATTTAGAATTGGGTGAGTCTAATGACACCACTATTTTGTTTTTCCCACCTGCTTTCCAAAATTACCGATAAAATTAATTTTAGAATTGAAAAATTACTTGTTTTATTACTTAGCTTTCCAAAAAAGTTCTTATAACTAAACTAATTAAATCCTCTTTTTTTTTTTGGTTATTTCTTAGAAAACAAAAAACTAGTTATAACTTGAAAGTACAAGAACTATTGAAAAATAGGAATAATAACAAATAAAATAAAAAAGTCTTCACTTAAAAAAAATGTTATCATGGGAAAAAATTAAAAATAATACAAAATAGAACTTTTTTTTCAACAAAAAAAAAGTAAGAAAAAAGGGGGGGGGGCTTTTTGGAAAACTTAAGAGGTCTAACAAGTAATTTTTAAATTCTATAATTAATATGGTAAGTGGTTTTAAAAATGGGGTGAAAAAAGTAAAATGAAAGGTTAATAGACTCACCTTTTAAAATATTAATTTGGCGAAAACTATTTCTTATGACTTTCTGTTTTTGTTTCTTATAATCAAATTATTTGACCTCCACAGGAGCCACAGATGTTTGATAGAAGATCTGATCAAGAAAGAAAATAGAAAAGTAGACGTTAGCCAAAGAAACTTGCAAAAAATAAAAAATAAATAAATAAAAGAATAAGAATGAAGGAAAGAGGCCAAAGTTGACAAATTACTATAAAACGAACATGATATAGAAAGCTCCCCCAAAAAATAATACAGTAAGGTATATAAGAGAAAAGTCATCAAAAGAAAAAAGGAGTTGGGGAAAAAAAAAACACTTGAATTTGGAAAATCATGATAAAAAAGTCATAGTCAGAAAAAAAAATCCAACAAAAAGGGAACTGTGGTAAAAAATAATAATAATAACAAAAAAGTGAAAGGGAGACCAAACAATAAAATTTTACAGTAGTACAAAAAAAAAATTTTTTAAAGGGAACTTGCATTAAAAAAATTTACACAGTAGAATAATATTTTCTCGATAGCATTTTATTTTAATTCCTTTTTTTCTATACGCGATTATGTAACTCTGGTTTATGTAAGTGAATTTTTATAGTAGAATTTTATATATTTCACTATTGATATGAATCGTATTTTAATGACTGGATTAATTTCTTAACGATTTGATTTATGTTTTTCCATGTTTATGGAATGCAGCGCACTAACCGAGAATTACTCCAAGTGATAGATCAGATCGATAAAGAATTAATCCAAATTGTAAAACCACTAGCTCTTATCGGTAATGAAAAAGTTGACTTATTTATTCTAAAATTTTTTAAGACAGAACAGATAATTTCCAAGTAATAGTAAAAATAGATGGGAGCTCTTATGGATAAAGAAAATAAAGAAATAGTAGGGTCAATGACAATTGTCAACGTGGCCAATTCATCACAAAACGTAGTCGGGAATTTTCTCTGTCTTCACTTCGATGCTTTTTCTTCTTCTTCAAATTCTAGAGAACGTACGGCGGCCTACCAACTGCGGAATTCCGTTGAAGAACAAGAGAAAATGTGAATGGTTTATCAACAGTTTCGCAGGTCCATGCTCATAGCATAATCAAGGATTAGACGGAATTGTCAAGATTTTGATTTATGGATAATGTTGATGTCGAGAGGTATTTCAGAAAAAAAAAAAAACGATAATAATCACTTGTCATGTAGATTGGTATTCAAAAATTAGAATTGAAATTGATAACTTGATATCCTGATATTATTGATCTACCTTTGTCATAAATTTTTAGATTTAAAATTATGAATTAATTTTTTTTTTAATTTCAAAACATGAAAATCCGATATTAGAATTATAAACGCAAGTACTTTTATGGTCGCTGGTACAGCCTAACAGTAATACCATAAATGATTCCACCAAATGATGTAGAGTTCAAATCCCGCACCCCCAAAGTTCAAAAAAAAAAAAAAAGCGCAAGTACTTTTGGTGCTAAATTTGGTACCAAGTACCATAATGCCAAATTTAACTTTCGTGCATTGGTAAATAACTTCTTAAACTTTTAATTTTATAATTTACTCCTAAATTATTAAACCGTTGCAACTTGACCTAAATTGATAGAACCCTTTAAATTAGTAACATTTCGGAAGTAATTTACCAAAGCATGAAAGTTCAAAGGATAAAGGGCAAAAAGTCCAAAGCACACTTGAGTAATTTGTCAAACATGAATTATTCATTAGATAATGTGTTAAAAACCCTAAAAAAATAACATTGTACTACATGATAAATTTGTTTTTCAAATGTCAAATTATGAGATTAATACAGAAATTTGACTTTAAATTGGATGTTCACAAATCTTTTGGTTACAAAACTGCGCAACTTTTTCACCTGATTTTATAACTTTTTCACTTGATTTTATAACTTTTTCACTTGATTTTACCAGTCAACATCTTATAGTTTTCTTCTAACGGTTAGTCAACCACGATAAAATCGTTTTTGTTTTCTAAAAAGCAATTTTCGTATGAAAAATGCCATTTGTGTTTGACTTGCATGATTTAATAGTTTCAAGGCTTTTATTCTTGTTTTGTGGCTTGTTTGATCTCTCTTTATATATATACTAGTTTAAGCGGCATGTGCTCCGCACGTGTGAGGCTTTATGTGAAGATTGATTTGGTTTCCTTTTAAATTATAAGTTGAATAGTATAAAATTTAAATAGTGTATTTAAATTGATCGATGAGTTTGAATAGTTTTGTAACAAAGAAAACATTTGAGTAGTATAAGAATATAAAAATGAGTGCATACGAATTTGAAGTAAAAATTTGAAATTGTATTTAAATTAAATTGTTAAGAATAGTGAAACCATTTAGAGGCACTTAAATGTTTCACCACCAGTCAAACACATATTTGTAAGTGTAAAAGGTTTAAATTGAGATGGCAATCCAAATTCACCATTAGCATTTAGTACAAGCGTTCAAATAAGGCTTAGGGGGTGTTTGGAACACCGGTTTAAACTAAAATTTTTATCTCAATTTTTGTCCTTTTCTGAAAAAGTTTTTTATCTAAAAAAGTTTTTTGTCTTTTCTGAAAAGTCAACAAAAATTACTATTGAAACTTAAAATTTCCAACTCAAACTCATTCACCAAAAGGACCCTTAATTTCGATTTACTTGAATTCAGTCTAATAATATATACTTCAATATTTAAAAAAAAAATAGATACTATGGAAATAATGAATTGCTTTAAAAAAGGAAAGAAAAAAAAATTTTTTTGAAAAGAGAGTAATTTTTTTATTCTGCAAGTAATAACGAAACTTAGTTATTTCATGTTAAAATAAGTAATATATTAGTAAAAATTGACAGATGGGAAAAATAGAATTTAGAAAACAAAACAAAAACAAATCCTTATGCGAAAAACTCTTCACAAATTTATAAAATAAAAAAATAAAAACAAAAACACAACCAAAACCAAAACCTTAAAGGGATGGAAAACATGTAATCTCGCTTTAGTGTGGAATTTGTTTTAACTTATTTCAAGAGTTAAAACAGTAATCTTTTTCTTTACGAAAAATAATAATAATAATAATAATAAAACTTGACCTCGTTAAACGTTTCAGTTTAACTTTAATTAAATTACGTGTATTTTTTCATATCAGTTTTTATCTTTTTCTAAAAAGTCAATAAAAATTATAATTAATTTTTGAAAAATCAACCAACTCCGATTTACGGGGGTTTTCTTTTTTTGGAAAAAGCGAGTACTTTTAATTACAGCTAAAGAACATAATCACAGTACACTGATCCTAAACACTTTTAATAATAATAAAAGCATAAAAAAAAAAAAATCGACAAAAAGATCTCTTTAATAATATGTATGTATGTACACATATACATAAATCTTTGGTACGCTGCAACACCAAGACTCCAATGCTTTAGGCCAGTAAATCCAGAGAATTGCAGGTTGACAACGTACACTTCTTAGTTGAGAATCTGCTAAAAAACACAACAACAATTGCTTTCCTCGCCACCTGAAACAACTAATTATTTGGTATATTAGTTTGAGTTGAAATATTTTAGTTGTAATAGCAATTTTTATTGACTTTTTAGATAAGATAAAAAACTTTTTCAGAAAAGACAAAAAACTTTTTAGAAAAAGGACAAAAACCATAATGAAAAAGTACAGTTTAGTTTAAAATGAGATATTTTGCCAAACAAACCCTAAGACTTTGTTTGACATTTCATTTTAACTTCAACTAAATTGTATTTTTTTCATCTCAATTTTTAACTTTTTTTCTAAAAAGTTAACAAAATTTATAATTATTTTTTGAAAAATCAACCAAATCCCACTTAAAAATTTCATCTCCAACCGACGAACCAAATGCAAGCTAAGACAATGCTCATTTTAGCTTTGCTGTTACATTATAAAAAGAAACAATCAACTCTTACAAAAGAAGCAAATAAACAGGCTCTGGCTAGTTAAATGATTACGCGCGAAACGAAAAAGTCTTCACCTCTGTAAATACAAAGAAACTGGAGACAAGAGGACTTGCTTCCCAAGGAAACAATTTAGTAACAAAAATTAAGACTAAAGTAGTTTGTAGAGGTCCAAAGCCTGTCCTAGGCCACAACCATATACATGCTTTCGCCTTTGTCTCTTGATTCCTCTATGCAAAGGCTTAGCTACTAAAACGATCGCATGCAAATATATATATATATATACACACACACACATATATAAACAATAATGCAAAACCCTATACATAATGATGAGATATGAATACACAAACATTGAATAAGTTAAAAAGATTTAATAGATCTACATAACACGGGCTTCTACAGCCAATAAATGCATATAAATGTCCCTCAAGAAAATAGACAGTGTTGTAATATTTTTTAGATGTGCGGTTATTCAACTCCATTATTATTATTATTTTTTTTTTTTTTTTGGGTCCAAAAGTCCTTAAAAACACATTTTGAAGAGTGTTCTGGCATGTTAAAATGGAAAAAATCAACCGATGTAAAATTCATATTGATTTCAACAAAACAGAAAGTGTTTCTAGAGCAAGCAACATTACTTGTTCTATGGAATCATCTTTCTGATCCAGCAAAAGCAATCTTTTGTTTAGATGAGACACCGTGTACCTTTTAAGCATTTACTAACTAAGAAAATCATTTCCATTCGATATAACCACAAACCCATCAATTCATATCGGATAAGTCTTCAAGAAAAAAATGATATCAGAAGAACAGTGGGTGGCAAACTTTTACAACTTGAAAGGGAAGCGAAGTCGGTTTTGTATTATATGATGCATCCCCTTTACAGTCATAATGGCTTAGGAAAACGCGAAAATCCAGGGAAAATTGATTAGGAATTTCAATAATAATGTTTTTGTAAGAGGTCTATAAGTTTTGCCGAGTCTAAGAATTTGAGTGAAAATATCAAACACATTCAAACAGATAGTAAATATTTGCACATAGTTTACCTTCTTCTCCAAGTTATAGACACATTGGTAGCCGCGCTCTCACTCAACCTCCCTCCCTCCCTCCCTCCCTCCCTCGATGAACTGCACAATGCTCCGTTGGTTATTGGTGGTCCTTGTACCACCGGAAGGCTTCCTAACCATTGAACTGCACAATGCCCAGTTGGTTATTGGTGGTCCTTGTACCACCGAAAGGCTTCCTAACCATTCAGTGACTTCCTGACATTACCTTTTCAGTGCCTTCCTTATCATTCAATGACTTTCCGTATTGCCTTTTTGGGTTATTGCTTCGGTGTACTCTGTCAGCCAATCCCATGTTTTGTATTTCTAAGGAGATGTTTGATTTAAATTCATTTTAAATTAAATCGTACTTTTTTTATCATGATTTTTATCTTCTTCTGAAAAAAATTTTTGTCTTTCTGAAAAAATTTTGTCTTCTCTTAAAAATTACTATTGAAACTTAAAAATCTTAAACTAAACTCATTCACCAAACACCCCCTAAGCCTTTACAGGGTTTTTTGATAAAATTTCTTTTTCAGCCAAAAAAAAAAAAAAAAAAAAAGAGTCCGCACACAGACGGCTAAAGCATAAGATCTTCTTAGAGTACTTGAAAAAACAGTTTTTGTACAAAATATCAAAAAAGAAAAAATATTACACAAAGTAGAAGAGAGTGTCCCTTCCTTTCTTCTTCTTTTTACAGCTTAGCTTTTGAATACCAAAATCTCAAAAAACTTCACACAAACCAAAAAACATATTTAGAAAAAAGAAAAAAAGAAAAACCCCATTTTACTTATTTTTCTTTTTCCTCGAACAAAGCAACATTTTACTCGTCCATCTCTTCATCATCATTATCAATCTCCTCAATCTTCATCTTCTTCACAGCCTGAGCAGCATCACTCTTTTGTGCTCCATTGGGCAGGTGAATCAGGACATCCGATTTCTGGCCCGTGGCTGCATTTACCAGACCACCGTTTTTCTCCACTCGGTACACCAAATCGGACCCGTTTGACCCTGCATCTATGTACACAGTCGAGTTCTCATCAATCTCTTCCCTCACAAGCATTCTTGAGAGCTCTGTCACCACCTTCTTCTCAAGCCACCTCCTGATTGGCCTTGCACCATAAACCTGAAAACCAACAAACACATCAAATATTTAAGTATTTCCACGAAAACCTGAGTGAAATCAGCATCTGAAACCAGTAGTACAGTGTTGATATAGATATATATATATATATATAGATATATAGATATACTTACAGGGTCATAACTCTCAGCCAAGATATAGTCGAGTGCTGCATCAGTCACTGCTAAAGCAATGCCCCTCTCAGCAAGTCTGCTTGCAACATCCTTCATTTGTAGCCTTGCAACCTTCCTTAATTGCTCGTGGGAGAGAGGATCGAACACGACAATCTCGTCGAGTCGATTTAGCAACTCCGGCCTAAAGTGCCTACTAACCTGTTAAATACCAAATTGATTTGTTTTAGTACTTCTGAACTTAACAAGAAACAAATATGTATACCAATGTGAAGATCATGAAGAGTCGGCATTAAATACCTCTTGCATAACTCTATCACGAGCAGCTTGCATCGAGCTCTTCCCAGACAACCCACTAAGGAGGTGCTCAGCTCCAAGGTTGGAGGTCATGATGATCACTGTGTTCCTGAAGTCCACTGTGCGGCCTTGGCCATCGGTCAGCCTTCCATCATCAAGAACTTGCAGAAGAGTGTTGAACACTGCAATGTGCGCTTTCTCCACTTCATCAAACAGAATGACACTGTAAGGCCGCCTCCTCACAGCCTCTGTGAGTTGCCCACCTTCCTCATGTCCCACATAGCTGAAAATAAATTAAAGCCGAGTCAGCCTCTATTCTACTCATTACCAAAAAAGTCAAGAAAATTTAAATCCTATATCGAATTTTAGTGCCAATTGTAATAATGCCACATACTCTAAAAAACCATGCTAACAATTCCGTTGGTTGTAAAAAATGAACACATCAATATTAGACAGTAGGTTACATACCGTACTTAGCAAGAATATAAATAGAATGAAGATATACTTACCCTGGTGGAGCGCCAATCAAGCGCGAAACAGAGTGTTGCTCCATATACTCGGACATGTCAATCCTCACGAGCAAGTTTTCATCATCAAAAGTTGCTCAGCAAGAGCCTTTGCAAGCTCAGTTTTACCAACACCAGTAGGACCCAAGAAAAGGAAGGATCCAGTCGGTTGTTGGGGCCGTCCTAGCCCAGCCCTTGACCTCAGCACTGCCTCTGCGACGGCTTCAACTGCTTGGTCTTGTCCCACAACTCTCTTGTGCAGCCTCTCTGCAAGACCGATTAGCCTTTCTTTCTCGTTTTGGCCAAGCCTGGTGACTGGTATACCTGTCCATCGGCTAACAACCTCAGCAATGTGCTCCGGTCCAACAGTTTCTGTTAGCATCAAGTTCTCATCAGTGCTTCCTTCAAGTTGTGCTATGGCAGCTTCCACTTCCTGAATCGCCCCGTATCGCAAGTCAGCAGCTCTGGCCAAATCATATCGTCTTTCAGCCTCTTGCAAAGCGAATAGAAGCTCCTCACGTTTCTGCTTGAGCCGTCTGAGCTCATCAATCCTTTCTTTCTCTTTTCGGTACTTCATCATCAATGGCTGAAGCTTGTCTCTTAAGTCATCGAGCTCTTTTCTCACCTGAAAGCAACAATGAAGAAATTTATGTTACGACATGAAACTCAAATAATTGGAATACTTCATTTAAATTTCAGAAACCAATACTTACTTCAACAAGACGAGCTTTACTAGCTTTGTCCTTCTCCTTCTCAAGTGCATGAAGCTCAACTTCAAGCTGCATTCTCCTCCTTTCAAGGTTATCAATCTCTTCAGGCTGACTGTCAAGTTGAACTCTAACATTTGCACACGCCTCGTCAACAAGATCAATGGCCTTGTCAGGAAGATGCCGACCTAAAAAGCAGTCAAAACAAGAAACACACATCAGCACCAATGCTTCAAATTCGAAGTCATCAACAAGATTTCACCCTAATAATAAGAAACCTCACCGACATTGAATTAGTTCATTGTGGTTCGTAAACCATACCTGTGATATATCGGCTTGAAAGCTGCGCCGCAACAACAAGAGCACGGTCTTGGATTCTAACACCATGATGACCTTCATATTTCTCTTTCAAACCTCTCAGGATGCTAATTGTATCCGGAACGCTGGGCTCAGCAACATAAACTTGTTGGAACCTTCTCTCGAAAGCAGCATCCTTTTCGACATACTTACGATATTCTTCAAGCGTAGTTGCACCAATGCACCGAAGCTGACCTCTAGCAAGCATTGGCTTAAAGAGATTCGCAGCATCCATTGACCCTTCGGTTCTACCAGCACCAAGGACAAGGTGAATCTCATCAATGAAGAGAATGACCTTCCCTTCAGCGTCTTCCACTTCTTTCAAAACCGCCTTTAGTCTTTCCTCAAACTCTCCTCTATACTTGGCCCCAGCAACCAAAGCTCCCATATCCAATGCTACGAGCCTCACATCTGCAAGATTGCTTGGGACATCACCCCTCACTATCCTCTGAGCTAACCCTTCAACCACCGCAGTTTTCCCAACTCCAGGCTCCCCAATGAGAACCGGGTTGTTCTTGGTTCTTCTTGATAGAATCCTAACCACTCTGCGAATCTCCTCATCTCGACCAATGACAGGGTCGAGCTTTCCAGCCTGCTCCACAAGGTCCCTCCCATAAGTCTTCAACGCCTGGAAATTAGTATCCCCAGAGGCACTCTCCACCTTCCTCCCTTCCTTGCCACGGAGCTTCTCGAGCTCCGCTTTCACCCGTGCCGGGGCAATGCCAGCCTCTTTCAACAAATCCACAATTTGGGAATCCTCCAAAAGGCCAAGGATCAACCGATCAACGGCCAAATGAGTGTCCCCGCGGGCTTTCTGCGCTGCTTGCGCTCTCCGAATCGCTTTGATGAGGGAAGTGCTGGCTGGGATCTCGTCCGGAGGAGGGGACTGAGACGGGAGCTTCTTCAATGCCTGGTTGAAGACCCTTTCCACGGACTTCGGAGCTTCATTATTGCCTGCGGCATTGGCAATTGCTTGACCAAAAATGCCCCCCGAGTCGTTGAGCAAAGCCAACGCAAGATGGAGCGGCGTGAATTGGGCATGGCCGGCACTCATTGCCAGTTCATGAGCCGAGGCAATGGCCTCGTTGGTCTTGTGTGTGAACTTGTCTGGGTTCATCTTTGTTTCTGTTTATTAGCACCTAACCAAAGAAATACATTAGAAGTAAATTCTCTGCAAAAAAGTATAATGATATGCAAAGTACCATGGAACAAAACAAGAAAATAATCATTAAAATGCTCTCTTCTTTCACTAATAACGGTTTCTTTCAAACATTTTCTTTTCTAACTCAAGAATTAGAGGGAAAACAGAGAACCAAAGTTAACTAATAACAACCCTATTTGTCAATTTAGTGAAAATTCTCTCCCTCTCTCCTCTCTCTCTCTCTCTCTATATATATATATATATTTTTTTTTTTTTTTTTTCCTTCCTACTCCGAAACTCAGAAGTAATTAATGTAATTGCAGCACTTCTATCTCGCCTTACCGACATTCCACAAATCCTTTAAAACCCAAAAATTAGAGAGAAAAAACAGAGAACGAAATCAAAAGATTGTAACCCACTTCGTACTCTGGTTTCGTTGTGTAAAAGGGCAATAAAATACATTTGCATGAATATATATATATATATATATATATATATATGTAATTTGTACTCTGTTTTCAAATGGGAAATATCTCAAATTCAAATTGTTAAACATAATCGGAAAAAAAAAAAATGACCCGGAAAAGAAAGGCAAAAAAACTTGTGGAATCAAAAGGAGAAACCAATAAAGAGAAAGAAGACAGAGAGTGGCATACCTTTGAAGCAGCAAAAATGAGAGTGTACAGATAGACTTCACTTCTGGTGTTTAATGGGTATATATATGTGTATATATATATTGACAGTTATGTGTTTGTTGAATAAGATCTCACTTTGGTATTGTTTGTTTATTGTTGATCGCGCTAGAGAGAGAAAGATATGGTGAAAAATGTTTGAGAGTGAAGAGATGAGAAGAGAGAGACGTCCTTTTGATGAGGGAACGGAGAGGTCTGGAAGGCCCCAGGACGAGACAGCAACCCCATGCTAGAAACTACTAGATTCGCCTCGTAGTTTCCTTTCTTTTATTTTATTTTCTTTTGTCGTTTTCAATTTCAATTAATTAAAGTACTCTTTTTATAGGGATTTTTTTTTTTTTCCCCTTTTCAAGGGGAAAATTTTTTCCTTTCGGAAATTGTATTTTGATTTTGAATTATGGTGTCTCTATGAGGTGTTTGGTATGGGGTAATCTTTTATAAAGGAATAGGAATCTTAAGATTATCATGTTTGTTATGAGATTATCTTATTTTAAGATACCTGGGAATCTGAAACCCATGAGTTTCAGATACTCTTATAAAGGGGTAATCTGAAACCCACCTCCCCCCTTGGATTTCAGATTACCCCTTATTTAAATATCATGGTAATCTTAAAATTTAAATAATTTAGATAACGATCCACTTAACTTTTAAAATTGTCTACATACAAACCAAACACTATAATCTAATATTCCTAGGAATTTATTACTTTAAAAAGATTGTCAGGTATCTGATTACATTTGATTACCTTCAACCAAACACCCCCTATGTCTATCACAATTGTTAGAGGTGTGCACTTTCTCCTTTTATTTTGGCGAGAAACATTTTTATTTTGACCCTTTAAATTTTTTTTTCAATTTTTTTATTTTAAATTTTTAAATTTTTTATTTTAGTATTTTATCTTTTTATATTTTTTTCATGCCTCTCTTTTGTTTTTTGTTCTTTTTTTTTAATTATTTTTAATTTTACCGTATTCAAATAAATTTTTTCAAATATGTCTAATTACATATTTAGCACATGCTTTTAACTAGTTTCCTCAAAAAAGAGGGAGAATTTTGTTGTTTTGTATTATTATAATTATAGGAATACTCTCACGTCTAGTAAAACGGCTGTTTGACAGTACAACACATGCAAGAGATTAGTACAACTCAGAGAAAAACACAATATAACCCGCTAAAAAGACATAGAGATAACTCTCTTATTCGACGGTCCGACGGTGCTATACAAGAGAATTCTCTTATAATTATAATCCGATTTAGTAATATAGTTTAAGATTAATAACATGTAACATTAAAATCATTTATATGTAATATTTTCATTGGTATTTGTAACTATAAATAAATCATATTACATAAAATTATACGTAAATTAACTAATAACTATATACATCTAAATATAAAAGTATATTTGGTAAGCGAAAGACCATTCATATAATTTTATAAATACATATATATATTATGTTACATCTTATATTTTATTTATTTGATTAAAAGGATAAAATAAATAGAAAAAATATGCACTGATTTGTATTATAAAAGCATGGTGTTATTTTGGACCACTAAATCTTCATTATCAATGTATATATTATGTTACATCTTACATTACTTCCTAAATTTCTCTTTTTCTTATATAAATACGCAGGCGAATTTAGAAATTCAATACTTAAAATGCCTAAAAAAATTTTGGATTTATATATATATTTATATATTTGTTCTATTTGATCTTTTCTTATGTCCTTCACTCACTTTGTTTTGCAACACAAATGCTGGTTCCATTTTTTAATAGACACAAATCGAATAAGGCACGTGTTGGAATTTACCTTGGTTAATATTTATCCATAAAACTCGGTTCGAAAAATGCTTTGTTTAAAATATTAAAGAAAGTTTTGGGAGATCATCAAGTAATAAAATAGTTTTTTATTTTTGGATAGAGAAGGTTTCATCTCTAGTTTAATGTGTATATCCTCGGATGGATGACTATTTTATAAGTTCTATCATACTTTTTCTTTTTTTTAGATCATTTTATTCTATGTCATAAATCGTGACAAGGACAATATGAAGACCTTTTTATTTTAATTTATTTAAATGCATGTGCTAAAAATTCTGCATAATTTTTTTTTCTCTGTGGTTCCATAAAATATTCGCCAATTTAAGATTTTCTTAAACGGCTTGACCCAAAAATACTATGGGGGTGTTTGGTGTGTTAGTTTGAGTTGAAATATTTTAGTTGTAATAGTAAATTTTTTTGAATTTTCAGAAAAGACAAAAAACTTTTTGGGAAAAAGACAAAAACTTTTTAGGAAAAAGACAAAAAAAAATTTGAAATGAGATGAAAATTGATGGTTTATCATCCACCCCTTATATTGTGGAAATAAAAGAGGCTAACAGCGCGTGGTTCGTAGACATCCAGATAGGCGCGTGGAAAATTGAACGGCGGTTCAAAAAAATGTCCAAAAAATTTCAAGTTCTCCATGTGCTCTTCGTATCTAAGGGAAAATTCTAGAAAAGTCTGGAAAAAAAAAAATTGTTCCAGATATTTATGATTTCACAACAATACAGACAAACAAAAAAAAAAAAGTGTTGCTATATTGAAAAAAGAAAAAACAATTTTGCAAAGTAAGATCAACACAACTCAGTTTTTGTTTGATGTTTAAATCAGAATTCAAAATTTTCATCTTAATTTTTATTTTTTTATAAAAAATTAATAAAAATTATAATTAATTTTTAAAAAATCAACTAATTCCATCTTAAAAATTTTATCTCCAACTAACGTATCAAACAAAATAGTTAATAAAGTGATTTCAGGTATAATTTAATAATAATTTTACACAATATCATAAAAAAATACAAAATTAATCTCCTCATCCTTATATTCCAAAAAAAACAAAAACAAAAACAAAAACAAAACAAAACCAAAAAAAAAAAAAAAACAAAATGGGTAACAAAATTTTTGGGCCAGTAATATTCCCGATAGGTATTTCAATCAATCAAAATTATAATAAATAACAGGTTTGAAAATATTCAAAATAAATTATTTATTACTAATGAATTCTACTAAAAATAAATAAATTATTAGTGCCAAAATAAATAAATAAAATATTCATTATAAATATCTTGTTAATTCAATTATTTAATAATAAATTATACAAAAAATAAATAAATTATTTACTATAAATATGTTGTTAATTCAATCATTTTAGAACCTTATTATTTATTTAAAATTATAATAAATAATAGATTTGAAAACATTCCAAATAAATAATTAATTAATTAAAATAAATTATTTATTAATAATAAATTCTGCTACAAATAAATATATTATTCATTACAAATATATTGTTAATTCAATTATTTAATAATACATTCTGCTATAAATAATTATTTACTATAAATATATTATTAATTCAATTATTTTAGAACCTCATTATTAATTTTTAATTTATTATAATTTTTCGAGAAAAAAAAATAAGGTCATCGAAATAAGGGAGACTCTAGTCTTTTAGAATGAAAAGGTGTGAAAACTTCATACCCGTTCAGGGAAAAAAAATATATAATCTAGATCTTAATTTATTTCTCTCAAAATTCTATATAATTTATTTAAAAAAATTCATCTTATTTTAATTTACAATAACAAAATTATTGACTTATAAAATTTACGTTTATTGTAGAAACTTATAAACATTTCATTGGAAACCAAGAACACACCCAAATGTATGTTTAGAAACCAAATGACAAAACACCATCTCCAAACATCCTCCGAGCACCCTCTTAAACTTTTTTTTATAGTATATTCTGTTGCAAACATATATATTTTCTATTAGGTTCATACTTACTGTTAAAACCTATAAACCAAACCACTAATAAAGCTTCTGAGAGACACGCAACATAAACATAGGTAGAATTCTTTTAGGGAATTTCACCACACACAGAATTTCCCAGGTAATATATTACACCTCTTGTTAATTATTCCTATTCTTTTGCTTGTCTGATGATTGCCATTTAAAACACAGTTATAGTTGCTAAACGTAATTTATAAAAATAAAAGGTGACATAAAAATCTGCTTGAAGGGTTCAGGAATGAAAAGGAAAAATGTGACCAGTGACCACCTTATTGAAGCAACGATCGGTTTGCCACTCGCCAAAAACAACGCATTTTCCCATCCATTCTGCACATAATTTTCGCTGAAACAACGATAAGAAGTTCAATACTAGACAATTGAAAAGAAAAATTGTCAGCTCTAAGTTGGCAAACAAACTTAACCACTAAAGTCGATCGTAATTATACATTCGAGAGAAACACCAGAACCTCATAGAATGCAAATCTTATTAGAAAACGAATTGAACATAAATTTATGAATAAAAGGAAGAAAGAAATTCTGAGGATACAATTCTCCTTATTTACATCAAACCATAATCGAAGAGTGTCGTAAAGATTTTTTTTTTTTTTTTTTTTAATTGCTTCTCTCAAATGGGGGTCATTCGCTAGCCTTATAAGAACTCAACTTCCCACCTACGTGCAGCAATGCAAAGACCAAATATTATCAATGATGGATTTCATTTGAAGAGAAACACTCACTTGTAATCATCAGCACAACTTTTCAATCGTCATCACTATCATATACAACAGCCAGTCGACGATGAGTGTTCGTGGCCTTCCTTGGGGGAGAGTCTTCGTCGGATTCGATCCCCTTGCGCTTGAGACCGTGTCCAGACTCCTTACCCCTTTGCTTTGGCTCCTTCAAAAATGTCCAAGAAACAGGGTATAGAAAACATTAGTACATTACCTTGAATTAAACTTTGGAAGGGCCTTGCATCTGTAAGTCGTGTTTGGTGCAAATGTAACTTGAATAATTAATGATGATGTTCGATGTTTAATTTCACAACGAATGCAATCGGTTTAAAACTTTTTAACTTAAAGAGAATATCGAGAATAGAAGAAATGACCAAATTCATTGGTGGTGCCTTTTGAGTACTTGAGGATCAGCTATTGACCCTTCGTCTTCACACCTTTTATTAGTTTTTTTCAATGTACCAAAACTGAGTATGGTCCAAAACCATACGGTATTCACACATAATTAACAGACACAAAAAATCACTTTGGAGTTGGGCAAGTTATATAGGGCCCTCTGTTGAAGTGGATAAAGCAAAGGTTTTCCCCTCCAAATCATACTTATTAGAGTCTTAGAAATGTCAATCAAGGATACGATACCAACTAGAAGCTACAGAAAAATCAAATGGAACAACAAAAGATGCAAATGATGGTAAACAAATAATGTAGAAACACTTTCTGAGATATATTCCCAATTGTACCAGCACAGCTGGAAAGATAAGCTGAAAAAAAATAGCATAAAATTTGTATTTGTTTGTTTTACGAAAGCAACATACCTCGGCCTCATCCTCTGACATTTCATTTCTTTCTTCTTCTTCATGATATCCTTCTTCCTCTTCTTCCTCTTCCTCATACTCCTGCTCTGGCTCCTCAACCCTTCTGCGTGGTGGAGACCTCTCATCTTCTTCCCCGTCACTTTCATACTCAGACTCACCCCTATCACTGTCAGAGAAATCCACTGGGCGATGGGAAGATTTAGCAGTTGAAAGAGATGATTTGCGAGGGATGTCTCGAGCTCCCTGTGACTGAAGTTTCAAGAGAAATCAGTTTATAGGAACTGACGTAATCTGTCACGCGGGCAAAACATGGCAATGTACTTGAAATTCATATCATTAAAACCTTTTTAGCATTCAAAATGCGTTTCTCTGCTCGAGCTTCCACTTCTAAATCCTCCTCAAAGCGATGGCGAGAACGACGAGAATCATAATAATCTGTTTCATCCTCCTGAAAGAAATTGGTCAATCAAGAAATCAACTCAATTTGAATGTCCAACACCTATATGTCCATCCATATAATCGGAGTCCAAAGTGCATCTACATTAAAGAACTAGATTCACACAAATCTAATTATTTACGATATAGACGTGAAAGGAGAATAAGTTTACAAAGTATCCCCTAGACTACAGGCTAAAGCAACAAAAATCAAAAGTCTCCTCTCTACCTCGTCAAGGGCATCTTCCAAGAACCCAGGTGAAAGCTGGCGCCTCCTGTCCACAGTAGGTGTATATTTCCGACTCACCTTTTCCCTCTTCCGACTAAGGAGTAAATTAGCTCTGATAGTTTGACTTTCAGCCTACAACAAAATGATAGTTAAAAAGGTGAAAAAACAAAGACATTGTCTCTCCACAGAATACCAATCACATACACAACATGTAAACTAAAAGTTACCTTTTCCTTCTCTTCCTTTTCCCTTTCAGGATCAATATCAGTAACGCAGTTCTTAACCTTGTAAACTTTTTTATGCCTCGAGTCAACGAGGGCAGTTAACAGTCTATGAGAGTTTGATGACAACGATGATGGTATGAACCTCATCTTTTTCAGTATCCTTCCTTGTGATTGGAGGATTCCCTGCAAAAAATATCAAGTAATGATCAAGAACAAATACGACCGGAAAACCAGTTACCAGTTTTCCTGAAACAGAATATGATCTGGAATTTGGCTGTTTGATTTCAAATTGAACATGTGGCAAACAAAAGATACTCGATTACCTCATACTTGAGAAAAATCTCAGAGGCCCCAGCATTACAATGGACAAATATCTTTAAAAACAGCTTCCAAAATAAGTAGCCGGGATTATGTGAAGAAAGTTGCAGGAAGGAGTGGCAAAAGATGAAAATTGATGCAAGATTTATCTAGCAGACCAAAGAACCCTAATGCCTATAATATGTCACGACAGCATTATCCTTAGTCATCTACAACAAACTTTTACTACACTGAAGTATAGTTACTATAAACAGAAACAATGGATAAACAGTGGCATTGATATTAATTGGTGCTTATTCAAGATACTCTTGAACCCATACCGCACCTATGCCAGACTTTGAAAAAGAGAAAGTAAAGCAGTCAGTACAGTGCACAAATTTATGAATCTCAATAGTAAAATAAATTTAGAAAGTCACCTTTTGGTGTCTAAGAAAAAGGTGTGCTTGATCATGCTGTGCATCTTGCACAGTTATATCTAGAACTTCATTCCCAAGTAATAACTGCAGACTGCCATCCGACCATCTAACAAAACGCGCATTGCTTTCACGCTGCAAGCACAAGTAAATGTAGAAACACTAAGTAGGTGCCAAATAGGAAAACTATTAAGTAAATCAAGCACCCAAGTTATACTAGAAGATATGAAATTATATTGGTTTCTGAAGACAACAGAGAGAGAGATTCAAAAAGACAATAAGACAACATGATTAAAAAAAAGTAACACGTGAAATATTAAAGCTCAATCAATTAATATATAAGGTCGTCTGGATTTAAGAATTTATCTACAGCAACGAACATTTAAAATTAGAGATATGAAGATCAAGAATTTTCTACTAAAGTCAGCTGGATAGTTTTTTTTTTTTCTCCCCCCCTAAGAACTTCATGATAATTGATTCATATATTTAAAAGAAATGCTAAGCGAATAATATTTCGAAGCAAAGAAGTATAAAGAAGTAGACAGAAGGATGACCGCTAAAAATAATGGACTCAACTTATGTGAATATGGTTTAAAAAATTGGGAAAAAAAAAAAAAAAGGAACCTTAAGATTAAGTACGCCCAACCAATCAATACCCAAAAAAAAAAAAAAAAAAAAAAAAAAGTATATACATATTAGCGTGCAGATGCAATCTCATGTACACACATGTGGAGCCATCACCATCGGGTGCAATGTGCATGTAAACATAATGTGTTTGTGCTTGGGCATGAAAACAAAATTTAATGACAAAGTTTACTTACAGATATTGTTCCATCAGGATTTCTAACAGTCCTCCAGCGAACAATATTGTTTTCCAAGCGTATCCTTTTCTTGGATCCAGATTCATCAGTGACAAATGTATCTTCCTCCACATACGTCTTCGGATCAAATGGCTTTGGGTCAATTCCCATAATATTAGAAACTTTTATCATGTTCATCTACAAAACATAAAATTTGGGTTTTAGAAATCTCAATTTCCAAAAAGCAATAAATTACCAATGAACTTTCTCAAGTGCCAAACGAAACAGTAGTGCAATTAAAATATAAAGCACCACAGGTTCCACCGTAATTTAAATGTATAAATGAGACACAGAGACACCTATAGAAGATTGACAGTAACTTATTACTGTGGACAATGTAGGAATACGATAGTCTCATTCACTGATGCAATACAAACCATAAAAGCCCATTGCAATGCAATGTATCTCACATACTTTACAGGCGAGGTGTTTTACGCCAGACACGATTTTTTTTTTCCCAGATATCCACCACAAATATATTCAAATTGTGTTCTCATGGACATGTATTGCATAAACCTTTATATAAGCAGGAGAAAAAAAAAAAACAAAAACACTAACTTTTCAAGCGTAGCCATGCTTCACTTTCCTAGGCCCATAAAAAATGTAAAATTAGACAATGTTTCTTTCTACTACACGTTTATTTCCTGCTACAAAATCTCAAACCAGTCCTTGCAACTTGCAAGTATGTAACTGAATGTCCTTTTGCGCAGAGTCTTCCTAACTTCACTAAATCCCTAGCCAATTTGGTTCATCATATGCATATTGCCCTGTCAAAATGTGGCCTCAAAGTACCTGAAGTAAGTCGGTCAATAAGGTAAATAATCATTCCACAAGCAGAATACAGAAGCTGAACCTTTTCTGGACGAGCGGGAGGAGGATGCAAAGGTATCTCTAGCTCCAATGGGGGGCCCACTGGTTTCTCCTTAATCTTAGCCTCAATGTTTTCCTCTTCTGACTCATACCGAGCATCTTCATCATGCACTATATCCTCTGGTCTTGGACTTTTCTCATAGCTTCCTTCTTCTTCTTCCATAGGTAATCTCTGAAGCAGAGAATCAGTTTAAATATTTTTGAACAATTGCTCTACAGCTATCTTACAGAATCTTATATACATATGTGCATGTATATCTACATGTACATATATATATATATATATAACTTCCTTTCATTGACAATAAAATCAATTACAGTAAGTGAGGACAAGAACTCCTCACAATGTAAATGAAAACAGCATTGACAGAAAATGAAACAAAAACAATATCTAAACTTACACAATCAACGCCCAATCACCCTTTTCCATTTCAAAATAATCAAAGGATAAAAGGAAAGCCTTCATATGAATATCTAAGTGATTCTGTTGGTACAAAATTAAATAAATCATAAAAATATTCCTTTGTAATACTCGATACTCACATTAGAATCATGATCAATATCAGTCCGAATAGCATATTCTTCTGCTTCTTCATCGTCAGAATCACCAAATACATTACGCACAGCAGCAGTACCCGTAGCGTGAGCCTGATCCTTCTCCTCTTCAGGGATCTAAAATTAAGAAATCAGTTTTGCGGACCAGTCAGATCAGCCAGCTGCTTTATGAAAATGTATAATTGCAGTATAAAATTACTCTCTTTCTCGGTATTAAAATTGCTGTAGTGATTTAAAAACAAGCTGGATAAAGAAACTATATCGTTTTCTTAAGTAACTGAGCCTTTGTACACTAACTTGAATATTTATTGTTTAATGCAGCCTTAGTCAACTAGACCAGCACCTATTTTTATAACTGAAGTGCAAACCAAGAGCACTACCCTTTATCAATAGTGCAAAGTCAAAAGCACAGGTACAAGGGCCTGGTAGAGAAATATTTGCTTTTACTTCATGACTACTAATCGTCAGAAATTTTGCCCTTTTTCCAACTGATTAAAAACCAAAACTGGAAAAACCTTCTTTTAAGTGAATTGACAATGGAATTGTACTAGGTAATAACAGTTTTCAATGTGCAAAAGTGAATTTTTATTCTTTTATTTTATTTTTATTTTACCTATTTTTATTTTTGCAGACAACACAGGATTTTAAAAGTTTGGAATAGCGGAACTAAAAATATTGAGGGTGGACTTTACCCTGGACTCCGAGCCTGATTAACCTCATCATCTTCGTTATCAGGGTAATGGTTTTCCTCCGACCTCTCTGATCCACTTTCAATCACATTCCGTCTACGACTTGTTAGCTCTTCTTTCTCATCACTATCTGTATACCTGCCTTCACTTTCTTCTCTTGGGACACCAGCTTCTACCTCTTGGGAACTTTGATCTCTTTCACCCTCACTTTCACCTGGATCGGGTTCTACCTCACGCATCTCGCCTTCACTCTCTATTTCTACCTCCCCGTGCCCTCTACTTCACCTTCACCTTCAGGCTCCATTCCTCCTTCCCCTTCATCCTTTAAAAAGAACAGAGAAAAGTAGTCACTTAAATGGCAAATAGAGCAGATTTTTCTAGGCATTTAATCGCCTCAAAAACTATTTCACAACACAATTTCCTGAAGAATTAAGGATTGCAGCAGATCTATTAAGTTAACAATTACAAATTTTACGAACATTGTTTCACCATGAGCACGGTGAAGACACCAAAAGATGATTTAAACGGGATATGAGATCTCACTGCTGATGAAAACTAGACTCATTCTTCAAATTAGCAAACAAAAGTCTCCTGGCGCTTGTTCAGCGCACAATGCAAGATATTTCATGTTTTTCTATCTCTAAAGCCCTTTTCATCTTTTTCTTTCTTCGGCTATATATATGTACACACACAATTTTCCTAGCTAATTCCACAAGTTAACAACCGTATTTTTAAAATTGTCCCGTTATTCAAACATGAGAAAAACAAAGAACATTCATCATATCAAAGGGAAAATCTTGTATTAGTTGACAGCTAAGTAAAAAAAAAAGAAAACAAAATTATCATTCAACAGCATCGAAATCACAAAAATTAAAGCATAATATACTCCCACTTGAAATTCATACAAGAAAAACCTACAGAAAAATACACTTTTACAGCTCCAACTCACAGAGAAAAAATTTTTTTAAAAAAATATCAGAAAGAAGAAAATATATATAAACCAATGCATGTATATTAAAGTGATGCTCACAAGAGGATCTAATAGCTCAATTTTTGACCTAAAGTTTGCATTAAAAAGCTGAGAAACAGACCCAAATAAAAATGAGAAAAGTACTTGACAAAACCCTAATCTAACAGAAGAGGAGTAAATAAATTCCCAGACTCTAAAACCAGTGCATGCAAATCAAAGGAAAGGCAACAAGAGGGCTGAAGAACTCCAATCCTTGACCTAAATTAAACGCCACAACCGAGCTAAAAATAGTGGTATAAATCGAAAGGAAAAAAAAAAAGAGGAGTTACAGAAGCGTAATTGGGCTGAGGATTGGACTCGTGCTCGGAATCGACGTCCTCCTCCTCTTCGGACTGATCGCCGAAGAGGTTCTGCATCATCTGGTGCCGCTTCTCCTCCCCCATCTCGCCGAGAATCCGCGGTGGTCGTAACCTCTCCGGTCGTCTTCCTCCGCCGCGGATCTAGCTCCGTCGTCTCTCTTCTCTCTCTCTCTCTGTGCTTTTTCGATTTTTCACCCACAAATAGCTCGGGGCTGGGGTTTTTACTTTTGCTGACAGGGGATAAGTGATAAGTCGACCTGATTGTCTTTTTTAATTAATTATTAATTAATTAAAAAATCATTTGTTTAAAACAAAATTATTTGTCACGTGAAAATTTTAATTGTCATCTATTTTTATTGTTTTTTTCAACATATTTATTTTGTATTGTATTCTAATATAATAGGAAAAAAAATATTAGAACATTTCCTTTGTACATTGTATTTAAATATAGGATTATATGCAAAAATGTTATAAATTTAATGCATTCTTGTATTTATTTGAGTGTTAAAAGTTATCGGTAGATTTATTTGTTAAAACGATAGGATACATTAGCTTATAAAGCGTTTGTTTTTTGGTAATCTATAAATTTCTCATATTAAAATCCTTTTTGAAAATAAAATACTTTTATGAAAAATGATTTGAATGGATTGCGTATATACGTATAAAATGTTTTTGGTCAAAATGATATATATATATATATATATATATATTATTTTGAAATACCCAAGTTAAGTTTCTTTTGAGACTTGATCAAGAATGCCCAAGTATGTTAAATGAATTTTCAAACTATGTCTAGTTAGATATTGGTAGATAATAGTTTTGCTATTATGCCGTGATTAATTATGCCATGATGGTATCATGTAACCAATCAGTCCATTTTGATGGTGAAATTAATTATGACTTGCTACTGTGAGTATATTATTTCATAACGTTATTTTGTATTTTTGTTACTACTTTACTCCTATTTTGTTCATTTATTATGATACCCCCATTTCCAATATTTAAATTTATTTATTTTTAATCCTTAGGAGAAGCCAAGAGTGGCGCCGATTAGAAGATTGCTTTCAAGGCTATTGCGGTTCAATAGTGATTTATCTATATTTTTATTTCCAGTTTACTTATTTTTTTTCAAGGCATGTATAACTAAACTCTCTCTTTGGATTGGGTTTGGATGTTTGTTCCTTTATTTTTCTGTTTTTGCTTTTCGTTTGTATGTTCGAGGTTTGTTGAACCCTAATGATACCGGAGGTTGATTTTCAAAACTCATTTTTCCTCTAAAAACTTAATGTTTTGGAATTTCAACTATTTTGATTAAAAAGCTACTTAGCGATTTTTAGTAATTAAAATGGTAGATTTTAGGTCAAAAGACAACTTGATAGAAAAGTTTGACCTATTTTACCGAAATGGTGAGAATTGGCATTTACGAAAAAGTGTTGGTGAATTTCATATTATTGTGCATTTTATTTTATCCTTTATTTTATTTTAGAATATATTTAGTGATTTGTGTTTAATAACAAAATTAATCTAATTAAATCCTTCCACGTCAGCATAACCGGTTTCGGGTCGTGGCAGATTCTCAGGCTCACGCTGTGGAGGAAGGATGGTGGGGGACTATCGCCATGGGTGGCTTGGCGGGGAGTTGCCACGGAGTCTTACTTACGGGGTAGTTGGGGAGTTATATCAAGTGCTGCTATAAGGTGAGGAATTTATGGCCGACAACGAGAGGTAGATTTGTGGGTTCATTGTTGGGGCATGGGATGGCTCGAGGAGGGAAGGGTTGTCAGATGGAAACAATTATTTTTTCTATACGTTAAGGGTAAAAAGATGGATAACCCTATCTATAGACTTTATAAAAATTTGTCACGGACATTCAGATTTTATAAAATTTGTTAGAACCGTTTTAATATCGATCTTAATTCATATTCAAACATTTTATCAATATTGTGAACATCCAAGCAATTCAAATGTTGATATTCAGATTAAGAACATTCAAATACCATTTTAGATGACAATTCAAAAATAGATTATTTAATTTTTGTATCATTTATTTTGCTTTTATTCAGAAACTATACCCCACATTTTGAGCTTTTACAATTGTATACCAACATATTTTGCTTAATATATAAATTTATACCATTTCATGGTCAATACTTAATTTTGACTTTCAAAACACCTAAATTACCCTTAAAAGAAAGATTACGATTATGTATTATTTATATTTTTCGTTTTTATTTAAAAAGCATATAATATATTCTAAAATTCATATTTTATATTAGTATAATACGTTTAGTATATAAGTCTATACATTCTCGATCAACGCTTAATTTATACATTTAGAATACCCAAAACACCCTTGAATTTAAAATTATAATTAAAAAGATTATAATTTAAATTACAAAGTTAAATTTCTCTTGTCCCGCTTGGCAACTGGAATTTTTTTGATTAGTTTTAGTTTTAAATTCAAGGGTGCTTTGGATATTTTAAATGTAAAAATTAAGCATTGATCGAGAAAATCTATAGATTGATCCACTAGTAATCTAATCATATAAAATTTAAAATTTTGAAATTCATTGTATACCTTTTAAAGAAAAATAAAATGTATGGTATAAAAATATAAGTAATACATAATTACAGTAGAACGCGCTTTAAAATTAATCATGATTAATTATGCTAAATATGATTAATTAGTGTGCTAAAATATGTTTTAAAGTAATTAAACTTCATTAAAAATTTTGATTTAAAGGTTTTAAATGTGTTTTTAGAAAATTATATTTTTGCGCCTGAACTTTTTCAAAATGACCATTTTGTCCTTGACTGATTGAACGAACCTTTTTACCGGTCAACTGGATGCCTGCAAATCAATTAACCGCCTAAGCCAGCTGTGATTCCCCTGCAGCCGCAAAGTCGTTGTCAGCCTTCAATTTACCTCAGCAACCGCTTTCCTGCTTCAGTAGGTTTGCTCATTTATATAAACCCATCTCCCGCTTCATTTTTTAGTTTTTCTCGTTTCCCTTGTTCGCTCTCATTCTCTCTTGCTCACCTCCCCTCTTCCGCTGCCTCCTAAAGAAAGCTTGAGCTCCCCTTTATACTTCCTCACTAAAATCATAAAAACTAAACCGAGCCGCTAAACACTTAAACCTCGAGCTTCTAAACCTTGCAGGTTTGACTTTAACTCATTATGTATTCCAAATAGTTTGATTTTGAGTTTTGAAATTCATATTTGTGTTGGTTTTATAGGGTGTGTTTGGTGGAGTAGTTTGAATTGAGATTTTTTAGTTTTAATAGTAAATTTTTTTAAATTTTCAAAAAAGACAAAAAACTCTTTGGGAAAAAGACAAAAACTTTTTAGGAAAAAGACAAAAAAAATTTTAAAATGGGTGTTTTAAGATGGTGAACCAAACATAGCATATAAACTTGAATATCAAATGAGATTTCGATGGACTTAAGTTTTGAATCTAGTTGTTTAGGTTCTATGAATTGTTCATGTTCTATTTTGAACTTCTAGAAACTATTAGAATTAGATTTGGTTGAGTTTGCAGGTTGGGCCGAGGCTGGAAACTCATTGTTCCGTGACGATCCAGTCAACTGGACACCCCGTCCAGTTGACCGGACAGGACACCATGTCATTGTCCGGTTAACCAAACTTGTAGGATTGGTCAACTAGACATAGGCAAGGAGCTTGTAGAGGTCTTGTTTCAGTCCAATTAGCCTTGTTTTGATGTTTTAAACCCTAATTTGGATTTTAACGGTTTGCATGTGAATCGAAAAATATTAATATTTTAATACAGTATTTTTAAAACATTCTAATTAAGCCCGGTGTTTAGTATAATTAAGGTTTGAATTTATGTCAAATACTTACCATATCTGTATGGTTTGGTTTAAGGTTTTGGTGACCAGAGTCAATAGCCTCCATATACTTGAAGTTATTAGTAGATTTATTTTGCCAACGAGATAGGATACCAAAATTCATTTTCTTATAAATTCCTCGTTTTAAAATCATTTTCAAAAATTAAATGATTCATAAAATGTTTTTAAATGGATAGTATATGTATATGTATCAAACGTTTTGGGTCAAAAGTATATATATGTAGATGCACTATTTTGAAAGATTCAAGTGGGGTGCTTTGAGACCTGGCTCATTTCAGTTCAAGTATGTTAAATGAAATTTCAAACACTGTCTGATTAGATATTGATGGTTAATAGTTTTGCTTGAAAACCTTATTAGATATTGAGATTGTGTCTTGTCACTAATCGGTTATTGTTAGGCTAGCACTAATAAGTCTATTTATGTTCAGTGAATTATATTACTGCATTTATTTATTTATGCATTTGTTTTTGGCCTTGTTTGCTTTTATTATATCCCAGCCTAACTCTTTCCGAATAAATTAATTTAATTGAATCAATTGTATCTTACTGAGCTAGTAGCTCACATTTATTATTTTTAACCTCCCTTTCGAGAGGTGCTAGGAGTGCCGAGTAGACGGTATGACATCAAGGTTATTGCGGTTTAGTAGTGTTCTATTTGTACTTTTATTTTCAATCTTTATTTTAAAAGGAGTGTAAACTTAACTATTTCTCTGGACTGGGTTTTGGATATTTGTACCTTTATTTCCTGTTTTTGCTTGTGTGTGTGATGTCACCAAATGATGGATTTTCAAACCCGTTTTCATATGAAAAACTTAATATTTTGGAATGCCCACTGTTTTAATTAAAAAGCTACTTGAGGGTTTTTATTTAATATAAAATTAGTAGACTTTAGGACAAAATATTATCTGGCCTAATTCTCTGATATGTTTTCAAAAATGGCTAAAATGTGAATTTTTGATTAAAGTGTGAGCGAATTTCAGAATATTATGTGCTTGAATATTTAATGATTTTAATTACGAATTTATTTTTAATTAAATCCATCCATGTTACTGTACCTAGTTTCGGGTCGTCACATATAATCTTTCTTTTTAAGGATAATTTGAGCATTTTAAGGTCAAAATTAAATTTTGACCAAGAAAGGGTATAGATTTGTATATTAAACATAATCTAAAAAAATACAAATGTGAAAGTTCAAAACACAAGGTATATTATCTTAATAAAAGCAATATACAGTGTACAAAACATAAATAACCCTTCAAAAATTTATGATCAAATATTTCCGTAAAAATGTTAGCATTCAAATGGTTGAACAAAGTGGATTTGTCCTTTCTCATGTCGAGTCACCAAAATAACAATCTTAGGTGGCCGCACCCTTATTTCTGGTTTGTATTGTAGATTCAAATATACAAGTTAAATTATAAATTGAAAATTTTATGAAATAAAATATTTAGAAAAAAAATTAAACGGTGATCAAAACAAGAGTATAGTGTAATAATAATTTCAAACTCTTCTGGCTCAAATAATTCCACAAAGATAAAGCATCCCTATGAAATAGGCTATTTATATGTTTAGCTACCATAACGGGCTCAACTCAAATTTACAATTTCTTGCATAAAAGACAATGGTCTTACCACCTATCAAGCTCTTAGGGGTAAAAAAGAAGAACAAAAAAACTATAGATTCATATATACAAGTCAAATAACAAATACGAAATTTTATCTCTCCAAACAAGAGTTTAGTCTAGTAAAAATTTCAAACTACTCTTGTTCAAACAACTCTATAAAGACAACATATTTCTATGAAACAGGTTATGTATAAATTAATTATTATAACGGTCTCAATTTAAATTTACGACTTCTTATATGAAAGGCAATGGTCTAACCATCCCGTCATGCTCTTAGGGGTTAAAAAGAAGAAGAAAAAAAACTAGTTTAAACTGGTTTTCATCTTTAAGTAAATATTTCACATTTTGCCCCCTTAGTTGGTAGGATTAATCTGAGGGTAATTTCTCTTTTACAGTATGGTCCGAGAGAGAGGAAAAAAAAAAAAAAAAAAAAAAAAAAAAGCAAACCTTACACAAGTATCCAAAATTCAGGAGATGGGTCCCGCCTCCATTCTACACGTGTCGCGTTTTGATTTGTTGGACCATCTAATCTCCGTCTACCACAACAACTCTTTCCCACATGCCTCTCCCTCTCTCTCTCAAAAAAAAAAAAAAAAAAGAAAGAGGAGAGAGAAAGCGCTTCTTCCCCTTCTATATTCCCCCTCCGAGAGCGCTCCACACTGCCCCTGTACCCACCCCCGTCAAGCTTCGGATCCGAAGCACCCGCTTCGTCTTCCGAGTCTCAGCCTCGATCCGAACCTCAGTTTTGTTCCTCAGTTCGTTGAAAATTTCGCACTATTTCGATCACTTTATCTCTCTCCTCTCTCTCTCTTCCCTCTTCTTCTTCTTCTTCTCTCTCTCTCTGCTCGAAGACGCCATTTCTCTGCCCGATTCGAACCCTAGGATCTTTGCCATCAGAGCGTGTCGGAGGATCAGCTTCGAGCTTCAATGGCCGCCTTTCAGCGTCACTGTGAGTCCGCAACCTCCATTTTTTTTTCTCACTTTCTATAAAACCCTAATTTCCGCTTTTCCGCGGTCATTTGCGTTGCGAAGGCGAATCTGAGCTAGGGTTTTGGTGCTTTAGTCTTGGGCAGCTCCGTCCCAGCTCGTGGAGTGGGAATTTCGGGAGTTTTCTCTCGATCCTAACCCGTTTTTAGAAGTTGATGCTTAGGTTTTCCCGGAAAATTTTTCGATTTTCTAGGCTCTGTTAGGTTGCTAGGAAAATGGAGGAAAGGAAATGAATTAAAGATTGGTACTTTATGCCTGTTGATGTTGTTCTTTCCTGTTCTGAGATGAAATTTGGTTGCACCCGCTTCTAAACCTTGATTTTGCTTTGTTCCTTTTTCGTTTTCCTTTCTTTTCTCTTTGTTACTATAGGAAATGTTTAGCAGTAAAAAGTTTTCTTCTGCCCACCTGAGAATACTTTTAGGATTAGAGCTTGAGGGAAGATTATTTTCTTAGATTTATACTGGTTTATTTTGATTTTGTATGTGATGCCCCTCCATTTTTCTTGTGCGTCTGTTATGTAATGTTTCGTATCTAGTATCTAGATTCAGTTAGTATTAATCATCCCTCGTTGTTATCTAACCTGTTCTTAGCAAGTGATTTGGTAGTTCCGTGGTAATCTGTCAGTTCTGTTCCTCAACGATTTGATGGAAGGGTGCAAATTGCTAGGAATTTTAGTATGGTCCTCACCGATAATGGGATATGGGGTTTAAGTTGTTGAAAGTGATCTAATCCTCTCATTGGGTGTTAAATTTATCCTAGGAAAGTGTGTTGTGAAGCCTGCCATTGGTTTGCGAATTAGTTTTCTCAATAGAGTTATATGCACATGCAAAGGTAGAGAAACTAGTGGAAAGTGCAACTATTGTTTGATGTACATGCGTGTGTACGATCTGCCAATATTGTATTTAGTAGTCACTATTTGAAACGAAGGAAAAATAACAAATGTTTAAAGAACAGCCAGCTACACATAATCAATGCAAGGGCGTCTATCTCTACTTATGTATTCTTTTCGTCTCAGTGTTTGAAGATTATGCTTCATTTAGAAAAGATTACTTGAACTTGTTAACCAACATTTTTGTCCTTTTATTTTTGTTTTATCATCTTTTGGGCAAAATTTGTGAAGAGGAAAACATGATTGGGGACAGATGTGAGTATCCAAAATTAGGATTTAGGCATTTTAATGTCGGGTTGATCTCTTGAAAAACTTAAGGCTTGAGTATTTCCTACCATAATGCTACTGACGTTGTTCTGCTTAGGGAAAAATTCAATAACCAGGGTAAGTTTGTACGTTTCCTTTTCTTTTAATGTGTGGTTCACTTTTTGGCATGTCATCATCTTTTTGAAGAGAAAGAGATCTTCTCTGGCTACTCGGATGGTGTGAATTTTCAGGATTAAAAATCCAGGACTGAAAGTGAAATTTTACATTGAGTTATTGCTACTGGCTTTGTCTGAAAAGAAAGCCTATCTGTTAAGGTTTACTCTGTTTCTGTTTAGCTAATGATATAGAAGGTTCATGAGGTGACATGAGACATGCAACTTTCAGGTGCAATTGGGGCGAATGGGTTTTATATGTTAAACTCATCTGTAAAGCTTTGTGGGAAAATAGCAGGGAAGAAATATGGTTAACGTTGTCTTTTTGTGAACAAAGGTTGATCCAGAATTTAATGCCCTTAGATCTATCTTTTCGTGGAGACATAAAATCTCTTGAAGCTTAAGAGTCATAGTAGGAATGTAAGGGTGCATTCGGCTTCAAATCATCTAGGTTGTTGTATTGATGCATCATGATGTTTTAAGTGCACTAGGTTCTTTGAACTCAGTTCTTCACGTCTTCCAGACTGCACTAATGAAAGTACGTCTTAGTATCTTACATCATACAGCCATAGCTGTCAAAGAGTAACCATGATTATGGTTGAATTTGAAAGGAGGTGGTTTAACTTGCTGCCATTGCTGCAAGACTTGGCCTTATGCCAAAGGAATCCTTGTGCTTAGAAGTTTCTTTTTCCATTCTTCATATTTTTCTATTCTTCATATTTTAAAATTAAAGGAACAATTTCAGGAAATTTTTTGCAATTTTTTTAGTAGAGCATGCTATATGGATGAGGTAAAAGCCTGGCCATTCTTTGAGGAAGTTAGTTGGAGGCTGGGGTTTGGTTTTGTTCCCTTATTGGCATTCAATATTTTCTAAATTTGTAATTATTGTAATTGTAATTTACACTGGAAGCCAGGTTTGACATTGATTAAGACATTAGGGAAAGGATAGAAGGATGCTGTTCCCATGACGAGGTTCTTGATGTGATGCAAAGGGATAAGGGTTACAATCTTGCGGTGTATCATAGAGTTTTATATGAACAATTTGAGTGACAATGTTGGTAGACATTGTAACCAATCATAATTTCTTAGAAATTACTGATATTGTGACCGCATGTTGTTGTGTTGAACTTGATCTAAGCTAGAACATGTAAAGTATTGATTGTGACTGGCTAGAAAATATCTTGTTTTTCCCCACAAACTTTGCTAATTTATTCTGCTTCAAGTTTTAATTTGTGCGATATGCTGGCATGCTTATGTGCAGGACAAGTTTTGTGGGTTAGGAATATGGTAACTGAAGTCATACATAAATGATCTGAGCAAGGTGGGTGCAAATTTAATTGTTTTTTTTTATAAAATCTACCATATAACCTCTTGGGGGCAAAATTTTTTAACTTCCATTCATATTTTCCGTAGGTGGTTCTTTTGTTGGACAAAACTTCAGCTGCTGAAAATTTGTGGGCTGGATTATCTATGCCTGGCAACGAAGTTGGTGACAGGGTTCACAATTTCTTTGGCCAAGAGAACCTGTCACAGGGCCAGCATCAGTCACAGGCCATTGATGGGAACTGGCCGGGCCTAGGTAACAATTTGTGGGTTGGTGGACAGAGACAAATTGGTGGTCCATTTATCTCTAGTTTAAAGAATTACAATGTACAGCAACCAGGTATAAATGATTTGCTCTCTCAACCAGAGTATTTTGACTGTGTTCTTTGAAGTGCTTACCATTTCAACAGATGATTATGATTTTGGCATAGGCAGATGCATACGGCTATTAACCATCTCAAGCTCTCTCTCTCTCTCTTCTTTTTTTTTTTTTGGGGCAGAACCAGAAAGAGGTCATGGGAGTCCATCTTTGCATGTGCCTCATGGTGTAAACTTTACACAATCCAATCTGAAGCCTGAGTTTGGCAGAGTTCAGGCCCAAAACCAGCAGCCGGCTCTTAATGGCTATGTTCACGGGAATCAAGTTTTCCAGGCAAGGCAGAATGAAGCAAACTTTTTGGGAGTGGATACTGAAACTAATCGGCATAATTTAGTTGCACGAGGCGTATCTTTGTCCCAGCAGGGAAATGGTCCTGAACAGAACAGTAAAAATTCGATGAGGTTGGAAGCTTCTGAATCTCCTGTTAGTTTTGATTTTTTTGGAGGTCAACAACAAATGAGTAGCCAGCATCTAAACATGCTGCAATCTATGCCGAGGCAGCAAATGGGGAATAGTGACATGCAGCTACTACAACGGCATATGATGCGTGCACAACTTCAGGAATTCCATAGACAGCAACAACTTCAGCAACTAGAACCAAGACAACACAATTTTACAAATCAGGTTTCGTCCATGGTAAAACAGGCAGCTGGTAACCATTCACCATCCTTGATCAATGGCGTTCCTATCAACGAGGCGTCTAACAATTTGTGGCAGCCTGAGCTTGTGACAGGTAATGCCAACTGGCTGCAGCGTGGGGCATCCCCTGTTATACAAGGGTCGTCCAGTGGACAAGTGTTCTCCCCTGAGCAAGGCCAAGGATTACGCTTGATGGATGTGGTACCTCAACAGGCTGATCAATCACTTTATGGGGTTCCAATTTCTAGCCCAAGTGGCACACCTGGTTCCTACGCTCATATTCATATGGATAAAGCTGCAATGCAGCCGATGGCAGCCAACAGTAATTCCCTTTCTGGTAATATGTATGCTACATTTCCGGATCAGGTTAGCATGCAAGAGGGAACTAGACAGGACTTTCATGGGAAAAATAGTTTTGGGTCTGGCACTAGTCAAGGTTTAAGCAGTGGGTTTAATTTGGAAAACTTGCAGCAAGCAAATCCCCAGCAAAGAAGTCCACCCATGCAGGAATTCCAAGGGAGTCGGGAGGTAAATGAATCTTCAGAGCCATCACATGATAAGTCGTTTACCCAGGTTTCGTCTTCACAGAACGTGGCTACTTTGGATCCAGCCGAAGAGAAAATTTTGTTTGGTTCTGATGACAACATATGGGAGGCCTTTGGCAGGAATACTAATATGGGAATGGGAGGTTTTAATATGTTGGATGGTGCAGACAATTCTGGTGGATATTCTATTGCGCATAGTGGGAGTTGGAGTGCTCTCATGCAGTCTGCTGTTGCGGAAACATCGAGTGGTGATACAGGGATACAGGAAGAATGGTGTGGCCCCAGCTTTCAAAATTCTGAACCTTTAACCAGGACTCAGCAGCCATCAACTGTCAATCATGGTGGAAAACAACAGGGAGTTTGGGGTGATAACAACTTCCATCTTGCTGTTACTCCGAATTCTAGACAATCTTCTCTCTCAGTTGATGCCAATAGGCCTACATCAAGTATTAATTCTTTTAGTCTTCCGCAATTTCAGCAACCAGGAGTTAGAGCTTCACAGGTAGAGGGTGACATGTTGCAGACCGATTCTTCTCAAAGAAATGTTCCAAAGTTCTCAGAACAAGAAAATAAATGGTCAGATCGTGGCCCTCTACAGAAGCAATCTGTAGAAGGAAGTCAAGTTTATGCAAGTGTTGGTCATCCGTCAGGTGTAGAAACAAATGCAAATATCAATTCGGGATCTTGGACCCGTCAACATAGCACATCATCGCAAAATAGTGATACTCAGCCATTCAATAGACCAAATGGTTGGAACTTTATTGAGTCAGTGTCAGCAGATGGAGGTGACAATCTTAGAAGTCCTGAGATTAAAAATTCATTACCTGCTCAAAGTGGTGATCGTCACAGAGGGATGCATGATGAAATGGGTTATGCTGCTGGTATTTGGAGGACTGAATCCATTCCAAATTCAAATGCTGAGCTGGAACATGCAAAATCGACCTTAGGAAGCCCGCAGGTGGGCAGGGAGTCTCCCAGTTTCAGTAATATAGCAATCCCAAATTCCAGCACTATGAGACCAAACCAGGAAAGCAAGCAACAGCTTCCTAGTAGCCAAAAACTTGATTTTTGGAAGGTTGTAGATTCTTCTGTGAACTCGAAAGGAGGTGAAGGTGTGGGGAAAAACCAGCATAATCTGGGCAAGAGTCCTCAAATTTTGGAGTCCTTGGGGAATAATGGTCTGGATAGGGGAATGGTTGACATGCACGAAGTGGACAACTCCAATACTAAGGATAATGCCATTGATAGTTTTCGCACTGGTGTGCTCCATCATACTTCTAGTGCTGGTTCAAAGGAAAATGTTTGGTCGGATGCGGGTGATTCACGGACTTTTCATGGAGGCAAACTAAAAACATCTGGTAACGGTGGTCGGAGACCACCTGTAACTCGGAAATTTCAATATCATCCAATGGGGGATGTTGATGTTGATAATGAACCATCTTATGGAGCAAAACATGGGACACATTCACAGACCTTATCCCAGCAGGTCTTACGAGGAACGAAAGTTTATGACCAAGGCGGTTTTGGGCAGTCTAATTCCTTTGAAGTGGAGAAGGTGATCATTATTTCTGTCTATATTAGAATAGTAATTTCACTGTGTTTGTGCAGTATTTGTTATTATTACTCTTAAAATGTTGTAACAAAATGCTTTATTCAAAATTATCTCCCTCCCAGGGGCATTTACCTAGTGGTCAGGGTGACACAAGAGGCTCAGACCCGACACCTTCAAAAAGTATGTTTCCTGGTTTTGCACCAGTTACATCTGCTCCATTCGAGAGAGGCACGGGTAACTTTGCTCCAAACAAAGTCCCACCATCCAGGTAATTAAAAGATATAATTATCTTTTTAAGATTTGGCTTTAAGTACCATCAAGTATTCTTCTTGTTCTTTCAATTTTGTTTATCTATGTTCATTAAGATACTACTCGGTCTAGTTATATTTACTGTGATGTCGGAGAAATAATAGGCTGCAACATATTTTTTCTCCTGAAGATTGTATATCCTGGTGCTGGGCTCAGAAGGATATTGAGGTTGCTACCAATGATGTCAAAACTCTTTGAGGGCCCTGCTTCTGCGTCTTGATTACAGTTATTGTTGCTATAATCTTTCCTTAACAGAGTCCTCCTCAAGTAGATCTTAGATGATTTTTGGTGCATATTATGAGCATTTCTCTTTATATGTTCAAATCACGTTTACAAGTTGGGACTTGACGGGAAATTTTTACTTTGACGGTTTCACTTTCTTGCAGTCAAAATATGCTTGAGCTTCTTCACAAGGTGGATCATCCAAGGGAACATGGTAGTGCTACACGCTTCAGCTCTTCTGAACGCTCTGAGATGCCTGAAGCAGAAACTTCGGAGGGATCTATCGGTCATGTTCAGCGGAATCAGTCATCTAATTCACAGAATTTCGGTTTGCAATTGGCCCCTCCATCTCAACGTCTTTCCAGTGCAGACCATGCTGTATCTTCTCAGAGCTCCCCACAAACAGGTTTTGGTTCAACTCATGTCATGCATGAGGTTGGAGAAAAGGGTTCCATGCTGTTGGCTTCCAGAGCCTCTTTTGCGCCCTTGCCCTCTTCTTATGAACCATCTCAGGGACATGGAAATAGTATTTCTACTGCATCAGGACAGGCTGGCAATAAAGCTTCATTCTCCAATCTTCAGGGGAGTTATTCTACGTCTTTCCCTTCTGGTTTTCCTAATGCAAGAAATCTGGAGAATCAGCATATGCATGCTGCAAGTGGACGGATAATGGCAAACCAATCTGTTAATTTACCTTTTAATAGGCTTTCGTCCAGTTCGAAACAGTTAGATGACTCTTCTGAGAGAGCCGAAGCTAGTCGCTCTGTTCCATCATCAATGCCAGACATGTCTGCGAGTACTCCCCGAAATAACCTTACTTCTTCTGCAGAGGCATTCCTGCTGAGTAGTACGGACCAAACCCCTAAAAGGGATTCAGCTGAACAAATCCTGGAATCAGATGTGGGACCAGCCACTCAGCCTCCTGTCCAACATGGTGCCTTTTCTAAAGTGTTGCCGAATGCATGGACCAGTGTTCCACGTGCCCAGCCTTCCCAGATTGCTTCCGGTTCACTCAAATCTCAGCTTCAGTCTAATAGTAGTTCGGTAACAATATTTCCTGCGCCACCAAAGCTCAATGAGCAAGAGGCCATGGAAGGAAGAACAAAGTCACAAAGCTTTTCTGAGAAGGAACAACAAGACAAAGAAAGCTCTGAGCAGCAAGTGTTGCCCGACAAGGTTGACACAGCACAAAAGACGTCGACTTTATCACAGGGAAAGGAACCTGTTGGGAATCATTTCAATGAGGCATCTCTTGCAAGCCATGCTGCTACACAGCGAGATATTGAAGCTTTTGGGCGTTCGTTGAGACCTAATAACAGTTTGCATTCAAATTATTCCCTACTGCATCAAGTGCAAGCCATGAAGGGTGCGGAGTCTGACTCAACTGATAGGAGCACAAAGAGGTTAAAAGGTCCAGATTTTGGAATGGATCCTCATCAGGTAGGTCAAGGGGGAGGGCAGCAGTCTCCTTATGGGTATAATAGTACGGTGAGAGATTCATCAGCTAATCATACCTCAGTTCCTTCTGGTGATCCAAAAATGCTTAATTTTTCCTCAAAGCTTGGGGATAATCGGGATTCAAACGCATCTTCTCAGGACATGTTTGCATTCAATCAGAACACTTCTAATAATTTCCCTAGTGGTAGCAATGCACCTTCTATTGGAGGCGAGCATCCTCAGATCAGTCCCCAGATGGCGCCATCTTGGTTTGATCAGTATGGAACCTTTAAAAATGGGCACATGTTGCAGCCCTATGATATGCAGAGAGCTGCCGCTGTGAAGTCCATGGAACAGCCCTTCATGGGTGCAAAGCTGGCCGATGATCTGCATGCTCGAGGTTCATTGGAGCAAGTAAATGCTTCTGCTGATGGTAGTAAACTTGGTAGTGTCCTGGAAGTTTCTACTCCCACCACTGCAGCCACTGAGCATTTCACGTCTCCTCATTTAATGCCTCATGCTCCTGATCAAAGTGTGCTTGTTGTGAGACCAAAGAAGCGAAAAAGTGCAACATCCGAACTTTTACCTTGGCATAAGGAGCTGGTGAAGGTTTCCCAGAGGCTTCAGACTCTAAGGTGGTTTGCATGAATCATTTCTCTTGGATAAATTCTTTGTCCTGATTTAAAATGCTCCCAAGTTCTGTTTGCTTTACATTGGTAGTTTTCCTATCTTGTTGAAACACATTTCACTGTCTGGTTTTACTATGTATCGCTATTTCTTTATATCTGTTGACTCTTTACTTAGAATAACTTGCTATGCTATATTTTCTCATAAATTCCAAATTTTTTTCCACAGCATGGCAGAAGCAGAGTGGGCCAAAGCAACAAACCGACTGCCTGAGAAGGTTTCTTCCTAGTTAAACCACTTGTTATTGTCAGCTGTTACGAGATTTTTTTTTTTTTGGTTATATTTTTCTAGAGTATTCTAACCATTTCCGTCTTAAAACAGGTGGAAGATGAAGCTGAAATGGTTGAAGATGCACTACCAGGGCTAAAGCTAAAAAGAAGGCTTATCTTGACGACACAACTCATGCAGCAGATGCTTCACCCTCCTCCAGCAGCAGTTCTCTCCTCAGATGCTACCTCGCAGTACGAGAGTGCGGCTTACTTTTCTGCAAGATTGACATTAGGTGATGCATGCAGTGCAGTCTCTTGCTCTGAAAGTGAAGCTCCGTCATCTGCCGACAGTGAAAACCTGTAAGATCATCTTTATATCATTTTTTGGTTCTTCCCTTGTGACTGCAATGCATCAGATTGATGTTTCATGTTTCTCGTACCTTTCTTTACGTGCTAACATCGAGTTTACACATGCTTCATAGCTCGTCTAAGAAACTTACGACATCTGAGAGAATTGATCAATACTACTCAAAAGTTGTTGAAGACTTTATTGGTCATGCAAAGAAGCTGGAAAGTGATTTGTTGAGGTAGCTTCATGTCCTTGATGTCCCTTTTTTTATTTTTTTTTTGTTGGGTTTGTAAAGAATTGTATTTAGCTGGCAATTTCTGCATACTCATTTATCTTTGCATTGTTTATATTTCGCACTTGATGTTTATACGAATCGTGCCTCTAATTGGTGCAGATTGGACAAGAGAGCCTCAATCTTAGACTTAAGAGTGGAATGCCAGGATCTGGAGAAGTTTTCTGTTATCAATCGATTTGCCAAGTTCCATGGTCGGGGGCAAGCTGATGCGGCTGAAACCTCGTCGTCTGATGGAACTCCAAATGCTCAGAAATCGTGCCCACAGAAATATGTTACTGGACTTCCAATGCCTAGAAATCTGCCAGACAGGGTACAATGTCTTTCACTTTGATAATTAATTAATTGATTTTTCCCTCTCGTTGTCAATTGTCTCCACGTCCCCAATGCTTATCATCCGTTTTCTTGCAACTTATAAAATGGCACATGCGTCGCCACAAATTAGTCACACAGAAGGGACGGTAGGAGAAAGAATGAATTCTAGATGTCTCCTTGAAATCAATGGAGGCTGTTAGGTCGTTGATTTTATTCTTGAAATTTATAAGATGGCCTGTGTATACTTTGAAAAATCTAGAAAGGAAACTGCGATGCCCCATCATTTTTTCAGTAAAGGGGGAGGATGAAACTGCGGTCTGGTATTTCAAAGTTCGCAATGCTATTGTCCCAGGTATCCAATTATGTTTTTTTTTCATTTCCTCCTTTATTCCCTATGTTCCCTTTTTTCCACGGAGGGGGCTGCCGCAACTGTCGGCTATTCTGAATTGGATCATCAATCTGCTCAGGAATTAGGCAAATTGACCATAAAAATTTTGAATTTATTAATTATTTGAGTAGAAACTTAAAGAAGCTTGTGAATTTTATAGTCCCGAGTATCAGCCAATGCCAAAAGGTATCAAGTGGGGGCTGTATTTTCTTTAATGGGATTGTCTTGACCTTGCCATGGATTGGGAAAACAGGTGTTCACGTAGGCGAGAGATTTAGTCTAATGCTCTGGTTGTAAGTTCTCTGTTTAAGTTAGTTCCATTGATATTGACAAAACATGTATGGTGGGAAAACAGCTTAAAGCTAAATAACTGAATAATTTATATACGATATATTTATCTTGAAACGGGCTTATGTTTATGTTTTTCATTTTACCTTGCGCTTCATGCTTCTTGTGTTGTGTTTTACACATTTCAAGGGAAGGACAAAATATTCGTATTATGGGAAATGCATTTAGTTGTAGAGGTCGAATTCCGAGAGTAACGATTCATAAATTTGCAGCTGGGAATTAGTGTTACTTGCCTTTTTTTCCCCTGCAATTGATGGTGGTTATAAGAACATGCCAATGATCTCTTGGTCAAACGCTATTGGGTAGGGCGGGGTGGGTTCGGACTTGGGTTTGTATACAACTATTTTTTTTTTTTGTTTGTGTGTGTGTGTGTCTGTATATGTATATGTATATGTATAAAGAGCAAGGAGAAAGCATGTGCTTCTGGCGTCTATTTTTAAGCAGTAGTTGAACCGAATCCTTTGCTGGTGGTTGAAGATTTGCTTTTGGTGTGTTACCTTTTCATGGGGTGGTCCCCAACTCCTATAATTTAGTGGCAATTACACTTGATCAGAATATTGCCCTTTTTTTTTTTTTTGGAAATTGTGAGGAAATTGGGGATTATTTAATTAAATAGTTAAAAGTTAACCCACGTGGGATCTTGTCTTGACGTCTTGCGTAAACCAGGTCAATAATAATAATTATTATTATAATAAGCAAGTTTCTTAATGCTCTATTTTCAACCCACTTTAAACGTAGTTGAACTTGAGTGGGCAATGCAGTCAATTTGGTTCTCGTTCTGCTCAATTATTTGCAACCCGAGTTGGTGAGTTTGGGAGTTGGTGAGCTCAGTTATCATTACCCAGTTCAGTTATTTCTGCTGTCTAATATTATATATATGTATATATATATGTGTGTGTGTGTGTGTGTGTGTTTGTTTGTATGTGTGTACTTTTGTAACTATCAATTTGATTACAAATTAATTAGTGCATGAATTAATTACAGTTGCTGACGTAGCATTTTTTTTATAACTTATTATATAATAAGTTAAGCAACCTGTTAAATTTAAATTTTAATTAAAAAGGTTCCTTTATTGTGGTAGTTGGGGCAATTAATATTTGGAATCAAAATCCGTTTTTGGATAAATTGTATTTCCTTTTTTTTTTTTAAATAAAAAAAATTTTGTTACAACTCTTTTGTCCTTTCCTTTTCTCTTTGGAGAGAAATTTGAATATTCATACGCGAAGTAAAAAGCAAAAAAGGAACATCCCATTCAAACACATTCAGGAAAAAGTTAAAAAAAAAATAATAATAAAAAATCTTCGAAGGATGAGCAAAATAAATAAACAAGTGTAAGTTGTTAAGGACGTCAAAAAGGCTAGGAACTATTGGTTCATGTATTGATCAATAAAAATTTATACACTGGGTTTGTAGCGGTTTTTTTTTTTTTTTTAAACTTCTGTTCCTAAAAGTAATTTTACTAACGAGTATTGTACCAATAAAGTAATTTTTAAAAATGGATGGAAAAATAAATTGAGTCATTTGTTGTTAAAAAAAAAAAAAGGTTGAGTTTGAAGATCTAAGCATATATTCGGAACATAGTTTTACAAAGTTTTTTTTTAATACAGTACATATTTTTAAAGAGTAGTTAACTCGGTGTACATGTCATTTTGCTTATATGGTGTACTTACTCAATAAAAAGTTTGTATTTAGATATCTTTATCAATGTTAATTTTATAAAATCCCATTTCTTTTACTTGGCACAATAAAATCATATTTCTCTCGCAATGCATTTTTCTTTTTATTATTTATTATTCAATATCATCATAAATGCCCTTATAATTCTCTCATGTACTAAAAGTTATAAATAATAGTATTCATCAAAAAAAAAAAAAAAGTTTTACATAATATTGTTCTCAATTTTTGAAAAGTTTATTTTCTGCCTAACTAATTTGGACCAACTCAGGAGGGATAATAACTTGGATAGAAATTGTAAAGTTTGAAACCTAAAAGTGTTTTTCATTTTTGTCTAATAACTGAAAACATAAGTCCATGTCAAAAAAAAAAAAAAAAAAAAAAAAAGTGGACCTCTGAATGATCATCTTCCTTTTTATATATCTCATCAATGAAATATGTTCTTCAGAAAGTTTAGCAAGGAAAAAAAAAAAAAAAAAAAACTAGTTAAAGACACAAATAACACTCACTACTGCAACTTGCTATCTAGAATCAGAACATGTGAAGTGTAAATCATATAGCAGGTGGTTAACACAAAATGCTGTGGATGATATCCTATTTTTCCTCCATGTTTGTTTGTTTGTTTTTTTAAGGTGAGGAATTCAAATTTTACATCTTATAATAAAATTATAATGTGAAATTATTGCTCGACTATACTTGCAGCCATTATTTCTCTCCGATTTTAACGGACTGTGGTTGCAGTCCTGATGTACTCGTTGATTGCTGTTTTATATTCGTTGCTTACGTTCGCCTATTCGGCTGCCTGTTTGTGTTTTGCGGGTAGCTTTCCTAGGTGGAGTCTTAATAATGTATAACTCATTAGCCAAAAAAAAAAAAAGTATGACTTGGTTTCTCATATTAAAAAAAAAAAAAAATATATATATATATAATAATGTAACTTGGGAAGCTTAAACGTCTATATCCACTAATACTAGTTAAAAAGAAAAATCCGGAAAGGGAAATAATGAGGAATGGGATTTCTAGAATCGTGAATGAATCTTTAATTTAGATTACATTTACATAGAAAAAAAAAACATAAAAAAAAACAAAATTTTTAATTAATCCTTCCCTACATTTACAATTCGATATGGTTAAAACAAAAGTTGTACAATAAATAGTGAAGAAAAAAAGAAAGAAAGAAAGACGAGAAAATTACAAGATGCATCTTCTAAAACAATAATCTTCTGTGTCATTGGCAGAAGAATGTATATCACCTTTTAACTCCTTAAAGGTCATCTATGAGCTGTATGCTCCGATAGAAAACTCAGTCAAAATTCAAGCGAGTTCCGACGGTCATCTATGAGCTGTATGCTCCGATCGAAAACTTGGTCAAAATTCAAGTGAGTTCCGATGGACGTTTGGACTTTAATCGAAATGTTCTCATGTTCGAAATAATTGCAGAGTTGGTGTTTTAGGTATCTAATTAATGCGACTATCACGGATGCCTTGGAAACAGGGTTACCTATAGTTCAACCTTTTAGCAACCAAAGTGTTTGGTATCTTCTAACAGTCTTCTATGGGCAGACAGTTTACGAAAGGTTTACGTGCATTTCCTCACCGACTGCAGAAAAGATCTCATCCATCCTTGGGAAAAGAAAGAAACCATGATGAAACTCAAGGAAAGTGACTGTGACGACGATTGCGGTTTAACAGTTAGAAACAAACTAAAACTGTGATTTATTTACATTAATGGAAATCGGAAACTGAGCTTATAAGTTCCTCTTACCTGTGAGTATCTATGTTCACCTCTGCAAGCCATGTTGTCAGGTAAACCTGCAAATTGCAATCAAAACAATTCGGTGCCATGTGAGAAAAAATAAATAGCCTGTGGATATATGAATTATAGAGATGATCTACATAAGTATTTGAACTTATTTTGGGTGCAGTCACGAAATAAAAGGGGAAAAAAAGGGAAAAAGAAAGAAAGAATATCGTATTGGTTATCAGAGTAAAAATTAAGCCATTTGCGCGTACATGTTAAATTTATGCAATGTCCCAACTGTCATGAATAAAAATGTTTCAGCTAAATATCATAAAAAATGTTTTCAGCTGAAAAACACGCTATCGAGAATAGGCCTTCCGTGGTGAGTTCATTATATGGTGACGAATCCATTGTTATAACAGAACACTCGCAAACACTTCCGAAAAACATCCATAACCCGACAGAAAATGGAGAAAAGCAGAAATATCCAGTGTAATTTTTTTTTTCTACGGTAGAATATGTTCTTCTAAATACTATATTAAATGCGAGAATCAAACTCATACTTGCATGATCTCGTGATTTGGCTGATGGTTAGATCGAGCAGTTGGCACGTCAAACTTTGAGTCCTGCAAGCTTGGAAAGACTGGCTCAGAAGTCTCCCAAGAATACAAGTTACAAACACTTAAGTCATCGAATTCCCCTGTATAAAGCTCATCCTTCCAATCGAACTTGTTGATCATTGAGGATTCACAGCTAACGGATAAAAACTCCACCACAAGCAACCGCTGCCAAGAGCGGAAAATGATCAGAAATTTAAAAATTAAAAACTTTAATCTAGCCTCAAACTTATCCACTTACCTTCAAATTTAGTTCCGACACTAGCATCTGCACTAGCTCGTCAGCCAATTTCTCTGGACCATTGGAAGATCAACCATCAACAAACTTCACAATAGTCTAATCATCATCAGTGGGACAAATTCATTCTCTCGAAAAATTGAATGCAAACTGAATTATTATCAAAAGATCAATTATAGAGGATCTTAAATTTGGACATTACCAAAATACGGAATTGACCAAAATGTGAAAACTGGGATCCCACCACCATCTCCTTGATCATTCTTATCCTCCGAACAACTCGAGAATTGTATAACTGGACTAGCGCTCCCCCCTTTGAGATAACATCTCATGGATTTACTAATTCTCACCATCTGAGTTACAACACCCACCTGTGGACAACTCAGTGGGAAAAAAAACAAAAAAAAACAAAAAAACAAAACAAACAACAGCAACCCAGTTCAAAAGCCGAGCATTCGATTCGTTTAACATCGAAGTTCAGAAACTAATAAGGAATACATGAAAACATGTTAAACTGTACACATACCATTTCTTTGTATGAAGACAACAACTTGATCCGATGACCCTCCTGAAAAAACCCAAAAAAAAAAAAAAAAAAAAGGACCCAGTTTCTAAAACTTGAGAAATTAACAAGATTTCAAACTAAAAATTAACAACATATAAATCTTAATCTGAAAATACCTGTTGCTTCAGTAATTTCCAAGAAGCTTTCTTTCGTATATCGGGCATGTCGCTCAGAACCCCAAGTTCCATTGTTGGTATGTATCTGAATCAATCAACCAATTACACACACACATATAAATATGTGGAGAGAGAGAGAGAGGGAGAGAGAGAGAGTACGTTTGAGAAAGATAAGCGTTGACGAGAGAGGTGGCGTGAGAGCGAGCAGCAGAAGAAGAGGACTTCCATTGTTGACGTAAAGGAGCAAGCTTGGACCACTGGTTTCGGAGATTTCGCTGAGCGGCTGGTCTCCATAGCCTTGCTACGGACGGCGCTAGCTGTGAAGGGCTAGGGCTAGGGCTTTCGAAGCCGGTATTCAGTGCTTTGGAGAGAGGATAAGGGGTCGCCGGGCCGATGGGTTCGTTTTCCGCCATTGTTGGGGTTTGAGTTCGGTTTGAGTCCGCCATTACAGAATTGGGACGGAGAAAGTGTTCTACACGCGCTTGGAGGGGTAGTGTTTTACACCCTCTACAAATTTTTGAAGGATTGATGTCTCTACCTAATTTTGAAATGTTAAATAATATCTAATTAATTATATTTTAATATATTATTAAAAGAAATTAGATTTTAAAATATAAAAATCAGTTATAAAATATTTTAAATTTTTTTTGATGATATAACATAATATTATTGATTAGATATTATTTGATACGTTAAAAATAGGATAGAGAATGTTGATCCATTTTTAAGGGCTTGTTTAATATAACTTTTGTTTTGTTTTGTTTTGTTTTTTAAAATTGAAATCATAATTTAAAAAAAGTTAGGTTGAGTGATTTGTTTTAATCACCTAATCTAATATATGATTGAACTTATATATATTTATATTTAGCAGAATGATCTTTTGTCATTTTTTTCATATTTGGTCAACCAGTAATTAAATAAAAATTAATCAATGATTGACAAACTAAACGATAATATCACACTTGATTTTATCTAAATGTGTAAAATTCAAATACCTTACCTTAAGTTAAAAAATATATAAAAAATTAAGAAAATCAATCTGATTTCAAAGTTATGTTAAATAATGTAAATAATGATTAATTTTAAATTCTGATATAAATTTTAATGTTTATTTATGAGAGTTTTTTTAAAATTTTTTTGAATAGTTGTTCTTTAAAAAAAAAAAAAAAAAAAAAAAACATAGAGAGAATCTTATCAACAAGGAAGTGAGAAGAACAAATCATTAATCAATGTAGGGTAAGAATGAGTAAAGTTTCATTTTGATCCTCCAAATTCTTACCGTGGAAAGTTTATACTTAACACACTTTCAGAACTAGAAAAAAAAAAAAAGAATTGAAATGTTTTGATTTAAAATGATTTGTCTACTAAGGAACTTATTTTAGACTGAGTTATTTGCTCTAACAGAATTGAGCTTGATTATGTTACGGTTATATTTCACTTTCTAATCACTTTTAATCATGATCTTGATAATTTACGTTATGATTAATCAGTTATTGATCGTAAGTTAATAACTGATTGATCATTTAAAAAAATTGATTAACCATTTAAAAAAATAGGATTTTTAACTAATTTTTAAAAATTTTGGTTAACTTCTTAGGGGTGTTTGGTTGAATGGTTTAAACCATTCGACTCAAATTTTTTTTTGTCTTTTTCCTCAAAAATTTTTGTCTTTTCTCAAAAAGTTTTTGTCTTTTTGAAAATTCAAAAAAATTTATTACTGAAATTTAAAAATTTCAGCTCAAACTACTCCACCAAACGGGCTCTTAAAAAAAAAAAAAAGGCATTTCTGTAATGATGTAACGTTTTTTTGTACATAAATGGTGGTATGAGATCAAAGGGGTGTTTGGAATTATGGGGGTGTTTGGGGCTTTGGTTCAAACCATTCAACTCAAATTTTTTTTTTGTCTTTTTCTTTAAAAATTTTTGTCTTTTTCCCAAAAATTTTTTTGTCTTTTCTGAAAATTCAAAAAAATTTACTATTTAAACTTAAAAATCTCAACTCAAACCACTCCACCAAACGCCCCAATAGTTTAAATTTAAGGTTTAAACTTAAATTTTTATCTTTTTTCTCAAAAATTTTTATCTTTTCTGAAAAAGTTTTTTATGTTTTTTAAAAAGTCAATAAAAATTATTATTTAAACTTAAAAATTTCAACTCAAACTCATTCACCAAACAGGTCTTAAATGTCAAGAACGAGGGCATTAAAAAGCGGGCCCATCTAATGAGTAAGTAAAACAGGAAGGGGTGCACCGGATTAAATCCAAAATAGGCAGATTGAAGGAAAATTTTACGCCATGCTCGGATGGCCACTGCGCCTCCTCGGAGTACCGCTCCGCCGTCCTCGACGCTCTCGAGTACCGTTTCTCTTGCCCGGCCATCACCAAGATCAAGCCCTCTGTGCCCACCTCCAACCTCGAGACCGTCTACGAACACAAGTACTATACTCGAGATCGGCGCTGCAATTGCCCACCGATCAAGCGCACCATCCTCAGGAAGGCCGACATCGAGAGGTTGAAGAAGGAGACCACCTTCGACATCACCGACTTCCCTAGGGTTTACTTGACTGCCGTCGTCGAAGAAGACTACAATTCTCGCGGTGGATGGCTTAGGCAAGCACCTCTGTTGGCCTCCAAATCTCATGGCGGCACGACTCATTTTCTCTGCCGGCCGGTGGGTTTTGGAAGAGACCTTCTTCCTCCGAGAGACCAAAAGCCATGCCCTTCGTTGGCGTAGGGGTCACGGGGGTGTCGTTTGGATTGCGTTGAAGTGTGGAAGGGGTTCATACGATCTACAATCCGTTTAGTTGTAGATCTAAAATCTTGAGCTAGAGGGGGCTCGAACAGTGTGGAAGGGTGATGCGGTGATGTGGGTTGGGTGTCCGGAAATGCAGGGACCGGCTCGAAGGTTGCTCTGCCTTTTTCACTGGCCGATGAATTGGAAGACGACCGGAAGCTTTTTTATTTTATTTTATTTGTTCTCAACAGTTTTGGAATAATTCTATGTGGTTGGATGCACCATAAGTTTATGTGCACAAAATATCTAAACCGGTGAAATTGAATCGAGTGGGGTGTTTGGTATTTGAGTTTGAGTTAAGATTTTTAAATTTTAATAATAATTTTTGTTGATTTTTTCAGAAAAAATAAAAAAATTTTTTAAAAAAAAACAAAAATTGAATTGAAAAATTTAAATTCTAACTCGCAAATCAAACACCCCCCGAGAATCCAAAAATTTTTACCCTATTAATGGGATAAAAATCTTTACATCATTGTATAACTCAAAAAAAAAAAAAAAAAAAGAGAGGCATTTAGCTATAAATTATTATAATCTTTATTCTTACAAACGACAACATGTAATATGAGCAACCAATAAAAAACGACATTCCTTGAAATTAGCTAGTCCAAAGACCCTTTCAACTCTCACGCCTCTCTAACAATATAGATCACGAACCACGATAGTCGGAGATACTATAGGGAGAGAGAGATGTCGTCTCACGGGAACGCGTCGACGGCGAACGATCCACGGCAGCCAGGGACGGCGATTCCTTATGTTCCTCCGGCGATATCGCCGCAAGATCTGCCCGTCGATTACTCCGGCTTTATCGCCATCCTCTTTGGCCTCTTCGGCGTCATGTTCAGGGTATTCTTCCAACTCCGATCTCGATCTCGATCTCGATCTCCTTCTCCTTCTATTAATCTTCTTCAACGGATTCTCCGGTTCGCTTTTTGTGATTACGAGTAATAATTATTGAGAATTTTGCTTCGAATTTTTGCAGTACAAGCTGTGCTCGTGGCTCGCGATCATATTCTGCGCGCAGTCGATCGCCAACATGAAGAACTATGAAAACGATCTCAAGCAGGTCTCCATGGCCATGATGTAAGTTTTGATTTTCTCTACAAATCTGTTCATACATACATTATATATATGGGTATACTAGAAAGTCAATTGCATTTCAAAGCTTCATAATCTGTAGATGCGTATGGATTTTCCGAAATGTATGGAGTTGTTCAGAGTAACGGTGTAGGAAGTCAACTGCTTTAGGGAGCTTTGGAATTTCTGTAATCTCTTATGGAATTTCAGTTGTTTGGAATTTACTCTGCTTGTCATAGTTCAACTAGTGAAGCTAGCTTAGATTGTTAGTTTAGTATTGTAGTTCGGGACAAGTTTATTGTTTAAAGGGGAAAACTAGTTTCTTGACTAGTATGTCAGATATAAAGAAGTGTTACTGTTAAACCAGCAGAGATATGAAAAAGTTAAGACGTGGTTGGATCTTATACGACCTGTAAAAATACGACTCTTGAAGTAACCCAATGACCAGAAGACCATACATATCAATTTAGGCAAAAGATAGAGTTGCTATGCTTTGGTCTAACTTTTTCTGTTGATATTAAGTTGCTCAGGTTTTCTTGAATTTAATAGCCTCAAAAAATGGTGTAGAAATGAACATCAATGAGCTCTTCATAAGTAAGACAGAAGGGAGGTCCTAATTATCTAATGAACATAAAGGTTGCTAATGGTGATGCTGAAATGAAGTGATTGTTTTAACCACTTTTGAGGAAGAAAATTCCTTTTCTTACAGTGCCTTAGTTGTAAAAGGATTTTTTATTTTAATTTTAATTTTTTTTAACACCACTAGCACCTTGAAATGCAGTTTTAAGCTCTTTGCTGATAGTTTTTTTGCTAAAAAGTACTTTCAACTTGTGAAGTAGGACAATTGATTTTGATAGCTGATTTTATTTTATTTTATTTTATTAAATTTGAAAGAATAGCTGATATACTATCTAGTTACATTATTGAACGCGATAACCTTGATAGTAACCCTTTTGAGTATCTAGATTCAAGTGGTACTGTGGAGTGGTACTTAATACTTTTGGTGCATTGCTGAACCAACACTGGTGGAACAAATGATACTTAATAACTTAATTGAGTAGTAAATACATCAAAACCACACAAATGAAAACTGGTGCTAAGCCAAGGCAAACTCTGCACTCACAGAAAAGAAGACAATAAATGAAGAAGTTAAAATCATTCCATAGTACTCTAATAGTTCTCTCTCTTGCTCTTGCTTCACCATGCTCTAAGTACTTGAGGAAATGTCTAAATATAGGCACAAATATGGCGTGGATTGATGACACTTGGGAGTTCATCTATGAGAAGTCGATCCATGGCACATTTGTCCCTTTAACAAGACCCCATCCTCCTTGTTGAGACACGGAAAAAGTGAATTAAAAATTTAGAGTGAATAGTGTTTCGTGTGGTGTGAGAGTGGTAATTCAATTTTAAGGAATTGTTAAGTGTGTCTTTCTCTTTTAGTTGGAACAGTTACTTTTTTTTTTTTTTTTTTGGTTGCCATAGAGCAGAGTCAATTAACAAAATGACTCAAACACTTTCTGAAAAGTTATCCACAAATTTTTATTAGCAAAATGACCTCGAACAACCAGGAACGACTGTGGTTGTTCCTATGTTAAAATGAAAGAAGGTTATTTTGAAAATTTAAATTTTTGAGGTTGTCATTTTGGCAAGCAAGGTTATTATTCATTTTTTATTTAGTCTGGTCTCTTGTAGTAGTGGTTATTTGTGTAAAGGCAATATAGCTAATAGAAGTCGTTCTCTTAAATTATGCCCGTGTTGTGTTCAACACCTATGTTTCACAATGGTCTTGATGTTGATTTGCTTTTCTCCAGTAGATGTGCTTAAATCATGTCCTTAATGTTAATTTTCCCTGTACTTTTATTCATTTTGATTTTATGCTTAATACCAGGTTTGCTATAATGGGACTGGTGTCAAATTACTTCGGATCCGCTCGGCCTGGCACAAAGAATTAAGATTCCGAGGAGTACTAGAGATGTTATAACATTTTTCCTTCACTTCTATGTTTTCCATTCTTATCGATTTTGAGATAAGGAGTACTGATATTCTGACATTCGATAGAGTTGATATGAAGACGAGCAATTCCAGGATGTGCAAATTATTTTTGAACTTTGTCATGGCTCTGCAGTTAATATGTGTTTCTGGCATAAATAGAGAATTTTCTTGAGAGACAGAGTGACTAATAATCAGCCTAAATAGCACCATATGTTGTTAAACATGAAACCGAATATATGATATTCTCGAACATTTTATCATAAATACGGCTTTTATAGAGTTACTGAAACGTTATATTATAGCCATCTATAAAACCAAAATAAAATAAAACAATCTAATCAATCCGGCAGACAAAATAAAGCGCAGATAGACAAAGAACGAACAAAACTTCTTCATAGGTAGTAACTAAACAAAGGCGCATTTGGGAATCGATTAATTTGTGGCGTCATATCTGTTCATTGAAATGGAAAGGAGGCCTCATGTGGTGGCAATATCATATCCTGCACAAGGCCATGTAGGCCTTCTCATGAAATTGTCACGGCAAATTGCCGATCACCGAATCAGTGTCACATTGGTCACCGTGCAGTGCATTCATGCTCTCGTATTGGCCACATCTCCAAAGGAGGGTGAGAAAAACTACATTGAGATAGTGGCAATCCCAGATGCACTCGATCCAAAAGATGACTACAAAAAGAGAATGAAGATTAAAGAGTCCCTGTCAAGTGTCGTGCCCCGAAACATAAAAAATTTGACCACTTACATCAATAGCGCAGAAGATGAGAAGGTCACTTGTGTCATCGCTGAAGCAACAACTGCATAGGCACTGGAGGTTGCCGACTAGATGCAAATCAAGAGGGCCATGTTTTGGCCTACTTCTGTCAGAGGCTTCACCTTGGGATTCCATATATGGAAGCTCAATGAAGCAGGAATTATCGATAGCAATGGTAAGTCAACATTGGGAATTTAACACTGATACCTCCAGACTTGTCACCTTTTGGTAACTTGCCCCCAAACTTCTAATTTGACAATTTGCCCCATGAACTTGCCAAACTATTGCTATGTCCCCCTCGTAAAAATTTTTTTCATTAAGTTTGTCATGAGAAGCTTATGTGCGCCTCATGTGAAGACAGAAACCCCATTTCTAATCAAAAATTTCCAAATATAATATAAACCTTAGTGCAAATCTTCCAATTTCAAATCTTCAATTAAATGAAAAATCAACTAAAAGGAGTACATTGCAACAAGTAAGCATGTTCAGAGGGCAAATTATAAAAATTAAAAGCTTAGGGGGTAAGTTGCCAAATGATAACAAATTTAGGGGGCATTAATGCTGATACCCGTCAACAATTATTGCCATGTTCACATACAAGAACTAATCATGGCTTTAGTATGTGTTCTAATGGTGATATAGTCATCCAATAAAACAAAAAATCTGCTTGTTCTAACACACACAATTAAAGAAACTCAATCCACTGAATTGGACAAGGAAAAGGTCCATCCACATCTTAAAATCTGTTTGTTATATCTTACAAAAAAGTTTTCTTTTCTTCAGGAGCTCCATTGAAGAATGAGATGATCCAACTGTCTCCCAAAATTTCCATAACAAATACAGATGGCCTCATTGGGTCTGCCGAGACATTCCTATCAAGCAAGAAACCTTATTTAGATATATCCTCTTTGCCCCAAAATCAGTCAAAATTACTAACAGGCTTCTTTGCAACTCATTTTATGAGCTTGACCCTTTCGCTTGTGATTTGATCCCCAACCTCCTACCAATTGGACCATTACTTCTAGCCGTTCCTGGGAAAATCCACTGGAAACTTGTGCAATGACGACTCAACCTTCTTGAGCTGGCTTGATAGACACCCAGATAAATCAGTCATATATGTTGCTTTTGGCAGCATAACAATCTTGAGCCAACGCCAGTTTGAAGAATTAGCATTGGGACTTGAAGCGCTCGGATCTTATCAACGGTTCCATCATCGAATTCCCCAACGGATTCTTTGAGAGGGTAACGGATAGAGGAAAGATAACAACATGGGCACCTCAAGAAAAGGTGTTGGCACACCCTTCCCTTGCTTGTTTCTTAAGCCATCGTGGTTGGAACTCGACCGTTGAAGGCATCAGCAAGGGCATCCCTTTTCTGTGCTGGCCTTACTTTGCGGATCAGTTCCACATAACGAGTTACATATGCGATGTTTTGATGGCGGGTTTGAGATTGGATGCAGAGGAAACCGGGATCATCTCAAGGCATGAGATAAAGATGAAAATTGAAGAGTTGCCTTCTCATGGCGGAATAAGAGAAAATGCATTGAGGCCAAAGGGAATGGCCGAAACGAGTGTGGCTAAAAAGCAGTTTTTGGAAGTGTTTAGATGATTTGTCAATAGAGCTTTCAGTCCCTAAAAGTACTTTCTGTCAAAGTCAAAAAATATAGCTGCAGACAACAGCTATTCTGAGTAGAATTTAAAACTTATAACAAAATTTAAATTAGATATTATAAACTTTATTTTAACTTTTTTTTATTAGAATATTTCAAAGATCATTTTGATATCAAAGGTTATTTGACTCCAAACACTTACTGAAAAGTCACGACTTTACTTTTCTCATTCTACTAGCTAAAAGCAAAAGTAAAAACTCTGTCAAACGAGAAGTCTTAATACATCGTAGTTTAAATTATTTCCCAATGTATCCCTTTGTTTTAGAAACTACAAAGGTATCTATTGAATTTAAAAAACTGATTTCAATTTCATCCTTCTTGTACTCCGTGAATGGGAAAAAAAAAATTTGGCGAAGTGACATAAATACCACTAAATAGTTAACGAGGGATCTTTTTTGTTTTTTGTGTTTGTTTTTTTTGGGAAATAAAGTGAATGAAATATTTTTTTTATACATTTAAAAAAGCACTAATGACCCTAAAACAACACATCAACGGAAAAAAAAATATATTGCTTTTCTTATTCTATTAGCTAGAAAAAAGCAAAAATTCTACCAAATAGACCCTAATACATCATAGTTTAAATTATTTCCCAATGTATTCCTTTGTTTTAGAAACTAAAAAGGTATCTATTAAATTTAAAAAACTGATTTCAATTTCATCCTTCTCGTACTTGGTGAATGGGAAAAAAATTGGGTGAAGTGACATAAATACCATTAATAGTTAACGAAGGATTTTTTTTTGGGAAATAAAGTGAATGAAATTTTTTTTATACATTAAAAAAAGCTCTAATAACCCTTAAACAACACATCAACGGAAAAAAAAGATATATTGAGTTGTTTGTTTTTTAAATATTCAAAATATTTTTCAAGAAACACATTTTCATAAACAAATTCGGTCAAATTAAAAGTATCTTTGTCTTTTCTCCTTGTTTTAGTTGTCTACACAGTGTGATAAGGGTTGGAATTGAAATAAGTTTTTTAAATTCAAAGGATGCCTTTGTAGCTTTCAAAAACAAATGGAAACTAAGAGATATATATAACTCATTTTAAGATTTTTCATATGATCAACATATTTACACACAAGGACAACATTGTTTTGCCTTGTGATTCACGATGTGTCACATTATATCAATATTTTACTGTTAATTTTGTTTAGAACACAAACTTAAAAAGTAGTATAGTTACTTTCTAAAGACTTCATTAAAAATATCAGAAAATTTAAAGTTTTTGTTTAAAATCTAAATAACTCTTTGCGTGAAAAATTTGTGAACTCGTCTCCAACCTCCAAAATAGTGCCCCAATCAAAACTAGCACTCACACACTTTATCATTAATTGCTCACTATCACTCCACTAACACACTTGGACACTTACAAGCACTTCGACTTTAGCACTCTAGGACACTCCACCAATGGTCTCTATGTATAGTCTCTTAAGTCAGTGGACTAAAATTGCTTAAACACTTGATGAAGGTACTTGATGAAGGTTCTAGTATGTCGATCAATTTTTTGGACTTTACTGGACACTTGAACCATGCATGGATAAAGTTTGCCTGCAAAGTGACTTTTTAACATAAGCTTGACAGACTAAAATCATATGTTAGTGATACTGTAATTTGTCAAACCACTCTTACAAGTGTACATTTACAATTATTCTATATTATGTTAGTAGGCCCTTACCATTTTGTTTGCTATCAGATGTGGGACGAAGTAAAGAGTTTGTTATATTAAAATAGCATCATGTACCTTTTTTGTCTTGTGTTATTTTGTAGATTAACCCTTCTTTTTTTTTTTTTTTTTTTTCCATCAATTTGGTTTATTGTTTTTCGATGGACAAATTTTATTGGAATCTTTGATTGGGGACATTTGGTTTCTCATTTTCATGTATGAACTTATGAGAGTAATTTTTTCTTTGAAAGGGGAATTATATTAAACTAAATAAGGCTTATAAACATCATTGTGATTGACCTCATAGTAGACAAGACAAAGCCCTCAATTGAGATCGGGTCTATCAGTAAAATCTAATACAATTTAGTGAAAAGGACATCCACCAAGATACAATAATGTGAAAGTTTCTCGGCACACCAATATTTGAGCAAGCAAAAAGGCCCGTTTTACAAAACCATCTACAATTGATAGAATCTTCCGGTTGATTGAGAGCTAATAACTTAAAGCATTGAGATCACTACCAAATCTCAAAGCCACTAGAAAGACGACGTGCTCATAACATACGATTGAAAATCCAACAACTCCACTCCTTCACCTCGCCAAAACCCAACCCCTCCGATCACAAGGTCACATTTGCCTCTGGATCCTTCACAGTGGAACAAAGAGTTCTGTCTCTATGGCCGGGAATCCAAGAGACGGAAAAGTGCAACTACGGGCCCAGGAGGGGGGAACATGGATTGAAACCCGAGCACAAGATGGGGGGCGGGAGATTTTTGGTCCATAATGCATGTTTTTAGAGTGCACAAGTGAATGAGGAAAAAAAAAAAAAACATTATTAACAAGAGTAATTGAACTCTTCATATTAATAAAGTCTCTTGTGTAATTTGTCAACAATTCAACTCTTGTCGAAGCATTAACATAGTTTGTTATGTGCCTTTTTGTATTTCCCTTTGTGGATAACTATTTTTAATTGGATAATCTCTGTCCTAAATTCATATCTAGGAAATTTTTGGAGGGAAGACTTATGAACATTCTTTCTTTACACCACATAAGGATCTATATCTGAAATCCTTCTATTTATCTTTTTTACCATTTCTTCTCTTTTATCTTTCTATGATGACTAAATTACTCCTATAATAAAACTAAGCAGTTACAAGTCGTTGGAATTCTTGGCTGACTAGTGCAGTCACCGGAGTCACCTATCGGGTGATCAATTATCATTCGATATTCACTCGGGTGAGCATAGCTAATTAGAGTAGCCCAGTGACTGTCCATGTTAACTCAGTGGGTGATCCTTGGATGAGACGGATCAATCAGAGTGATTAACTGATTATCACACAATTGGATAAGTAAGACCATCGGTCACCCATTGGTTTACAATCACCAAAAATGGCTGGTTCCAATTTTCATCTTGGTTGGATATTGTCGGAACTTGCTGGAATCAGCCATGTTTGGGCACCACGCGACACAAATTTGTGCAAAGGAGCTTGCACGATATCAACAAGGGCAAAGGAGCTTGCACGATATCGGCGAGCGTAGGGGAACTTTGTGTAATCAAGGCCAGCAAACATGCACGAGTGTGTGTTGGACTTGGGGGGAGTAGAAACCAATCAAGCTCACAAATTTGATCTCAAAATCACCAATCACATATTTGAACGAGTGTCTCGTGAGAAGCTTCCCAATCGGCACCAACTATAACCACGCCAGTGTGTGGTGAGAGATTTCTCTCTAATCTCTGGGAGAGAGAGAGAGAGAAATACTTCAACTACGATAACATCCAGCATCTCCTTCAAGTAAGATTTGATATCACTTTTAATTCAAAATGTTTATCAAATTTTTTTTTTCCTACTAGTTTTTGTTCTGAATAAATGTAACTTTCTATGTTGAGTTCATTCTCCTCCGTGCCTTCTTTTTCTTTATTATTGTCATTTTAAAAAAACTACATCAGCCAAGATTAAGGTCAGAAATGTGTGGTTAACCGTTGGAATTCTCTGCAAAATGAATCAAATACTCATGATTCTGTTCAAAACTTTACGAAAGTAAGCGGACAAGCTCATTTTAATTCAAAAGATGAATCACATCTATGAAAAGTGAAAAGTGAGACATGTTCGTAATCCATACAGAAAAGATGGCGTTTTTCCTTCCAGAGAGCATGAATCAAATCAAATACAACACAAGAATTACAAAGTAAATCAAGATAGTAGCAAGAGAGAAAGAAACGTACTTAGGTTTTGAAACATACCTACTGTTAGTGAGAAACCATGGAAACAAGTAAATCACAAAATAACTTTTTGTACAAATGAACTTTCACAAGGGACTTCCAAAGACAACTCTCTCGGTCACTTTGCCAAGTCTTTACTCAGAAGGATTCAAAAGCACAGATCTGTCACACTCGAGCATTCCAACATTTGTCTTCTTGATATCTTTGACAGAGAGCTCGATAATCTTGATCCACATCGATGCACCAGTTGACGATTCTGAAAGTTTGTTTTGCAAGTTAGAAAATGAAAATCTCGAAAAAGAATAGTTCTATCCAATATAGACAAGTTCGCAGGATAAGGAAAAACTGATGCAATCAAAGTTTTTTCACGTAACCAATCACTTATTGCTCATAACCAGCGATCGATTTTCAATATGATTTAAAGCAGAATTTCAATCTGTGCACTCAGAGTGGACTTTTTCTTGCACATTGAGATGCAACAAAGTGAGCTATAGTGCTTCGAATATGTATAAAAAATTACCCAAAACATTTAGCAAATATGTTCAGAAAGATAAATACGATGAGCTAGATTAGAGGTTCAGTGGCGTTGGCAACTTTCATGAACTTTGTTATAAGTACTGCATAGTTCTCATGTGTTTAACTTTCCATAAAAAAAATATTTCTCAAAGTATCATGCAAGTGAAAACAGTGAAATAGCAAAACAGGGAAAAGTTTGTCAACAAAATGAAATGTGTATGAGATATGATGATTCAGAGTCAATTATAAAGCTTATTTCTATGTTTTTTCTTACTTCTTCAATAACTAGTTCGGAAACATAACGTTTAGGGAAAAAAGAGCACATGAAGTGAAATGTAGAATCAAAGTTGGGAAAAATGTAACCTCAAAGTCATCGGTATGTGAATAAAATACTTGAAGCTTGGAAGATCTCATGAAATAAATGACAAAAAAATACGTGAGTAAAATAGATAAATTACCTCAAGAATTCTCCTCCATTGTCACCTAACAGATATCCAGATATTCAAGGGATTCCACATGTTGAACTTTCTCGAAATCCTCTCCTGCCTTGACCCTCCAACAGAAAGCCATAGACATCGTTTTGATCACCATCTTCTTGAGAGTCAAAACATGTCTCAATCCGTCCGGGACTTCACTCAATCTAATGCAATCTTCAATATGCAAATGGCTGAGAGAGGGGAAGGCCCCGTTCATCACTGTCCAGAGGTTTAAATTTTTCAATTCGACAAGCGAAAGAGATTCTAGTTGACAAAAACCTCCTTGGGAGCAGACCATTTCAGTTCCAATGAAGGCATCCATACCAAGCACAAGGATCCTCAAATCTTGTAACCTTTCTAGCATTGGCATTGGATCACAATTAAGACGAGTATGGCGCAAGGTTAACTTGAGGAGGCGTGGGATTAAGTAGTCTTCTGGTAACGTTAATATGGGCAACTCCACCTGCAACTTACGAATGTTAGGACAGATTGAGATAAGTGGTTCAATATCAACGGGCTGAAGATGCTCCAGTGTAGATGCCGTGATGGCAAGAGATTCAAGCTCCTCAAACATAGAGTCTGTAGGCACATTCAGTTCTTGATATGTATCCACCCGAATTTTCAATTTTTTGAGCCTGGTTAGTTGCACCAAATCTTCCAAATCACAAGAGCTTGTTGAGACATTAACTAATGTCTGTAAACTCTGAAGGTTATTCAACTGCAATGTCTGACCCTTAACATTATATACGGCTGGCAAATATAAATGTCTAAGTTGTTCCAAATTCCCAATCACATTTGGTAACTGTACTGATGAAATTATCTGCAGATCTAAGTTCAACAGCGATCTTAACTTGCCCACAGATGATGGCAGCTCTTGGACGTGGCTCTTCCTCAGACTTAACAACCTTAAGAAGATAAGATTTCCTATTTCATTGGGAAACTTCACAAATTTAGCGGGAGTGTGATTGTTAAATTTCAAAATTCTAAGCAAAGCAAATCGGTTGAATAAAAGCTTCAAAGTTTTTTCACTATAGGATGGGAGTGATATTCGATTGAAGCATATAAAAGACCTGAGACAGCGATCATTCTGTTTTATTATAGAGTGCAGTTCATCAGCAACATTATTGTTCAAATTGATGACGAGTCTGCGGACCTTAGCGGTTGGCACATGATTCCTATCACGAGTCAACTCAAAATCTCTTGGCCTGTGCTTGTTCCGCAAGTCAACAATTTCCAGAAAGTTTTCGCTTCGAGATTGGGACAAGCAAAAATCTCTAACGAGGTCATGAACATGACATGTCTTGATTTTTCCAATTGAGTTCTGCCCTCCTATTCGAACCATGTACCTCCCAACCAACTTATGAAAATAGTCGTGTGCCGCATCTTCTAGCTGGTCGTCTCTTGACAACACAAGGCCCTCTGCTATCCACATTTGGCATAATTCCTTGACATTGATGATCTTCAAACTCTCTGGAAAATGTGCTAAGAACAAGAAACATGGCTTTAGCTCACATGGCAACTCGTGGTAACTTAAACCCAATACCCACGAAACACTCGAGTTTTCTGTGCCTTGGTTTTGGATTCCTCCTTCGTTAATGTATCTCTTAGCATGCCTATGCACCACCTCCCACCCATAAACTGTGGATCTCTGAGATAAAATCCCTCCGAGCAATTCTATGGCCAAGGGCAACCCAGCACAATGTTTAACCATGTCTCGCCCCAACTCTTCTACCTTTCTTCTATCTATCACAAATGTAAAACCACACAGAGTAAGAAAAGAGAGCTTTTATCTACTGAATATTCAACATATAATAGCGTTTAATTTCTCAGCTTTTGCTAATGGCCAGATTCTTGAGTACTGTATTCAAAATAGAAATAGAGAAAAAAACCTACAAAAATGAGAGGCCCAGCTACTAATTTCCACAAAAGTTTTTTTTTTTTTTTGGTTCGCACATGACTTCAAGAAGAACAAAGATATGAATGGAATTTTTGATGTAATTTATTTATTTTCCTGAAGTGAAAACAGTGGGAATGGTGGAATATTACCTGCTGCTGCCAGGTTCCCAAGATTTGCTTTATTCATGAACAACTCCCAACTTTTATCATCACCAAGACATCCAAGTTCATGGACGAAAACATCAGGATCTGCCCCTAGAGCTACTCGTATGTTGCGGGTGGTGATCAAAATCTTGCTATTCATTTCATTTGCAACAGGAAATGCAGCCTTTAGATTGCCCCATGTCTCAGAAGCCCAAATATCATCGAGAACTACCAAACACTTTTTCTCTTTCATCATGTTGTAGAGCTTCCTAGCTACTTCACCATCTTTCAATCTTGCAATGTCTCCTCTTTGTCCTTCAGTGGGGGACTCGATAAGATCAATCAGAAGTGTCTCCCACACATCTCTTTTTACTTGACAGTGCCGGGACACATACACCCAACCAAAACAATCAAAGTGTGCTCGGACTCTTCCATCATTGTAAACCTCTCTTGCAAGAGTGGTCTTTCCTAGACCGCCCATTCCAGAAATACCAACGACTCGGCCGCCGTGACTCTCTCCGTCGGTCAAATTAGTAACCAATTCGTCGATATTCTCCTCAAAACCAACAACTCCCATGTCTGTATTGTGACCGAATGTTTCCCTTTGTTCCCGCTCTCGCGAGGATCGATCTTCTGCATCCTTCCTTAAAGTCTCCAACTTCTGTAATTCGAAAACGTCAGCCCACAACTTTGAAAGTCTCTTGAGAACCTTTTCCATCTCCGATTGAACTCCGTGAATCATTTTTGCGTTCACTTTACGTCCGATGGAGCCAGAAGATAGATAAGTAGCTAACACATCTTCTAAATCATGAGCAGCTTCTTTCATCTTCAAAACAAAGTAGGATAGCATCTCGTCTCCTGCAGGTAGTTGTTTCTCTGCATTTCTTATGAAAACGTGCATGTCTTGTAGCTTTTCCCTTGCACTATCAACTTGGTCTTTAACTCCATACAAGGATACTGCTTCATCTACAATCAACGGTAAAACGCCTTTTATCACGGCGGCAGCAACAATTTCGGCCATTGATATGATCTTTTCGGAATTGAAAGGGTGAGAATTGATCGTTTATAGTTTCGATGCAGAGCTATTTGCGAAGTGAGAAAATATGATCCGACACAAAAATAAGGTCAACGATTTAGTAAGGTTCTTTTGCCCACCAGGATGAACTTTAATTTAAGGTCCTGGCCATGTGATTTAAAAACAGTGTTTTGTTTGTAAATATTATTTTTGTTCTCTCAAATTAAAATAATGTTTTTGGCTATTTTTCTAAAAAAATAGTTTTTAAAAAACAAAGTTACTAAGAATAGGAATATTTTTGTTTTTCCAAAAAACAACATTTTGTAGTTTTCTGTGTTTTCTAAAAACAACTTTTAGTAAGATGCATTTATAATTAAAAAAAAAAAAAACTCAACTTCGTTCGAGTCTGGGACATGGTTCGGGGTCAGGGTTAGGTTTTGAGACGGGGTCGGGGTTAGGTTTGGGGACCGGGGTTGAGGTCAGGTCTTAGGATCAGGTTTCGAAATGGGACTTAGGGTCATGTTTCGGGATGGGAATCGGGGTCAGATTTCCATACAGGGGTTGAGGTCGGGTCTCAGAATGAGATATGGGTTGGGTCTCGAGATAGGGGTTGGGTCTGGTCTTGAAACTGGGGTCAGGGGCAGGTCTAGGGATGAGGGTCAGGGTTGGGTCTTAGGACTATTGAGGTTTGGTTTCGGTACTGGAGTCGGGGTAGGGGTCGGATCTCGGGAATGGGTTCAGGGTCAGGTTTCTAGACGGGAATTGGGGTTAGAGTCGGGTTTCGGGATCAGGATTCAGGACGGACGGGGGTCAAGGTCGAGTTTTGGGATCGAGGTTAGTAACCCCCGTCCCAAAATGCAACCTCGACTTTGGTCCTGAATTTCGACGTTGACCCCGGTCCCCAAACTCTACCCTGACCCCGGTCCAGAAACCAAATCCCGACCTTGACCTTGACCTCGATCCCCAAACCCGATCCCAACCCCAATCCCCATTTTAAAACACGACCCTGATCCTAAATCTAACCCGACCCCGACCCCCATTCTAAAACCCGATCTCATCCCCGGTTTCAAAACCCGACCCCATCCCCCCTGACTATGGTCCCAAAACCCAACTTTGATCCCTATTCTGAAACCCAACCTAACCCCAATATCCAAACCTGTCACGACCCGAAAACGGGGGTAGTGACGCATATGGGTTTAATTAAAGATAATTGCGTAATTAAAATCATTGAATATGTAAAACATGTAATATTCCGAAATTCACCCATATTTTTTATAAAATTCATTTTAGCCACTCTTGAAAAACATATCAAAGTATTGGGCCAGATAGTAAAATTTATCCAAAAGTCTACCATTTTTTTTATAGGAAACCATCGAGTAGCTTTTTAGTCAAATCAGTGGGTTTGAAATACTAAGTTTTTCTTACGAAAACAAGTTTGAAAATCCAACCTCCGGTATTATCACACAAACAAACAAAATAGGAATTAAAAGTACATACATCCAAAACCCAGTCCACAGAGAGAGAGAGTATTTAAGTTTATGTGCCTTGGAAAAATAAATACTGATAATAAAAGTATAGATAGATCACCATTGAACTGCAGTAGCCTTGATGTCACACCTGTCTAATTGATGCTACTCCTAATACCTCCTGGAGGGAAGGGTTATAAACAATAAAACGTGAACTACTAGTTCAGTAGGATACAATTCACTCATTTAAAAATAATTACCTTCGAAAATAGTTTGGTTGGGGGATAGTAAAACAAAACAAGGCTGAAATTAAATGCACAAATAAATATATAAAGGCAGCAGAAATAACATACTCTAAAAATAGATTAAAGCTCATACATCTAACTAAGCCAGCACACCACCTAGTGTACCGATCGATTAAAGGTAACTTCTCGATACCTGATAGGCCTTAATTTATATATATGTTCAAAAATTATCTGACGGTAACCGGTCGGAGTTTGAAATTCAATGAAATAATATACTTGGACGACAAATGCCATAAGCCTTAAAACACGTGGACGACACATGTTGGAAAAAATGGTTCCGAAATCAGAGTTACGGCGCAGCGAAAGTTTTAAAATTTTTATGCCGATTCAGAAAAGAAGCTCATGATGTATATAACAATAAATTAAATACATGATCAAACGTATGTTGTTTCTCGGATTCCGGAATTGCTAGAGCATTGACCAACGTGTTTTCTCTACTATCATCGAGTCCTCACGTTTGAGAGTGTGTGTGGGCACACGTGCTATGAATCTAAGTGACCGATAATTCTTTCAAAGTCTAGATCCCACCTTCTAAATTCCGATGTACCTCGTTGAGAATTCGATCCGGGTTCGTTATTCAAAACTACAAAACAGGAACTGGTTAACCTTCTATAAAAAATATCACTTGGCTTAACTTTCCTCACAGTTTTGATTCAATGAAAATTTCTATCTTTTTCTCACACCCAAAAAGGATGAATTTTTCTCAAGCACAAAAACCTAGATTTTTATGTTTTTCTCTCTCCCAAAACCGTCCACCTATGAGTATGATATGAGGGTTGGTTTTTTCAAGAACCCCTAGCCTTTATATAATACTCCAATTCTTTTTCAAAAATATCTCCTACTTGAAAAGTAATTAATAATTATTTTTCTGGATAATCTTTTGAACCAAATGATCATCAAATTTCAGGTTAGGTTCTTTAAACCTTATGGACGGTTTTTTGCTAGGAAAAACTCAAAAAATTCATGCTCCCCTTCATGTGGATATTGATTGGTGGTTCAAATTTAAATCAAGTATCTTGACTAGTCAAAAAGTCCTAATCTTATCTAGATTCAAACTCCTTTTAAACCTTTGAATTTAAATAAGATTTTCTTATTTGAATTTAAATACATATTTTCCACAAACATTATTCATATTTAATTAATTTAAATAAATGGAATATTTTAGATTCCTTTCCACCAAAAAATGTGCATCATTTTTTAAGAAAAGAAAATTTATCAAATAAGCTCCATTATTTAAATCAATTAATAACTTAATGTTTGCAATATATTTAAACAATTTTGAAAAAAAATCTTCTTCCCCCCATCCATTAAAAAACCATGCCCTATAATTAGGAGAGAAAAATTTTGTTTTCAAAAATTAAATAATTCAAACACAACCTTATTTCCAAAATTCAATTAACCAAAATAATTAACAAATAATTATTTTATTTACAACCAATCATATGTTGACAAATCACATTATTTGTCTAAATTATTTTTACATATCCAATCCTTTCGGGATTGTATGTTAGAGAGTACCATGTCTTAATAAACATTATTAAATTCCCATTTAATTTACTGATCTCATTAGGAATAAATCCCAAGATGTTTCGTGGAACTATATGAGTTAGTAGAGAGACCCGATGGAAATATGTAAAGAGGCTCCTATAATTGTGAAAAATTAATCCCGGATTAATTATTCAGCAATTATCAACTTCAGGACTATTCTACTAAAAGTCTGAAGTTAAACTTCTGTTTACATACCGTATTACGAAAGCTCTCTAACGCAGTGTTTTTTTCATGATTTATTCATCGCTTGCTTAATCCCCATATGTTATCCATGATTGAATTAAGGACTTTTCCGTTTTACCTTTTCAATCATTTTAACTTAAAGTTCCATTATTCTCCAATTAAAGAACCATCAATTGTAAAACCATACAATCGGTAAACCATCAGAGAACACAAAGTAAACCGATGGCCAAGATCTTGGTATATTATCTTTCAATTCCTGAATAATGCCTTTAAGTAGATAACATGTACTATTGTTAAGATAGCTATGGATTCCGTATCTATAAATCTTGATTTCTCCATCCATAAGTCATACACCTAAAACACAAGTATATTGACAATCAATTATCAGTGTCTCACCTATAGTGGATCAAAGTGCATAAGTCATGGATGCGAACTCAAGTATTCATTTCAGGATTAAGATTAATGCAGGATGATAATTAAAGTGTCATTGATTCTTATAAACGGAATTATTAAACCGAATCACTTAACACCTTAGGTCCGGTCCAATGTCATACCTCAATACTGGTATACATTAAAGTTTCTACTCGGAACCAATCCGATAGTCAAGACAAACCATCCCTCCAAGAAAGTAGATAACCTTTACAATCTTATCATAAATAAGATCCCCAAATCTTATTCTATCGATTGCGGACAATTTATTTAAACTGTTATCAAATTACCACGTCTTCTATGTATACCCCATATACATATGGTAATCCAATATATTACCAACAGCCCAAGAGTATTTTATATTTGCTTAAAATAATCATATAATCAACAAATGAAAGTAAATAGAACACTACTTATAAACATTAATAACCTCTTTTTATTAATATAAAAAGGGTAAATTTCATTAATAGCACCTCTGGAGAAAATAATATTAAAATCAGCACCACTTTTCGTTCACTTCAGTTCTAGCACTGCCACGTAAGAAATGTGGGGCCCAGTAGCATTTAATGCGTGCAAATTTCCCCGTTTACCCTCATCTCCCTCGCATGCCCCAAATAAATTTCCAAACCAGCATCTACAGTGTTTTAGAGAGAGAAACTGAAATGCAGAGAGATAAAGAGGTGCTACCGCCGGGAAACGCTCGGAAACCGCCCGAAACCACCACGAAATCCCTCCATAAACCGCTCCGACGCCTGTGAACGTCGGAGAATCTTAAAAAACCCGTTAATCGTCGAAAGACACGAAACTGACCTCGTGACAAGAGCAGCGGTCATTCCCGTTCTGACCGAGTGGTCATAACGGTTATGACCGCAGCAACACTATACCTCAGTCGTCAAGTGAAGCGGTCATAACCTTTCGGACCGAGTGGTCATAACGGTTATGACCGCATCAACACTATATTGCGTGGTCAAGAGCAGCGGTCATAACCGTCCTGACCGAGTGGTCATAAAGGTTATGACCGCTGCTCTTCTAAACGATATATACTCGGGTCATAACCATTATGACCACTAGGTCACAACGGTTATGACCCAAGTGCTTCTACACGATATAGACTCGGGTCATAACCGTTTTGACCCACCCGTCATAACGGTTATGACGCAAGTGCTTGTACACGATATAGACTCGGGTCATAACCGTTTTACCCACCCGGTCATAACGGTTATGACCCAAGTCCTTCTACACGATATAGACTCGGGTCATAACTGTTATGACCACCCGGTAATTACGGTTATGACCCGCTGCTCTTCTAAACGATATAGACTGGGGTCATAACCATTATGACCATCCGGTCATAACGGTTATGACCCAGGTGATTCTAAACGATATAGACTGGGGTCATAACCATTATGACCATCAGGTCATAACGGTTATGACCCAGGTGATTCTAAACGATATAGACTGGGGTCATAACCATTATGACCACCCGGTCATAACGGTTACGACCCAAGTGCTTCTACACGATATAGACTCGGGTCATAACCGTTTTGACCAGTTTATGACCTAGCTCTGTATCGTGAACAAGAGTAACAGTCATATCTGTTATGACCGCCCGGTCATAACAATTATGACCCTTTAACGATTTATCAATATTCTAGAAATTAATGTTCACTTTTTTCTATATAAGGATTTATATATATTTAAAAAATATTATTTCATTGAGATAACATGTCATGAAATTATCAAGTCATAACAATTATATGCATCTTAAATGAATGTAATGGCCATTTTAGAGACCTGGTCATAACTGTTATGACCACCTGGTCATAACAGTTATGACTCGATCCCTAATAATCATTCTGTCAACTTTAACAGTTTACAACAAACACCAAAAAAATACAACCAAATAACTTTCTATACAATGAATAAAAAATGTGCCTATTTAGAGTCTTAAATGGAAATACAATGATACAAAATTGGTGTGGCTAGATGCTTTCAGTCCACATCAGGCTCATCATCGCTGTTATAATCTCCGGCAAGCTTCCGCTTCGCATGAGCCCAGAAGTAACATGCTAGGCACTCACGAAAGAGTTGCATCCTTTCATGAAGTACCCAATAGCTGACATCCCTCCCTTCTATCAAGCATTCAGCATTTTTTATTGTAAACACGCCACAGTCACCCCTGATGCACGAATAAAGGAAAATGACATAATGAACATAAGCATCTCAGGCACCAAGGCAACATTAAATATTAAATAATCAAAACATAATAACACTAGTACCTACCCATTGCCCTGTGTAGGGATATCTTTTCTGATGGTGACCGGTATTGCGTACGTTCCTGGAGGATCACGTGGTTTAGTGTCGAACAAACTGAGTTGAGCAGCCAGCAGTGGAATGAACTCTGCTAAACACTCGACTTCCTCTCGGACCCTCTGATCGTGAGGGCCTGCATGATGCATAGAGTCATACACTTCAATTGTCCAATTGGTGAGTTCGAGCTTTACTAATATCCAATGCTGCATTGTACCCAAGTTTAACGGTATTAGCAAAGTGTTCAGCTCAAACCACGTAGTCCCACACTGGCCAGAGATGCCAATCATGATCCTCATTAAAGTTTCACAGGTCTCCCAATCGAACGTATCTGGTGAACGCCGGTAGACAAGCCACATTGCAGCAACCTTTGTACTGAAATACGTGTCTACCGTTGTGACCTTTCGTTCTTGCAACTTGGGATACTGCTTGATCTTCTTCCTCAGGTAGTAGAACGCTACATCAATGTGCTGAATACACAAAAGAACAGCAATTAACAGTAAATAGACCGGTCGTCAAACAATGTACCTTCGGGACCGTAATAATTGACATAAAAAACACGACATTGATTACAAAACAGTTAATTACACCACTTACTTCATCCCATAGCCAAACAGGTTGGACGGCCAGTTCATAATACCAACTTTTCTTGTCCACCGTCACGACTCCGAGGTCATGGGGTTTCTCCAATGGGTCATGCTTTGCATTGAATCTGGGAGGCCGTGGACTGAAAGACAAATATTTACTGTGTGATATCATTATTAATATAATATGGGTATATTACTAACTTACATAAACCTCAATTCGATGGTCAATTATCAGTTATAAGCAAATTACCCTGGTGGAGTCTTCTTCAACGCCCCTTTACTCATCCACTCCCTGAACGACTCTAGCATGTCAGCCGGAGGTACATCTTCTAGGCTCGGTGGGAGGGCACAAACAATCTTACTCGGTTCATGCGACGGGGAGCCAACATCGGACTTAGCTCCCCTCGGCCGTTGGCCAAGCCTTGAGAGTCTGGCCCTCTTCTTCTTAGGGACCTATAAATGACATATCAAACGAGTTAAAATAATCGGTTACTCTAATGAACCTGGTTTTTAGGGTATGGATATTCGTAACAACCAGTTCACCCGTGCTGTCCTCCTTGGCCTGGCTTGCAGGATGCACAACATCCTGTCCACTGATCTCCATCTTAGCATCTTTGCCTTCTTCTTTCTTTCCCTTATGCGGGTGAGGCGTGCTCTCGTCCTTGATGTCATCAAGTGGGAGAGATTGTACCATCCCTTCCTGTGTGGATTAACAACATGTTACATCATAAAAAACTACCTTGTCTCTGTTATATAAAAAAATTTATCATGTGCCTATATATATGGTACAGTCAGATTTAAATCTCAGTCGTACCTTGTTACTCTCCTCCTCAACATGTTCATGGGATGCAGTAACCTTTTCGCCCGTTAGGAACTCCATGGCTGCTTGCTCACCTATGTCAGCAGCGGCCACGAGGTCGGCCTTGATTAACACCTCACCTAGCAAGCCGGTGTTCATGTCATCTGACTCATGCTTTGGAACATCCAACGGCTGCCTGCTGGTGACTGGAGTTCCGGTCTCTGCCTTTCCTTGTCCCTGCTGCCTCATGTTGTCTTTCAACATCGTGTAAACCCGTCGCAGCAGTTTGTTGGACTTCTGCTGGTCCTTTTTAAGAGCCAGCAGACTCTTGTTAATTGAGGCCACCTGTCCTCGGATCTCTTCTTTAAACTCCTGCCACTCGGAGTTTGGTGCGGAGCTCGATTGGGGAACAGGTGGCTTGAGAAGTAATTGAGGCACAGGCATTGGGTTCTTCAAAAATAGGCGCGAAAGCCATGGGTCCTTCAACTCTTCTGCTGTGGGCATCATCCCAACCCATTTCGGCTGCACACATAACAACAACTTTTTGTCAGAGTACTGTATACGGTCATGACTGTAATGACCATCCTGGAATTTTTGTTATGACCAATACGATGTAAAGGGTTGGTCATAACAGTAATGACCAAACTGTCATTACTGTTACGACCATGTCCTAACTGTATTGACCACCCGGTCATAACTGTTATGACCGTTTGGGCATGACTGTTATGAGCAGCCGTTCATATCATTTTATTGACCAAACACTCCAGTGACGAACCTATAAATGAGGACCAAACATTTTTATTTGACACGCTTTAGAAATTCTTTAAAAATCACCTGAGTTTCTCCAACCGCGGTCAATGCCCCCATAACGTCATCAAACTTGACGTTATCGACGGTCCTCCACGACAGCATACGCGGACTGGCGTCCTCGTAATTGGTTGCGAATCTGGAGGCTATGGCTGGGATGCTCTCATATGCCCAAACCAGTAAGGCATGGGGAAAGCCCGCAATACTGTAATGCGCTGGGTGGGATTTTTTTGGTTGTTTTCTCTTCGAAGACGTTCTGTTGTCAACCGCGGCACAGATTGCAGACCGGGTTGCCTCCCATGACAGCACGCCCCAAGGGAACTCATTGAAGGCCTCCAGTTTGTCGGCCAGTGCAAAAAACTTCGGGTCTATCTTGACGGAGCTCGAATTTGACAGTGGAATGCAGAACATGACGTATAGTAGACTGAGCTTGATGGCGTCTTCGTCGTCTTCAAAGTTCGCATTCGACATTTGCAGCCCCAAATTTTCCCTTGTCACACCTCTCACCGTCCGGAAATACCTTGTAATTAATCTAGGTTCGGCCATCGGTGGGATATGAGTAGACCCAACACACTTCATCCCCGTTATTAGTCCAAACTCGGTTATGGAAAACCTACCCAATTGTTCACCAACCTGAAACCACAGAGCATCACCATGGTCACTGTGATCCGTCAGGCGCATGAGAATGTTGTGGAACAGCTGGCCAGCCCATCCAAGTCTGTCTAACTGCAGGAAGTGTTGAATGCATGGCTGCTGCATGACCAACTCATACTGTCGTTCAGACAACCAGTCTGTCAAATTTCTTAATGTCTCCCTAATGTTGACGAAGGTATTTATCTTCGCCCGTGTTATTTGACCATCGGGTACTCGTCGATTGTACTGAACCTGCATATATGGTAACAGGGTATAGTCATTATAGTAACCTAAATTAACATAAAATTTTTCCCGTCATTAAAAAATTAACAATTTTATTTAAAGCAGTAGGCACATTAAACTCATTAAAAAAAAAATATGACCATCATCTCATAATGAAACACACCGAACTTAATAGCAAATAACCCATGTCATTCGCATTATGACCGAGTGGTCATAATTAAATTGACCAACCGAAATAGGTTCGGTTAAAGACACAGGTCAATTTCATTTGGACCGCCACGTCATACTGGAATTGACCAACCAATTTAAGCAACCCAAGTCATTTTCATTATGACCACCGAGTCATACCTTATCATAGAACCCATGATTATGACGACCATAAATAAATAACGAACATGACGGCCCGATCTATCTTAAAACTCAGTTCTACATATATATATATATATTTATATATGAATATGTACATGAGCAGACAAACTTCGCGGTAACTATTTACAAAACACTTTCTACGTTTCTGAAACATACATCATCTGGAATACAATAGTGGGATATCAATAAGCTGACACACAAAAATTACTAAAAATTAAAACTTTTGGCCTTGCACGCAATAAAAATCGCACATCCATAGTGACCAAAAAATATGTTTGCCTTTATAAAAATAAAAACATAAATCAACTATTTTACCTCATCAGGTTCGGTTGTATGCTGTTCTACGTCGCATGTCAACTCCTGTGACATGGTCGGTTCTACAACGTCGATGTCTCTATGCTTTCTCTTCAACCCTTCAGCAACCACCCCGGTCTCAATCTCTGGGGGCGGGTTTTCTGATGATTGCCCTCGTCTGCCGGATTTCTCGATGTTTTCCTTAGCCATTTGCTTGGTCCTTGACAAGTCTTCTATGTTAATAGACGTTGAAAGAGTTTAGTGCAGACTATAAAGGTCTTTGATGGTTTTCTGAGCGGTTATTGGGGTTTCTTCGCGGTTAATGACGGTTTTCTGAGCGGTTATTGGGTTGGAACGAATGAAAATCTGTTCTTTCTCTCTCTAGAACCAGAGTTTCTCTCTCCAAAACACTGTAGAAGCTGGTTTCAAAACGAGGGTAATTTTTCGGTAAAGGGTAATTTTTTGGTATTTCGAGGGGAAGGTTACCTTTGGGTGGAGTTGATGGAAAATATTGGATTCGGCGACATTAAATGTGCGGGGCCCATCATAGACGACTGTTGCTATTCACCAAAGCGGTAAGTTTAGTAATGACCAGACGGCAATAACGGTTATTACCGCTACGCTATAACGTGATAAATGGTAATAAACGTTGTGACCTGAGGGTCATAAATTTTATTACCCGACTGTTCGTATTCCATTATGACCACCCGGTCATAACGGTTATGACCGAAGTGCTTCTAAACGATATAGAACCGGGTCATAACCATTATGACCACGGAGTCATAACGGTTATGACCGAAGTGCTTCTAAACGATATAGAACCGGGTCATAACCATTATGACCACGGAGTCATAACGGTTATGACCGAAGTGCTTCTAAACGAAATAGAACCGGGTCATAACCATTATGACCACGGAGTTATAACGGTTATGACCGAAGTGCTTCTAAACGATATAGAACCGGGTCATAACCATTATGACCACGGAGTCATAACGGTTATGACCGAAGTGCTTCTAAACGATATAGAACCGGGTCATAACCATTATGACCACGGAGTCATAACGGTTATGACCGAAGTGCTTCTAAACGAAATAGAACCGGGTCATAACCATTATGACCACGGAGTCATAACGGTTATGACCGAAGTGCTTCTAAACGATATAGAACCGGGTCATAACCATTATGACCACGGAGTCATAACGGTTATGACCGAAGTGCTTCTAAACGATATAGAACCGGGTCATAACCATTATGACCACGGAGTCATAACAGTTATGACCGAAGTGCTTCTAAACGATATAGAACCGGGTCATAACCATTATGACCACGGAGTCATAACGGTTATGACCGAAGTGCTTCTAAACGATATAGAACCGGGTCATAACCATTATGACCACGGAGTCATAACGTTTATTACCCAAGTGCTTCTATACGCGGGTCGTCAAGAGTAGGGGTCAAAAACCATTATGACCGAGTGGTCATAACGGTAATGACCGCTGCTCTATACCTCGAGAGGACAGAAGTGAGTGGTCATACGGTTATGACCGCAACACTATACAGTGACCGTCATAAACGTTATGACCGTAAGGTCATACCTGGTATGACTTCTACATTATACCGTGTAGAACAGTAAAGCCACGTCATCTTGTCGGGCCCACCGGGTTAGGGAATGCCAAAGGTCATGGTTACCCTCGTCTCCCACCAGCCGAAGTCACTGTCCCTCACGCTTCCCTATATGAATCCCTTCAACATGGTTTTTAGAGAGAGAAATCTCAACATATGGAGAGAAAGGCCGATTCTAGAGAGAGAGAGAGTTACAACCAGCAGGTACCGCTCGGAAACCGGCCGATACCACCACGAAGATCCGTTGATAAACTGCCTGCAAGTGTGTTGACGACGGAATTCTTTAACAAAAAATAAAACTTGACATAACTCCCCGTGTCGTGCCGAAGGCGACGAAAATCAGAGAGAAAAACACATCTCCTTCAAGGTGGTTTGTCCGACTATCGGCATCGGCATCTTTATGACCATCGGCCGAGGAAAAGTCGATTTATGTTTTTATGTTTTTAAAGTTTAAGTTTTTAATAGCTTTCCATGATCTGTAGGGAAAAAAGTTTTAATTTTTATATGTGTTTTTTATGAGATTCCACCTTTCTAAATGATCTGTAGGAAAATATTTGCAAAATACATAGAGTTAGTCATTTTTATATGATTTACAGACGGTCATGAATTCGGACTTGTTGGTCATAATGAAAATGTCTCATTTTTATAATGACCAACTGGTCATAATAGTCATGTCCGTTACTCTCAACTATGCAGAGAGAGCGGTCATCATAGTTATGATCATCCGGTCCCGACAGTAATGACCGTTACTGTATATCAGGATAGGGAGAGAGGTCATAAATGTTATGACCACCATGTCATAACAGTTATGACCGTTAATCCGATAGTGAGAGAGGTCATAACAGGAAGATAGGTCATAAATGTTATGACCACCATGTTATAACAGTTATGACCGTTACTCCGACACCCTAGGTCACGATAGGAAGAGAGGTCATAACAGTTATTACCAGATGGTAATAATAGTTATGACCGATGGGCTAGTAAACGATTGGGTGGGGGGGAGATGTCATAACTGTTATGACCACCACGTCATAACAGAGATGCCCGTCAGTATAGGGAGAGTGTGCATAACCGTTATGACCATCACTGTCATAGCGGTTATGAAATTTGATCTAGATAACGATAGGGAGCTTTAAACGGAAACTGGTTCTCTCACCGTCGCCGATGAGCCAATCCATTCTACTGTCGATATTCACAGCAGCCTCTGAACACCGTTCTCTGGCAAAGGTAACTTCAACATCACAGATTTACCCTCATTTATCTTGTTTTGTCAACTGTCCTAGCCGAGAAAAGTTCAGATTCTCAATTGAAATGGTTTGAGTTCTATTAAAGTTTCTATGTCTGGGAAGTTGTTGAGCCCTTCGGAATTAGATAAAGAATATCAAGACTGGGTTCTTCAGATGCATATGCATTATGACGAAGAGGTTGTCGTGGGCGAGGAGCAACCAGTTCTTGTTTGCAGCCGTGTGAATACCAAAGCTAATGGAATGTTGAGATTTTAATATCCGAACATTCCATTATCTTTGGTATTTACACGGCTGCCAACCCTAAACTGTTTGCTCCTCGCCCACGACAACCTCTTCGTCATATTGCATATGCATCTGAAGAACCCAGTCTTGATATTCTTTTTCTAATTCCGAAGGGCTCAACAACTCTCCAGACATAGAAACTTTTAATATAACTCAAACCATTTCAATTGAGAATCTGAACTTTTCTCGGCTAGGACAGTTGACAAAACAAGATAAATGAGGGTAAATCTGTGATGTTGAAGTTACCTTTGCCAGAGAACGGTGTTCAGAGGCTACTGTGAATATCGACAGTAGAATGGATTGACATGATCGGGTGACGGTGAGAGAAAGAGATTCTGCTTATAGCTCTCAATCGTTAACTAGAGTAACGGTCATAACTGTTACGACCGTCTGGTCATAACAGGTATGACCTATCTCCCTAAACGAACTGGGGTGTCAGAATTGTTATGACCCCTCTCCCAGTCGTGAACAAGAGTAAGGGTCATTATCGTTATGACCATCCGGTCGTAACAGTTGTGACCACTCTCCCATTGTGACGGTCATCGCTGGTTTTACCGTTTGTTCATAACATTTATGACCTTTATCTCTCACTGGCGTGATATAGTATCGGTCACAACTGTTATGACTACCCGGTCATAACAGTTATGACCTTTCTCACTTCATAACAGTAATTATCTCTCTGGCTTTGACAAACTCGTCGATTGAATGACCACTTCTTCAGATGTTTGATGCCGTAAAATATATGACTTAATTGCTATAACTTGACATTAAATTCCCAAATAAGAAAAATTTTAAAGAAGTCCATATTCCAATATGCCTTAATTGGTATAACATTAAATTACGTAATGAAATTTAATGAATAATATAACATAAATATGCACCACCATTACATGTTTTATGCCGTGATTGCTATAACTGGTCAAAAAATGATAATAATAGTTATCATGTCATATTTAAAATATTGATCATAACAAATAATGGTTACTTATTGGGTTACTCAATTAATCGAATTAAAATATGTCCGAAAATATGCCATATAATACAACCATCATTACAGTCAGGTCATAACAGTGGTGACCTATTTATGCCCTATAATACAACTGTTATAACCATCTGGTCATAACAGTCGTGACCTCTTTACCATGTCACGGTCATAACCGTTATGACATGGTGGTCATAACAGTTATGACCTGTCAACATGTAGTCCATCGTTTGCTAGTAACGGTCATTACAGTTATGACCGGATGGTAATAACGGTTATGACCTTTATCTATCCCTAGCTTGAAGTATCGGTCATTACTTTTATGACCATCAGGTCATAACAGTTTTGACCTGTATCCGTCTAGCAAGGGTCAAGAGTGTTATGACCTAATGGTCATAACAGTTCTCCCCCATATCGTGAAGTATCGGTCATGACTGCCCCGATAGTGGTGGTCACTTCTGTTATGACCGTATGGTCATAACAGTTATGACCGGTCTCTATTTCTAGTTAGTGTATCGATCATAACAGTTATGCCCAGTGGTCATAACTTTAATTACCGTATGGTCATAACAGTCATGACCGATTGTCCCAATAGTGACGGTCATCGTTTTTATGACCGTATGGACATAACAGTTATGACCCTTTGCTCTCTCTACTCAGAGTATCGGTCACAACTGTTATGACCCGATGGTCACAACAGTCATGACCTCTTTTGGTGTGGCAAACTTGTCTATCTAATGACCAGTCTTTACTATATAACAGTGTATCTAACTGATTTATTAGTTAAAAATGGGTGCCCCAGGTCAATAAGTTATCAATTTATAAACCAAACACAAACAAATTTTTGATGCTTATAATGACGTGTCAGCTGAAAATTATCACCAATATATTCTTGTAAATAAAGGTTTTTTGTCAGAAAACATGTATAAAGACAAAAATGCCCTCGTCCAACCCTAAACCGAATATTTCCCATCTTCCCGCCCCACTCACCCCCCTCCCCGCCGTCCCCAACATATAAGCCACAGTACCATCAGCTATTAAATTTCAAACTTCTGCTTTCCCCGTATTTCCCTGTTTTCTATAACTGGGGGCTGACGAACCTGGCATGCACCGATACCCACTCATCTACATTTACTCTAACTCCAACAAATCTAACACAATCTACGCTCACTGTGTTTAACCAACCCGATAGGCCACATCTGCAGGCCACTGAGTTTAGTAGGGATCTTCCCACTCCAAATCACGTGGTGCCGAGGTATTGCTGCTTCTTTATTCGCATTATTTGTTTGTACAAGCTCGTAATGTGTGTGTGTTTTATCGATCTATGTACGATATTCACATTGCCTTCTGGTCGTCATACAAACTCTGCATAATAGTTAACTGGTCAATTGCACAATGACCATCATGCAATGACACAATGACCGATGGGTCATAACTGTTGTGACCAGTTTAAGTAGAGTTCGGTCATTCATCTGGTCAATGTTATTCTGACCGGTATAATCTCCTGAGGTCGGTCATTTGCATAATGACCGTCCGGTCAATATCATTGTGACCTGTTTTGTTATATAAGTAGTCAACTGCGAATACATAACAAATACCGGTCACAATGCATATTGACCTTCTGGTCAGTATAATTGTGACCGTTTGTTAACTCGCTTTATATATATATATATATCACAACTAACATAACTCTGTCAGTTGAAAATCCAGGTATGCAGGACGTTTGTGTTTTCATCAACTATAATGGTCAATGGGACGGCACATCGAGATATGTTGGTGGCGATATGAAGGGAATATTGCTGCCTGAGACTGCAACATATGTTGATCTTATGAAGATGGTCCGAGGTGTTATTGGAATTAGTCGCCCACAGAAGACGATAGTCATGCGATACATTGTTGAACCTGGGCTGCCTCCCGTTAGGATACAATGTGATGCAGACGTTAAATTTTACATACAATTGAAGAAGAAGGATGTTCACGTGCTTAGCAAATTTCCAATTTCCATCGATGTATTTGAAGAGTCTGCGGCCGAAGGCCTGCCACCGGATCCAGGGGAAAGCAACCACCTTGACGTTCAACCTTCTAGGGTGGGTGGACAGAGCGATGAAGCCCTCCAACCTGTAAAAGACAGTAATCTCATAACCACTCCTCCTCACATCCCTACTCCGATAGTACGTCTGGATCTGCAGAATGACCATGGAATTGAGCTGGAACATCATGTTTTCAACCATGTGATTGATGATGATGCTGCTCGTATTTCAAACGAGATGAGTGCCACACCCAGCATTGGAGCCCATTCCATTGCAGATTATATTAAATCTCAGTCTAAGGATGTAGCTAGAAGTGATAGTTTTTCCGGCCCAGTAGTTGTTGCGGATTTAACACCTGTCACGTTGAGCGTAAATGTTATTTTTGAGAACAAAAAGTTACTGCAATACCATCTTCATCACGATGTAATGACTAAACACTATCAATTCAGGGTGAAGAGGTCGAACTCTACTCTGTTACACGTGATATGTATAGATCATGAAGGTTGTCCGTGGCAATTGCGTGCGACTAGGATGAGAGGTAGTGAATTTTTTGTTGTGAAGAGGTTCGACTCTGTCCATACTTGTTCAATTGAAATCGTTCAAGGTGCACATCGTCAAGCGAAGAGCTGGATGATCGGCGAGTGTGTTAAGCGAAAATTCTTGGACCCAACAAATACCTCATATAGACCTCGCGAAATACAGCGAGACATGCAGTCCGAATTTGGAGTTCATTTCAACTATCTTAGAGCATGGCGAGCGAAAGAAGCTGCACTAACAAGCCTGAGGGGCGATGATGCAGAGTCATACTCAGGTAATTCCCCTGATAATAATAGTGTAACTTATATAACCAACATCATGATATTGATTTCGTCATAATTACAGGTCTGCCCGCGTGGGCTGAAATCGTTAAGAGGAAAAATCCTGGCTCCGACGTTCACATTGAGACAGACTCAGAACAGTGTTTCAAATACCTTTTCATGTGCTTAGCTGCTTCAAAGCACGGTTGGCCTTATTGTCGTCCAGTAATTGTGGTTGATGGATCTGCACTGAAGGCCAGGTTCGGAGGAATGCTGCTTGCTGCATGCGGTCACGACGCAAATGGCTCCATATTTCCACTTGCATTTGGTATCGTTCCGTCGGAGAGCAATGAATCATGGCAATGGTTCTTCGAGAACCTAAGGGATTCAATCGGCAGTCGAGATTCCCTTGCTATTGTGGCTGATAGGCATAAGGGTATCGAGAATGCAGCGAACCTCATGTTTCCAGATGCTGCCTTCGGGATATGCGTCCAACACCTGGCTGCAAACCTGAAGACCAGGTACAAAGACTTCAAAGGCCCTCTGAAGGCCTATTTTGATGGCGCAGCCAGAGCATATCTGCTAAGTGAGCACAATCGGCATATGGAATCCATCCGTAGTCGTAACGCCGACATGCACCGATACCTTCTGCAGGCCGATCCTACAAAGTGGTCGCGCGCGTACTTCAGTGGACGGAGGTATGCAATCATGACAACCAACATCGCGGAGTCATTAAACAGTGTGGATCGGAAAGCCAGGCTCATGCCAGTTGGATTCTTGGTGGAATGGCTGAGGGAACTACTGCAAAGATGGTTTGTCCAACGACGTGAAGAGGCACTCAACATAAAATCGAAATTGGCCCCATATGCAGATCACTTGATTCGAACCAACTTCGCGCACGGTCTAAAAGTAACGGTATGTGATAAATGCCATATTATGACGAGAGGAAACAAAATTTTTTCATCTAAAACTTTATAAGATCGAATATACTAACATAACGGCATTCCATGTCTTACAGCCGCGTCCAGCCGATCAGTTTGAGTACTCTGTCACCAACAACGCAGGCCAAATATTTATTGTTGATATGAGCGAACGGACCTGTACCTGCAGACGATTTCAGGTTGATCAAATTCCTTGCTCTCATGCAATGGCCGTGTGTAACTACCGACGGATTGATCCATACAATTATTGCTCTGATTACTATACTAAAGACTTTCTATATGCATGTTATGCACATGTAGTCCATCCGATTGGAAGCGCAGAGGGCTGGGATGTTTCTGAAGACGTCAGATCGCAAGTTGTGAATCCTCCCAAGGCAAAGCGTCGGCCCGGAAGGCCACGGGTTCGTAGGATACTGTCCCAGGGAGAAGAACCGATCCCATTCGGTGTGGTAGATGTAATAGTTATGGCCACAACCGACAAACCTGTACTAACCCAGTACCCTTACGAAACCATCAAACAAAAACGAACTGCGGTTCGGGCACAAAATCCAGTTCGCATATGTAATTATCTTAGAGCAATTGTACTTTTCACATTCACTAACAAAAAAATATTTGTTATTTATTCCGTGTACGTGTAACATCATAACAATACCTGTGTTTTTATCACCATACAGAACCATGTATGTTATCAGCGTAGTTTCATTATACATGTTTATAAGCACGCAACTTTGCAAAGAATATGTTTTTTGGACTATCGGTCACAAAGGGAGGTGATAACTATAATGACCGAACTCTATGTGGTGAAGAATAACCTCAAACATGCTTATATATGAACTGTGGGTCATAATGGTTATGACCCGAGTCTATATCGTTTAGAAGCACTTGGGTCATAACCGTTATGACGGGGGGGTCATAATGGTTATGACCCGAGTCTATATCGTTTAGAAGCACTTGGGTCATAACCGTCATGACTGGGTGGTCAAAACGGTTATGACCCGAGTCTATATCGTGTAGAAGCACTTGGGTCGTAACCGTTATGACTGGGTGGTCATAATGGATATGACCCGAGTCTATATCGTTTAGAATCACCTGGGTCATAACCGTTATGACCGGATGGTCATAATGGTTATGACCCCAGTCTATATCGTTTAGAATCACCTGGGTCATAACTGTTATGACCTGATGGTCATAATGGTTATGACCCCAGTCTATATCGTTTAGAATCACCTGGGTCATAACCGTTATGACCGGATGGTCATAATGGTTATGACCCCAGTCTATATCGTTTAGAAGAGCAGCGGGTCATAACCGTAATTACCGGGTGGTCATAACGGTTATGACCCGAGTCTATATCGTGTAGAAGGACTTGGGTCATAACCGTTATGACCGGGTGGGTAAAACGGTTATGACCCGAGTCTATATCGTGTACAAGCACTTGCGTCATAACCGTTATGACGGGTGGGTCAAAACGGTTATGACCCGAGTCTATATCGTGTAGAAGCACTTGGGTCATAACCGTTGTGACCTGGTGGTCATAATGGTTATGACCCGAGTATATATCGTTTAGAAGAGCAGCGGTCATAACCTTTATGACCACTCGGTCAGGACGGTTATGACCGCTGCTCTTGACCACGCAATATAGTGTTGATGCGGTCATAACCGTTATGACCACTCGGTCCGAAAGGTTATGACCGCTTCACTTGACGACTGAGGTATAGTGTTGCTGCGGTCATAACCGTTAAGACCACTCGGTCAGAACGGGAATGACCGCTGCTCTTGTCACGAGGTCAGTTTCGTGTCTTTCGACGATTAACGGGTTTTTTAAGATTCTCCGACGTTCACAGGCGTCGGAGCGGTTTATGGAGGGATTTCGTGGTGGTTTCGGGCGGTTTCCGAGCGTTTCCCGGCGGTAGCACCTCTTTCTCTCTCTGCATTTCAGTTTCTCTCTCTAAAACACTGTGGATGCTGGTTTGGAAATTTATTTGGGGCATGCGAGGGAGATGAGGGTAAACGGGGAAATTTGCACGCATTAAATGCTACTGGGCCCCACATTTCTTACGTGGCAGTGCTAGAACTGAAGTGAACGAAAAGTGGTGCTGATTTTAATATTATTTTCTCCAGAGGTGCTATTAATGAAATTTACCCATATAAAAATGTCATATTTACAGAAAATCCCTATAATTAATTTTCTATCCTTATGGCATATATAGATCTCAACAACACATGCCTCTAGCTTTTAAAATCCTCACTTGAATCTCTTAAAAATAACATATCTATTTACATATATACTTTTGGCGTAAACATTTTAATACATATATACTCTCATTTTAAAAACATTTTATTAATCATTTGATTTTTAAAATGGTTTTAAAATCAGGAATTCATAGCAGTAGTTATAAAAGAAGGTTTGGGTATCCTACCTCATTGACAAATTAAATCTACTGACTACTCGTCGAACACCAAGGTTCTTCGCTCTAGTATCTTAACCTTAAATCAAACCACATAGATATCCTAAGTATCTGACATAATCCAAAACTCAATTATACTAAACATTCGGCTTAATTAGTGTGCCTAAAAACAATACTGCATTAAAATATTAATATTTTTCGGTTTACATGCAAATTGTGAAAATCCAAATTAGGGTTTAAAACATCATTTTATAGTAAATCAGACTAAAACTGAGGTCCTGTAGGCTCTCTGCCTCTATCTGGTTGACTGGTCTTGCAGGTTCGGTTGACCAGACATGACATAGTGTCCTATCTTGTTCAAAGGCCGTTTAGTCGACTGGATAGGGTGTTTGGTTGACCGGACTGTTGCAGAACAGAGGATTCCCAGCTCAAGCTTGACTTGGAAATAGGTCCAAAATCCAATCCGACAGTTCCAGATATCTTAAAACATAAAATAAACAATTCTCAGAGTCTAAGAAACTAGAATCAAACTCAAATCCGTTGAAATCCATCAAAACTCATTTTGAAAATCTGAGTTTATAAAACTACAAAAATACAAATTTCTAAACTAAAAATCAAATTATTCAAATCAAAGAATGAGTTTCAAATGAACATGAAACGTTTAGAAAGCTCGGGGTTTAAGTTTAGTAGCTCGGTGTTTCGGCTTTGATTTGTTTTTCTGAGAATTTTGTGAAGGGAGAGTGTGAGGGGCTCGAACAAAGGGTGAGCGACTGAGAAGGGATCAAGAAAAGAAATTGAAATTAATAGGGGCCTATGGGGCTTTTATAGACAAGTATTTACCTTTCAAGGAGGGAAATCAGCGCCTGACTGCAATGAGCGGTTTAGCATTTCAAGGAGCCTGCTACAGAGCTATGGCGGTTTTAGGTCTGAGCACATCCGGTCGACTGGTGGTGACGTATGGTTATCTGGTCAGGGACATTTTGTTTTGAAAAAGTTCAGGGTTAAGAATGTAATTTTGGAAAAATACAAGGGTAAAAATGTAATTTCTCAAAAAATACTTTTAAAACTTCGAAAACATTATTTTAAATGCAGTTTGATTATTTTAAAGCACATTTTAGCACACTAATTAATCCAATTTAGCACAATTAAACACGAATAATTCTAATGGGCGTTGCAAAACCCAATCTCGACCCTAGTTATGAATCCTAAATCCGAACCCAACCCCCCCTTCCCAAATCCAACCCTAAGCTATGTACCAAAACCTAATCCCGAACCCGATTGCGAAACTCAAACCCTACCTCGACATCGGTATCAAAACCTAACTCTAACCCCAACTTCAACTCTTATCTCGAATCCCCAATCCAGATCCCAAAACCCAACCCCGAACCAAGTCCTGAAACCCGAGCTTGACCCCTGTTAAGAAACCTGACCTCGACCCTCACCCCGAAACTGAACCCGGTCCTGAAACCCCGCTCGACCCCAGTCTCGAAACCCGACCGTAACCTTAGACTTGTTACCCGAACCTGACCTGACTCTCATCCTGACTTGGACCTCGGTTTGTATTCTTGATTTGAAAACTCAACCCTTGTCCCAATCCCGACCCCCGATCCTGAAACACAATCCTGTTCTAGAAACTAAGCCCTAGAACCTCTGTCCCGAAACACTACCCCGACCTCGATCCCAAATCTAGACCTCAACCTTGACCCTCGTCACAAAACCCGACCTCGAACTCGGTAAATGGTTGAAGTTCAGTAAAAAAAAGTTTTAAAAACATTTATTCAAACATGTATATTTTGTTTTCCCTTTATAAATTTATTTTCTCAAAGCAATTGCCAAACACTATACGTTACGTTTTTTTTTTTTTAATTTTTTTTTAGGGAACACCATATGTTTTTTTAGAACAGGTGAGAATTGTTTTTGTTCTCATACTTGAAAACACAATTCTGGATATTGAAAACTGAGAACATGGCCAAAAAGGCCCTAAATAACCTTTATTATTATTATTTTTTAACTACGGATTATCAATGGCATATTTATAGTTTACCAATGATGGTTGTTGTAGGCAGAGCTTAGAGTAGTAGCTTAACACCTAACACATTATAAGATGTACAATTTTGAATCTCCATCACGAAATTAAAAAAAAAAAAAAAAGATTAGTCCATCAGTCTTGAATTGCTTCGTCATTGATAGGGCAATTGTATATCATATATTATTGCTTTATATTAGCTAATCAGTGTATTAAAATAAGAGAACCGTCAAATATTATTGCTTTATATATCATATATTATTGCTTTATATTAGCTAATCAGTGTATTAAAATAAGAGAACCGTCAAATATTATTGCTTTATATATCATATATTATTGCTTTATATTAGCTAATATATCATCATTGATAGGCCAATTGTATATCATATATTATTGCTTTATATTAGCTAATCAGTGACTTAACTACTAAATCTATTTAAAAAAAAAAAAATTAGTCCATCAATCTTGAACCGCTTCATCATTGATAGGGCAATTGTATATCATATATTATTGCTTTATATTAGCTAATCAGTTACTGACTACTAAATCTATTAAAATAAGAGAACCATCAAATAATCCATTATTGATATGTTATTTTGAAAAAAAAAAAATCATTTTCTTATGTTGAGAAAGATTAATATTAATAATGCCCCATACTATATTCTTTATTTCATTTTGTCTCATGAATTATCAAAACTGTTTTATCGTTTCTACTAATACACAAAAAACCATTTAAACTGCCCCCTCCATTCACTTCTGTTTATAATGCTAACCGACTGTTGCTGATGCGACATAGTTAATGAAATGCATTTTAAAATTATGCCTTTATTGTTTACTTAATATGGGTTTGTAAAACAATATAAAATTTTATTTATAAAAAATGAAACTTATTGTTCGTTTGGATCACACATTCATTTTGTATTATATTCGAATGTCATATATGGAATACATTATGCGTTTGGATGTCTCACTTTATATATTGTATTCAATTAACGTAATGTATGTTTGGGTTGTTTATGTTTGAATAATTATTTTAATATGTATTAGTGAGAGAGATATAGAGTCTGTGGTGTGTTTAATAAAAGCGGAAGAAAAAGAGAATTGATCAATAATATTTTGAATTGATTTACTGCTGAAATAAGTGATGATCCATCAGATCCATTGATAACCCTAGGTTTCCATTTAGAGTGTGATTGGTTTGATCAATTGCAAATACATACAAATCGAAATGTTGTTGAATGGCAGAAGTGTTTGACGAAGAGAGGAAAGTTAAAGAAGAAATTTAAGATTTGTTTATTGTTTATTTATTTATTTGAATTTGGAGATAGAGTAATTTGAACTATTCACTTCATGGTTGAGTCTTGTATAATTACTGAATATGCAAGCAATCACGTTTATTGTTTTTAAAAAATTAAGGTTTTTATTTTAAAATAATATAACATTCATTAATCTCTAATCACCAACAGAACCATCAAATTGTTGTGCTAAATTGGATGAAATAGGGGCAGTTTGAATGATTTTGTGCATATCAAAAGTACAACAAAACGATAAACAAGTCAAAGGCATGTAGAACCCAAAATTGGAGAGAGAATTCAAGGGGAATGCAAATAGCTAACGGATTAATGGAACAGTTTGTTTTCAATGTTAGCGTCTTTTGATTAGCAATGACGTGTTCAATAGTTACTGGTGGAGACAGAGAGGAAGACACAGAAAGGGGAAAGACTAAAGCGGATGTGTATCCCTTCAATAGCATGCTCTTATTTCGTCTTTCCCTTAGTAAGTAATCAAATTTTCTTGAAGATTCAAATTTTGAATTTGTGACATTTGAGTTGGCATCTTGGCGCTAAAGGCTCTGCCCTATGCACTGGTGTTGTGGCCTCAGCTTTCTCACCCCGCGGCTCCACCTGAGTTCTTCAAAAATTTGAAATCGCAATGTTGCGGGTTCAGTTTCTCGCACCGCAGCTTCAAAGGTTCAACCAATCAGGGCTTTTCTTCATATTTTTTAAGCCGCAGCTTCATTTTTCTTGCGCCGTGGCTCCTGACTCTTAGCTAATCTTGCCTTCTGGAGCAGCGAATTCAATCATTTTCCTGCCAAAACCCCATTTTCGCGCCAAGTTCATCTTCAAAGCATTCCAATTGCACCAAAGCATAACTTTGTAACTTATCCTACAAATTACGAAAGAAAACACATTAAACTCATAAAAACGCTTGAAAAACCAATTCAATTCGCGAGGATGAAACTCACTCATCAGATTTTCTCTAGTTAAATCCACACCATTGATTTAATCCTCAAATTTCATCCATTGATTTCGAGATCCATTCCCCACCATTGAATTTATTCTTAATTAATCCTAACCATCAATTCCAACCAATGTACATATGGCTTTGTTTGGAGTTTGAGTTTAACTCTAACTAAACTGTACTTTTTCATATCAGTTTTTGTCGTTTTTTGAAAAATCAAAAAAAATTTATAACTAGTTTTAAAAAAGTCAACCAACTCCAGCTTAAAAACTTCATCTTCAACCAATGAATCAAACGTAAGCATAAATTTATTTCACCCTTAATCTAAGATTAAATTGTTGGTAATACTTAAATTTTCTTAATGTAATAAATTGATCTTTCAAGTAGCCAATTTATTAATTCTTTAATTTGGAATTTATTTCCATTTTATAGCATGATTTATCCTTGCAATTACATATTATATTTATTTACGATTTAGGTTGTCTCACTGAACTAATCAATTTCATTAAAATATTAACACGCATACTTCTTGCGTGATTCTCATTTTCATAAAAAGACGTAATAATCAAATCATGATATAAAAATATAGTGACGTTAGAATGTACTTGCCTTGAGATATGTAATAAACACTCCAGTCCTATTAATATTCTTTACAAGAAAAGATTTCAATACATGCTTAAATCAAGGATACATTTTAAAATTAATCTTTGTTTCCACAAGGTTAATGCTTAAAATTTCTCGGGTTCTACACTATGTTATTATATGATTGTTGATTTTCTGTTTTAATTTTTTTTATTTCATTTATGATGTTAGCAGTTTGGAGCTTTCCTTTTCTTTCGGTAAGTAAATACCCAGATTTTTTTAAAGCCATTTCATTTATACAGTGGTACTTACATTTTGGCCTGCGATTATTTTGGCCTGTGATTATTCAATAGTTTGACCAAAACCTGATAGCAATATATTCATAATAAAAACGAAATAGTTATGTAAACACCTATAATTTAAAAGCCATGGACGTGTAGGAAATAAGATTCGTTATTTGATTTTTAACCTGTACATGTTATAAAGCTTTCTATGGACTTCAAGATTTACAAGGCTAGATCGTAATATTTGGTCTTCATAATGCTTTCTCTACCAAAATGCTTTGTCCCTTGTATTTTTCCTCTGTAAATTTGTATTTTGCAAGTCTTACATAAATAAAGGTTTGGATTTAATTTTGAAAATATTGATTTGAAGTTTCTTCAACAACTCTCTTTAAAGAGTCATATCTTTCCATAGTGTTCTACAGTTCTTATGAGCAATATATTGACTTATGCTAGATGGCCCTAATTTCTAACTGACATTGCTTTAGCTCTTGGTTGGTGTTTTGACAGTTATATCATTTAAAGTAAACTGTTCGTTTGGTCAGTATCTAATCTTTTTATGAAGTTACGATTTGGTCCCAAACTTTTTTTTTGGGGCTAAAAGCTCCATAAACACTTTAAGAGGGTGCACCTAACAAAGAGAGATTACAAGGCAATCCTCAGATATTTTCTTGCATTTCTTCTTGTGGTGCATGTAGTAGATTCGATTCCTTTTCGTTGACCCCTTCTTGTCTTTTATATGTGCTTTACCAAAAACACTGCAATTAATGAAAGTTTGGTTCTTCTTTTTGCAGCAAACAGGCAATTAGGTCAAGGTATCAAAGCCGGTCAAATTCTAGAACAGACATTCAAGGTAAACAGTATAAGATATTTAATCTCTTCGAGTATCGCTGAAGTTAGATTTAAAATGATACTTGATCATTTCCTTATTACTAATTGTACATTAAGGGAATTTATTTGAACTTTCTGTATTACATTGTTTTTGGATGCTTCTTGTGGACGGCGCTTAACCCCTTACTTCCTTTCCTTTTTCCCCCCTAAAATTGGAAAACATTGCATTTATGTTGCATCTAGTTGATGATTTCTTAAAATACGAATATATGTTATAACATTGCCAACGATCAGCTAACATGGGATCTTGCACGTGCTTTTAACTTATATATATATATAAACATATGAATATATATGTTTATATATTGTTGAGGAAAACACTACTGTACCTAACGTGTAGCAGAAGAATAAACTCAAACAGAAGTAAAGAGAAGACAGAGAATATATGTAATTCAATTCGGTAAAATTGCCTACGTCTAGTGGAGAGTGAGAATAAATTCACTAATACCTTCAGAACTACAAACTCATCAAACTCTCTCCAACTTCTCTCTACCAAAAATCCCCTTTACCCTTTGCCTATCTTTTTTCTCACTTTCTATCAAAAGGAGACACGTATTCTCTCTATTTTTCTGACCAGACATAACTTTTTACACAATACACCTATTTATAAGCTCTCAATAAAACACAAATATACAACTTTCCCAAACTAACAAGCTTGAAAGTTACCCAAAACTAATTTGAGTCACATACCTAACAATCTCCAACTTGACTCAAATTCTCTCACTTTACACTCTTGCTTAACAAGAATAAACATGCGTTGAGTCAAACTCTCATCAAACTTGACACAAGAACCTACCTTCTTCTTCCTCCATGTTTGTCTTCATCTTTCACCGCCATCTTGTTGCACTCTCACTTTTGCAACTTCTTTCACAACAGAAGAAGATCTTTCTTGATGTGGCTTCACCTACAATTGTCTTCCATATCAGCTTGAACAGATTCTTCATAGCTTCACCTATAATTGTCTTCACACTCTCGCTTAACAATAATAAACATGCGTTGAGTTTAAACTCTCATCGAACTTTACACAAGAACCTAACTTCTTCTTCCTCCATGTTTGTCTTCAGCTTTCACTGACATCTTGTTGCACTCTCATTGTAATACCTAGAACTTTCACGTTACTATTTCCTTTTTAAGGAATTAATGTCATGCTATGAAATTATTCGTGAAAAAAAAAGCTCGATTAAGAGCTTTTGATCAATTTTGTGAATTCTTATGGGTCGGTAAGACTCAAAATAGAATGTTAAGATTAGCAAACGGCCTTTTGAGTCGAAAAGGGTGAAAAAGTACGTGATTTTATGAAAGTTAACTTTGATCGATAAAGTTAAAGTTTGACCAAGAAAAGTCAAAGAGTTGACTTTACGATATGGTGAAATGCAGTATAGGAAAGATACTGCGAAAACCTTTTCTATGGTTAAGATAGTATGAATAGGCCTTAAAATCACCCTAGAAAATCAAGCACACCAAGTTAGAATTAAAGGCAAAAAGGGCTCGGAAAAATAAGAAAAAAATAATACTGTCCGATTTTACACAGATAAATTTTGTACTGCAGTGCAGTATAAAAATACTGTGTATTAGTGAAGCACAGTATTGGAATTATCTGTGCAACACAAAAATGGACTGCATTGTGGAAGAAATGGCCAAATAAGGACCAAGGGTGGATGATGTCATCTAACTTTTTAGTAATGACATCATTAATGTTTAATTAAGCTTAGAAAGAATTAGTGAAAGACCTTAGAAGCTCTCCCTTGGCCGGCCACCTCACTATCTCCTCTAGCAAATGTTAAAAATTTTGGGGTTTTTGTGGAATTTTCAAAAGTTTCCAACCTCTATAAAGAGGTGAGCTCATAAATCATTTTAATCACAAAATCTAGCCAAACTCTTGTCTTTTTTCTTCTTGCAAATCCAAAACTTGGGAGGAGAGAAAGAGAAGAGAAAATCAAAAAATTTCTTGAGGGCTTTTGCTTAGGAGAGTCCGGATTTAAGCTAGGAGGAACCAAGAAAAAGTTTGGAAATTGTTGGGTCACTTTTGGGTCTTGTGGCCGAGAGAGAGAGGAGGAGAAAAATGAGAGGAAAATTTGGGGTCAAGTGGTCTAGGGTGTGGCCGGAGTTGAGGAGAACCAATCAAAAGGCCAACAAGATTTTTGGCACCCATTTGGAGCCTAGGAGCCGTGGGCAAGGAAGGCTAGGGGGAGAAAGAAATTTGTGTGACCAAACCCTAACTTTGGTCCAAGGTAAATTCTAGAGCCCTAACCCTTCAATTTGAGTTCAATTTGGAGATTTAATTTGTGTTTCAAGTTGGTTTGTAAGGACATAAGTCCAATTTAATTTTCATGCACTAGGGTCTCTAGATGTGCTTGATTAGGTGATTTAGGGTGATCAGCTAAATTTCTTGCTTGATTTATGCTTGTTGGTTGATAGATTGCATGCTAGATGTGTATGTTGTGTGTCCCCTGATTTTGGTCCAAAAATCTGCCCAAGGCAGTGCATGATGGACAGCTAACTTAGGGGTGAATGATGAATGCTTGTGTGAATGTATGCAAAGATTTAGAACCATACAAACCTAGGTTTTGAGCCTCTCGGATTTGGTTTGCATGAATCCATTTGAATGGCTTATGGGTTCATGTGGGACGTTAGAAACACTGTGTGTTTGTTATATAGGCTCCCGAAGTGGTCGGTCGAGTTAGATTTCGCGAAATAGGACGTAAATCGGACTTAACAACCGAAACTGCCATTTCGGATTCGAAACTGACCAGTCTCGGGAAAGTGAAAATTTAAGGCCTTTAGAGGCCGAACTGAGTAAAACTTAAAATACGAAAGTTGTTCGGAAGGGTTTTTCCTAGGGGGTATCGTGGACAGAATCCCAAAATGAGGCTCCAATGGCCTCCGTTTTTACAAAAATCCGTGGCTGGTCTGCCCAGACCCAGTTTTGATGATCAGCCAGTTTCAAACAAAAACTGACAAAAATATAAGCGGAACTGGATTTTTCACAAAACACGGAAGTTTTAACATTTTTTGAGAACTACAACTTTCATGAAGACAAGTTTTTCAAATTCGGATTGGATCTTTAAACTGACTTCATTTTCTAAAGACTGTGTAGTGAACAGAAAATTACTGCACAGGATTTTCTAAAAACTAGTTTAGAAAAATTGCTTTCTTCGCAAAAATCACTGTTTTGACTATGCAAACTGTTCCAAAGGCAGTTTCTAGTCCTAAATGATTTTTATAAAGATCCGTTTCGAAATTAAGAGTTTGAAGAGTTATCTTCTCAACTTTTTCAAGTTAAGGAAAAAAAAGTAGAGTTTTAAGCCAAGATATAGCAAAATGAACGTAACGGGCAGTAATCGGATATTATATTCGAGTTACAGGGTCGAGACCGAGGTCGACCATAGAAGGTTGACCGAGAGTTGACCTTAGTTGACCAAGGGTTGACTTTGGTTGACTCAATGTTAATTAAGTTTAACCTTAAGGGTTACCCAATATAATCCTAAGGAATACCAGAAATCTATAACTGGGCTAAGAGAAGTGAGTTAATAGAAATAACCCGATAAAATTATAATGTAAGAGTAAAGCCCAAGTTTTAAAAGAAAACCTAGCAGTATGCTAGAAGCTTAGCACAAAAGGAGGTTATCCAACATAACCTCTTAAGGAATAATCAAGATTTGATTATTCCTAAATAATTAATTGGGACCAAGTAAGAAATCAAGTGTCAGGGACATACAACTAGGATTAGGTAGACGTGTTGGTTGAGTTACCAACATTCCATAATATTAACTCCTGCCTATGTCCTTCCCCAAGTAGGAAGAACCTGCAATTGTACTCAGAGGAGGAACAACAATTTTTGGGACATAACAGAAAGAGGTAAGTACAACTCCGCCTGCAGCATAGGCTTTAGTTGATACTTGTCTAAGTATGTTAGATGCATGCTAGGAATATATGCTGATCGTTGCTATGATGTGTTTTGTTGTATGCCTGATGGTATGTTAAACTGAATGTTATGTTATATTGTTATGTGTGATATGCCATGTGGTATGATAATATGTTATGAATGCTGAAAGATATGTGAGTTGAGCACGTGAGGTAAGGTGCAATTATGTTATAATTTATGTAAAAGTGACATCACGATGCATGTTCACTAAAAACAAGATGAGATTAAAGAACAAGAAAGTAAGATGGCAAGCAAGCTTGCTAGTGTCGTACCACCCGTCCGAGGTCGGGTTGGACTATGGTTTGAGTTGGACTGGGCTGGCCGCCCCAACCACTTCATAGTCGCGCGCCGGGTACAGACACTTATGTAAGGGCCCTAAGTAAGATAAGTATGAAAGTAAGTAAGGATGAAGAAAATTAAAATGAGCATAACTGGACCATGCATATGCTGTGTTATGTTATGTGGTATGTTGTGTTGAATGCAAGTATGAAATGATGAGATATGTTATGAAAAGCTAAGTTAGGATATGAATGCTAGATTGTGTATGTGATGTCGCGGTTTAGATAGTTGTGCTTACTGAGCGAAAGCTCATAGTTTGACGTCTATGCTGTAGGTAAGCCACCTTACAGCAATGGGTGATGCAAGATGGACGTGCGAGGCGGGGCATACTGTGAAATTGTGGGAGTATGACGCCGCTACGCGTTTCGTTTATTATGCGTTTTCTTATGTTAAATATTTATTATGATACACTTATTACGTTTAGACGTATATAAGCTCATATAAAAAAAAAATTTCCGCTGCTTTTCATCAAATAAATAAAATAAGTACGATAAATAAGTTAAGAAGTAAGTAAGTATGTATGTTAAGGTAACGGCCTGTGCTAGGCGGGTCGTTACACTCACTCTTGCAACTTCTTTCACAACGGAAGAAGACCTTTCTTGATGTGGCTCCACTTTCATAGTTTTACCTACAATTGTCTTCTATATCAGCTTGTACAGATTCTTCAGCTTTTCACCCTTCATGGCAACCAAAGCACCTCTTTTTACCTCCATAAAACTACCTTTTGCAGAATACTCACAACCCAAAGTTTCCAACACCCTTAAAAAAATTAAACTTCCCCTAAGTCGTTGAACATGCCCAACATTCCAATGTCCTCACATGTAACACCCCCTAACCAGTTTAGCCTTTAACTAAATCTAACTAGAACATGTTACTAATCTATACATTCATAAAATCTGCTATAACACAGAAACATAGTAAAACCAAGATAATTGTATAATAAGATATTAATATAAAATATTTACAGACTCTTCACCAAAGTTTAGTCAAACTATGAAGAGTTGGTATTACAACTATCCCATATTATTAGCACTATCTCAAAACAAAACTTTTTCTAGTTTAACCCACAGAGTTCTTTGATAATCATTTTCCATGAAACGACTTTAGTTTAGTATGTACATCGGTTCCGTGATATCAGCTTCCCAAAAGAGGTTCAGCCTGCCACTATGTTGCTTCCTCATTCTTTTTCTTCCTCACATATACCATGAACTTTAAATGAGCTAAAAGCCCAGTAAGTGGAATATAGTTAAATACAAAACCTTTAAACTACACTATGTAACTAAATACAATTTTCAATAAATTTTGAATCTTCTTACAGTAAATAGAAATCCAAATCAACATTTAAACATATCATGAAAACCCTTGAGATATGGCACAAATTGAGCTTAAGCTATAGAATCATTTACCATTCATTTCCTTTATGTTTGGCCAAACAACTTCATTACTGTCATTGTGATTCCAAACATTGGTATCAGTCATGTCCTTTTCGGGACCCATCCGTGGGTTTCAGTTAGTCCCAATGACATCATTATAATGGGCTTACACATTCCATAGATATTCCCATAATTTTGTAGGCCACATCTAGAACTTTGCAAACCTTTAAAACATTATAAATATGTCATAAAAGCTTTCATTAAACTATACTTTCCTATTTGCAAATCATAACCTTTCAAATGAAGGGAAACATTATATCCATAGTCTCATTTGAAATGTTAAACATTTGTTAAAAACATTAAAACTCTATATCATATACTTTTTAAATTTTTATGACATAGTAAGTAGAATTCCTACTTACCTTTTTAAAATTGAACTTCCACAGAGAAATTGACTCCACCATTTCAAGGAAGTTGATCGTGCTTGTTCTAAGATCCATGATCAAGTCATTTTACATTTTAAAAAAAAATATCTTCAATCCAGTACCAGTCATATAAAATAGAAAAATATGCATTACAGAATCACTTTTCAATGTTTTAAACCATTTAAGGTCCTTTAGGATAAATTCTAAGTACAAACAAATTCTTTACCTAGTGGCTGTCCACCAATTTCCAGCTACAGAACCCAACTTTTGAAAATTCACCAAAAATCCGTTTTATAACATTTTCACGTGAAATTTTGTGGGGAGCAAGATTCATGTGTATATTTTAACTTCACAAAATTTCAGCTTCAAATACATGGTATAACCAGAGAAACGAAATTCGAAATCCTAGTGTCCTGTTTTTGAAATCTCAGTCAAATATTTTCACAAACACCTTCAATGCAACTTCATAAAATACAGTAAAAATAATCAAATCTCTTTTCCAATCAGACCATACAATGCTTTACATCTCAAATAACATAGAACTATCAAGCATCTTGAATAAAATCAGAAATTTCACATTTAGATGAGAAATCACATCATACTTTAACATAAAACTATCTCAAGTAATTCAAATCACACACAAATTAAAACCTCATATTTCCAGGTTTGATTAGCTTCAAAATCCATTAAAAATCCTAATTTAAACTGACCTTAGATAGCTTATAAGATTCGGACCCCAAAAGTGATGCCAAACTCCACCTTGAGCTCAATTAGCTTGAAAGAAAAATGGGTTTTTATGGAAATCCGAGAATGAGCTTTTGAAGGAAGTTTAGCCTTGATTTATTTTGTGATTTAGGAGGGGAAAGAAGGTCTTATGATAGAGAGATTAGTTGTTGAAGTTTTGTGTTTTTTTTTTTTTTTTTTGGAACTTAGAAGGGTTCCAAACCAACGAGAGAGATGAGAGAGAGGAAATTTGGTTATCAGCCTAATATAACCTAAGGACAACTGTAAAACAATTATAAAGACAGCAGCAACACAAACTTTTAAAAATTACATAAAATGCCCAAAAGAATCTAAAATTATGCTAGATCCTTAAAAATATATTTTCTTTGCAAATAATTCCATAGAAAATTTAATAAACTTCATTTAAAAAATATATTCTATGACTTTAGATTACCATTCCTATACAAACAATCTTATGGACAAAGCACATTGATTAACTTCACTTCCGGCGGTTGTCAACTCTCATTTGCACAGTTACTTAAAAAAAAAAGTAATTAAATGATTTCAGTAGTACATAAATACTAAAAAAAAAACATTTCATATAAAATATTTAACATTACTACTAATAAACACTTAATAATAATGCTAATAAGATACTAAACATATTTGTTAAACTTAGTTATTTAAATTAATTAAGCTCGGCATTACATCATAGCTTCATCAAACATCTTCACCTTCACAGTACCTATTCCAATGGTTGTAGCACTCGAATCATTGGCCATCATAAGAGTACAGGTATCATAGGGCTCATAAGAATTAAACCACTCCTTATGTGGAGACATATGAAATGAACATCTCGAATCCAAAATCCAAGAGTCAGAATTATTCTCATCGACAGTAGTAATATAATAAACATCATCTTCACTGTCATACCTGTCACCAACAACATTTGCAGATTCTGTCTCTTGAGTTTTCTGCTTCCTTTTTTTCTTCAAAATGCCTTGTCAGTTCTTCGCATTCTCTCCTAATATGCCCTTTCTCATGAAGTAAAAGCACTCGTCTTCCTTCAATAAACGCAACTGGAAATGATCTTCTCTGCTAACATAAAATCTCCCCCGTGTCTTACTTCTATCCTTACTCAAATCTGACTTCACCTTAAGAACTTGTTCAGTATGAGAAGAACTACTAGGCTGTTTCATATTTGCAATTTCCAACAAAGCAGTCTACATCTCATCCACGGTCAACGTAGTTTTTCCAACTAACAGCATAGTTACCAAAGTTATATGATTTGGGTAGGGAGGCCAACAAAATTATTGTTTTATCTTTCTCATCAATTTGACCTCTACACTTAACAATTAGGTTATGAACTTATTAAAATTATTTATATAATCCCTAACATCACTTTCTTCACTCATATTCAACTCATACAAATGTTTCTTCAAATATAATCTATTTGTTAAGGATTTTGACAAACAAATTTTTTCAAAAATTTCCCATAACTTAGAAGGAGGATTTTCATTCATAACACTATATTTCAGTTTAGGAGCCAAACTCAAATGAATACTGCTTACTGCTCTCGCTTCCAATTCTTTTCAATCTTCATCACTCATTTTTTCCGGCTTCTTCCCTTGCAGTGCTTTCAAAAGTCCTTGATGTACCAGAATTTTTTTCACCGTACTTTGCTAGATGTTGAAATAACTTATTCCGTCAAATTGCTCAATCTGCTTGAACTTTACTCTAAACATCATCTTGATTTTTTTTTTTTTAAGATCTTCAACCGGGGTTTGATACCACTTTTTGGGAGAAAACACCCATGTACCTAATGTGCAGCAAAAAAAATAAACTCAAGCATAAATAAATAAGAGACAAAGAATTTATGTAGTTCGACAAAATTGCCTATGTATACGGGAGAGTGAGAATAAATTTACTAACACCTTCAGAATTATACACTCATCAAACTCTCTCAACCTTTCTATACTAAAAAATCCCTTATACTCTTTGCCTATCTCTCTTATCACTTTATCTCAAAAGGAGGCACCTTCTCTCTCTAATTTTTCTGATCACACATAACTCTTTACACAATACACCTATATATAGACTCTTAATGGGACACAAAAATACAACTTTTTCAAACTAACAAACTAGAAAGTTATGAAAAACTAATTTGAGTCGCATACATAATATATATTTTATAAGGGTGAATATAAATAGGGCATGTGTGGGTATGTGGTGAGCTTTCTCCCACTTTCACCCCTGCCCCACACCCATATGAGGGGGTTTATCTTAACCCTCATACTGATCCCCATATCCATATATTATTCCCCAACCCTACCCATATACTATCCCTTAGACATGTCTCTAGTGGAATGGATACCCGTGGGAACCCGTATTTACAGATAAACATGTCATCCCTATTTTTAACCACATGATTAAGGTTATGTCCTTTAAAACAAAAAACTAATAATAATAAAGTTTATGCTATATATATATATATATTTAATTCCGTATCAAATTGGGCCTATTTTACTCATTCTTCTTAAAAAATTTAAAGAGGTATTGACTGGCAAGCAATGATTTTTTTAATTGAAGTTTAGATTTCTTTTTTAATTAAAATGTTGGAGCCCTGGTCCCCATACAATTCTAGAACAAATAAAATAAGTTAAAAGACTTACCGACCCACAATCAATAATACAAGTTGATTTAAAAAAAAAAAATCAAAATTGCATTTTCCGACTTCAAACGCATATAATGTGGGAATTGCTGATTAGATCCCAGTGTTTTTTCCCCCCCAGCTGGTTAGTATATCATAGTTCTTCTCTATTTTAAACATCTATGACCTAAATCTATTATGTCAAAGCAACTATTATATCGAAAATACATATTGAAGCATCTACATGTTATCAAATTAAATTTACTAACAATATCGAACCCCCCTGTCCGTCTCTCTCTGGTTTTTTTTTTTTTTTTTGGGAGAATGTGGCATAATTTATTAACTTGACAAATTGTCACGATTTACAATCAAAGAGACACATATAGGTCAATAATAAAATAATAGCCAAACCAAGATAAAGTTTGTTGCTAATAAGATTAAACCCTCAACCTTTTATTCAAAATCCTCCCAACCCTCTTTTTATGTTATTAGAGGAAAATGAGTTTAGCCTTACATTTGTAATATCCTTATTTCTCGTTAAACCCCAAAATCAACTGCGTGATTCGGCAATTTATAGAGCTATAAATATGGACTGGGTTAAGCGGATTAGTCCATTACCAGCATTTTTGGCCCTGAGGGCGGGCCTGGACCCAGTACGATGCAATCACTAGGGTCGGGCTGGGCCTAAGTATTGATCCCGGTGGGCCGACTCGACTAGCCCATTTAGCCTGACCGATTGGGCCGCCCGAAGCTTGGCCTGCCAACCCGCTCAAAAATTTTTTTTTAACAACAGATTACAAAATTTATAATATTGTGTGTAACTTTTGCACTGTAAATCATTTCAATCATATACAGTAATTTGTTTTGAACTAGTAATTTATATTTTTTCTTGAAAAATATAGTAATATATATTAATATCATATTATAATGATTAGAAATTTCATATAATATAAATACATATTGTATAATATTGACCTTTCAAATTTCATTTGAAAAGAAAGAACTGCTTAAAAAAAAAAGAAGGAAAAAACTATTGCAACTTGCAATGCAACGGTAAGTGTAACAAAGAGGGGGCAAAAAAGCGTTGCAAGTATTGCAACAGTAACAGAGAGAACAAAAAAATAAAGAGTGATGTTTAAATCTTTTTTTTTTAATCTTTAAAGCCCGTTTACCTGGCCTAATTTTAAGCCCGCCGGGCTTTAGAGCTGTTGGGGTCAGACTTTGTCTCTCCATTACGTCATGCCTAGATCACCATGAATGATGGACCAACGAGCTGTGAACAATAAATCATGGTCCATTGATTGCTCGTTATGCATTCCTAAGCTTAAATACTTAGGCCTGGCCCAACGACTTACTTATCATCTACGAATGAATGATGAACATTGAACAATGATCCATCAATCACTCAATATTGGTCCTAATGTCCTTTTGAGGCCTATAAACTTACCCAAGTGTCTCGATCAAATTAACACCTTGTTTATCATGCCGAACGACGAACGATGACGTTTGATTGTCTGATGCACGCTCATATAATGTTCATCACGAATGATGATTGGTTTGTCAATCGATGATCGTTTCCATCGAACGATGAACGGTGGAGGATTAGCTTGCATAACTGCCAAGCCTAGGATCAATCATGGCATCATGACCCATGTTCTTACACACATTCCGAATTACTCGGGATAATGGGGAACTGCCCACTACTATCCCACGGATCCATACCCACTACTTTCCGTCTATAAATAAAGAAAGATCCTACTCATTTGTGGTATCTTTTAGCGCTTTACTTACTATTATTCTACCGGATTATACCCAATACTTGTAACCTTAGCACTCAAAATTCATATATAGTAAAACTCTAGACTCTCATAAGACGTAGCACAATTCCGGCGAACCTCTCTAAATTTCGGTGTTGTTATTTTTTACTGTTCTTATTTTGTGGTATCTTTTAGCGCTTTACTTACTATTATTCTACCGGATTATACCCAATACTTGTAACCTTAGCACTCAAAATTCATATATAGTAAAACTCTAGACTCTCATAAGACGTAGCACAATTCCGGCGAACCTCTCTAAATTTCGGTGTTGTTATTTTTTACTGTTCTTATTTTGCTTTGTTATTTATGTTTTCGATTATGATTGTTTTGTGATTCTCATATGCGATTTCCAAGAACTCTAATAATTCTTGTATGTTTGATTTTCTTATGATCTAATCTTAATTGAAATTTGACCGTAGATCCCAGCATATATAAGGGCTGGGCCGGGCTTATAATTTCAAAGTTTGTGTGGGTCCAACCGGCCGACCAATTAATTGGGCCGGGTCCACCCCGGCTCGATTTTCCCTTTCTGCCCATAAGGGCTAGGCCACGGCGCTCGAATTTATAGGACTAGGCGATGGTAGAATAACATATTCATTCAGAGCAAGTTTAGACAGTGCTGAAATGTTTATTTCAAGTAGAAATTTGTATTTCAATCATCATCATCATCATCATCATCATCCGGCGAAAAACAAGCATATAAAATATAAAGTAATTGACCAAAATGGTTTATGAACCATTTAAAAGGTAATGATTCGGTCTTTTTATTTTTTATTTTTTATTTTGACCTAAAAGATCTTAAACTCTCTAAATATTAACAATCTTAGTCCTTTCTATCTAAGTCCGTTAAATTTCTAACATAATATGTCATGTGTAATACATGTGATCTAATTTAAACGGGTATTTCAGTAATCTAATAATAAATTTAATTTAACAAAAAAACTGATAAACAAAAAAAAAAAAAATTTAGTCCCATTCAAAGGAGATTCAGTTGGAGAACATCCTTAACTGATTCCATCTAATCTAATCACAAAACCAAAAACACAAACAAATTTCCAATCCCATTTCTTCAAACAAAAACCCTAGAGAAACCAAAACTCAAATCTGACACCAGAAGACGATAAATTGAAGACGTAAAAGATCGTTAAGGGAACTCACTCTTGGTGGAGGTGGCTTGGGAGCTCGAGCTCCGAAGTGTGTCATCGGAGGAGGAGGAGGAGGAGGAAGGGAAAGGGCGGGAGAGAGGGAGACTCACGGGTCCAGATCTGTGGCGTCCAGTGATGGTGGTGGCGTTCGGCATCGAACACCAGAAACTAGACCAAATCTATGGAGAGAGAGAGAGAGGGGATGGCACAAAAAGAGAGGGGGCTGCGTAGGAGAACTCTAGTCTCTCTCTCTCTTTAAATGTTATTAGTGTGAATAAGGGTATTTTTATCTTTTAATGATTAATTGAACTCATGTGATGGGACACGCGACTCATCCCGTTAGAGATTTAACGGACTTGAACAGAAAGGACTAAGATTACAAATATTTAGAGAGTTATGGTTTTCTTAGCCAAGCTTAAAAAAATAAAAACTAAATCGTCACCATTTAAATAGTTCATGGACCATTTTGACCAATTATTCTAAAATATAAATGATGGGACCAAATTGTCATTTTTTGTTTTTGGTCCTGAACACACAAGTACAAAATATAAAACATAAAAGACATAATTAAAGAAATTAATGGTTTGTTTGTAACAACAACATAACGAGTGTCTACTTAAATTTTTAGAACACGCAACATGATATATATTACTCCGATCATTGTCAACAAATTAATCTCACAATTAAAACATCTTCCCTCGGTAGAGAAACTAAATAAGAGGTTTTATAATAGAAATTCCATTAATCTCTTTTTCAAAATTGTTTTTTATCAAAGAAAGAAAACCATCACGTTATTTAAAATATAACAAATTGGAAATTAATTAAAGACAAAGACAAAGGTTATTTTATTTTATTTTATTTTATTTTATTTTATTTTATTTTATTTTACTTTACTTTGACAAAGGAAATAAAACCAAATTCCATTGACCGCTTTTTCATTTTATATCAAAAGAAATAAAACCATTTTTTTTTTTTTTTGTTATAATAAAAAGAAAGAAAAACACCGTGTCATTTAAAATATAACAACTTGAAAATTAATTAAGAGTAATTGACTTAATTGGTCTCGGAACTCTTTAAGAGGTACACTTTGGTCCTTTTTTTTTTAGGCCGTCCTGACTCTAAACTCTCTAAAAAGGTGATATTTTGATCCTTTTGATCCACATCCTTTAAATTTCTAACGAAATCTTACTGAAATGATTAACTTTTATACTAAAATATCTAAAAAACCCTCCCCTCTCCCCCCCTCTCTGTTTTTTTCTCCTCCCCCCTACCCTAACCTTGACTGAGTTGCCCCTTACTCCCTCTCTCAGTTTTGCCACCCCCTCCCGCCACAGTTCAACCCCTGCCCCCACCCCCCTCCCATCACCGTTAGCTCCCCACCTCGTGCTGGGTCACCCCTCCCGCCTCCGTTTGATGCGACTGGGTCCCCCCTCCCGCCGTCGTTTGCCCCTAGTGATCTGGGTTCCCCTCCTTATGTTGCTGTTTGCCCTTATCCCGCCTTTGTTTGTGCCCCCCCAATTTACGATCTCGGTTTTTGTGCTCCTCCCCCCACCATGAGCCGATGCCTCCCCTCCCCCCTCCCCCCGAACTGGGTTTCGAGAAAAGAAGAGAGAGATAGAGATATGAAAGGATAATTTTTTGATTTTTTTTATTTGTTTTAAGTTTTTGTTAAATTAATCAATGTTAGATTACTAAAGTATCCTAAAATATTAACAAATTTGGATGGAAAGTATCATAACAGCAAAAAAAATAAGAATTTAGGATCATCTCGATTAAAAAATAAAAATAAAAATCAAACCGTCATCTTAGGTTAATTACTTATTAGTTAAAAGACAAAGATAGCCTCTCTCTTGTTCTTCTTCTTCTTCTTCTTATTCTTCTTTTGTTTTTTGGTAAATAAAGTCAAAGATCAGGCGATATGTATCAAATTATTCTCTTAGCTGGTAAGTTCCCATACTTGCGAGGGCAAAATTGTATCATCGAAAAAAAAAAAAAAAGGTTACCTTTACCACCAAAGAGGAGAGACTTGAAGCTACGAATAATGGACGTGGTTGTGACTGTGTTAGCTGGTGTGCTGGGAGCAATCGGACGGAAAATGGTGGGAATTCGTCGTGAAATCTCTTATATGAAGGACAAGTCGGCAAGATCAAGAAGAAACAGGCCAGAGTACTCGCCAGTCGACGTGAAAGGTCCTGCTATTTCTTTGGAAGACGAGGACGACGACGAGGACGACGACGATGATGATGATGTTGTTGTTGGACTAGAGAAAAGTATCGAGGAATTGGTGGTGCAGTTGACTAAAAAAGGAGATCCGTGCTGTGGAGTTGTTTGTATATGGGGAATGGCTGGTACAGGAAAGACCACTCTTGCTGCTCAGATTTACCGTCACGCTGAAATCAGGTCCCAATTTGCTGGTTTTGCTTGGGTCTCTTTGTCTGACAATACCTGGACAACTGATGTCAGGAAAGAAAAAGAAGAAGAAATTTTAATCAAGATCTTAATTCAACTGACTAATACCACTTCTGGAGAACTAGCAGGAAGAACGAGCGGATTTTGTGACCGAGATTTTTTGTTTGCGAAATTTGATGTGCTCGAGGAACAAGGCAAGAATTTTTTGGTGATTCTGGATGATATTTGGAGCGATCAGGAGATGCGCATCCCGCATACCTTTTCCAGATTCCCAAACATCAAAATAATACTGACTACTCGCAATAAAGGCGTGACTTCGAATCTGAATGCGTCTATTTTCTTTCATGAATTACGGTGTCTAGATAAGCAACAAAGTTGGGAATTGTTCGAGAAGATGGCAAATTTCACAGGACAAGTAAGAGGTAATATTGTTTCTATCTTTTCAATCATCTTCTCGCTAACCTTGTACTTTCAAAATCATACAAAATTTAGTCCTATTTTAGGATTTGAGGATCTCATTTCTAAAACTCTTTCAATCAGGAAGATGCTTGCATATCGTTCATGGATAAAAATATAACATAAATTAAATACTGCCCTTCCTGTATTAACTACTAGGATTAATTGGAATTATTAGACTACCTTTTAAATTTTTGTTTTTGGAGTGGGTTAAAACTGGAGTTATGACTTCAACTAGGTGTTTGGGAGAGGAAAAAAGAAAAGTTTGTTTCAAATTTGAATACGTGTTTGGAATTGCCGAATAATAATGAGGTATCCTTGTTTCTTTTGCTTTCCTATTTTGCAGATTCAGAATACAACCAAAAGAAAGAACTTGGAGAAAAGATGCTTCAACATTGTGGTGGTTTGCCATTAGCCATTGCTAAGCTCGGTCGGCTTTTATCTAGAGCAGACACTACTTTTGAGTGGCAAGATATCATGTTTGGTAAGAGTGTGAAATCAGAGATAAGAGAAGATGAAACCGACAAGCATGGAGAATTGAAAGACGTCTCACGGGTACTGAGTTCCAGTTACAATGACTTGCCTGGTTACTTGAGGCCATGTTTTTTGTACTTAGCCCATTTTCCCAAAGATTCTGAGATAAGGGTAAACGAATTGTGTCGAATATGGAGCGCAGAAAGTTACTTATTACCACCCAGCATTCTAAGGGGCTCGACTAATTTAGAAGAACAGGCATACGGACTCGTTGAAAAATTGGTGCAGAGGTGCATGGTTCAAGTAGAAAAGTTGGATTTACATGGAAGGATTAAAACGTTGCGCGTCCATAATCTCATGAGGCGATTGTGCCTGGTGAAAGCTGAAGAGGAAGGCTCTGTGGAAATCATCGATCCCCGAAACAAACACAAGGAAATCGACGTTTTGTTTTATGATGCATTAGCAGATGTTGTGCGAGCTAATAAGCCGAGAAGGATTGCCATCTATCTGAACAAAGACGTTGCTCAGGAATTGCTTCCCTTGATTGAAAGCGTCGATAGAAAAGACAACCTAGAATCTCTCATATGCTTCAATAGACTACCATATCCTTCCTATGAACAAGTTATGAAACCATTGCTCAATCGGTTTCATGCGCTTCGAGTTTTGAAGTTTGAAAATCTTACTCAGGGCTACATCGGAAACTTGCCTGAGGAGATCGGAGAGCTTTTAAGCTTGAGGTTCTTAAGTCTAAAGGGGAGCCATGTGGAAGAAGTTCCATCATCCATAGGCAATTTGGTCCGCCTAGAGACCTTAGATTTGCGTACAAAATGGACATTGAAATTACCAAACATGATATGGAAGTTGGAACGGCTCAGACACTTGTATCTGGGGCACAGATCTTATATAAGTGGAAATGAGTTAAGGTTTGGTAATCCTGGAAATCTGCAAACGTTGGTAAATATTCCATTGATGTGTTGCGATGTAAATGATCTGATGGAATTGACAGAAGTTAGAAATTTGAAGTTTTATGTCCATGCAAAATGGTGGCAGAAAATTAATGCCGGAAGCTTTGTATTTGATCTTCTTCGATCTCTAGCAATGGAAAATTTATCTAGAGCAAGAGTGGATCTCACGCCATTCATATCAGGTTGTCTTCAGATTGAAAAGTTGCGTCTTGAGGGTAGGATGGAAAAGTTACCCGAAGACAGGTTCTTTCCAATGCTTACCAAGTTAACGCTGAGCAGAACTGATCTTGACGATGATCCGATGGCGACACTAGAAAAGCTACCAAAGTTAAGGTTCCTTCTTCTCAATTGTAATGCTTTCAAAGGGAGCGCAATGGTTTGTTCTAATGGAGGTTTCCCTCGACTTGAGTCTCTTTCGCTTGTTGCATTGGAACAACTAAAACAGTGGAGGGTGGAGAATGGGGCTTTGCCTAGCCTTAGCTTTTTGCTCATTGAATATTGTTATGAGTTAGAGTCAATTCCAGACGGTTTGAGATGCGTTACTAATTTGAAGAAGTTGGTTATCAAAAGGATGCCAAGGGAATTTGAAATGAAGGTTGAGGAAAGCGGAAATGATTTCTACAAAGTTCAGCACGTGCTTCACATTGAGTTTTTGGATGATGAGCAGCCCTATTGTCTTCCCTTTAATTCCTCTGAGTACAAATTGTCTACCTTCAGGTCGGTGTTCCCTTCCCGCCGCACGTTTTACTCTGATGGTCTCTCTTATTTTTCTGAAGTCGATATCGTTTCTGATTGCTATGATGTTCCTGAATTCAGCCCCAAAGAAATTGCAAGGGCATTCAACATATTTGGATCGAGGACATCCAACAAATTTGGATCGAAATCATGGCCAGCAAGCATGCTCAACAAGATAAAATGGAGAAAAAAAAAATCGGAAGAAGGCAAATTACAATCTTTACTGGTACGTCTACTTGTTTAATTGGAAGATATTGATGTTATTTCATAGTGTAGTTCAATGGATTAGAAAGATAAAAGGTCGCAAATGCTTTGCAAAATAGTTATTTTTTGCAACTGTACTCTTGGACAGAATCCTATTACAGGACACCATGGTAACATTTAATTTTCTTAGAAATAGCATAGTGGGTTTAGATATCTGTATTTAAACTTTGGAACATGGTTGCAAAGAAAAATATTTCTACAGAACAGATGATAACTGGAGTCCTTGTTGCCAATTGATTTCTTTGGGGGAAAAAAAAAAGAAGAAAAAAACCCCGAAAAGGGAAGAAAATAGCGTGTTATGTATTTTTACTGGATGACAATTAATGTATCTTCATTTTGTGGCTTGATTAATTGTAGCAGTGGAAGGGAGAAGGGGGATCATCAGAGGTGAAGACGGAAAAAGTTGAGAGGCGAAGAGGAAAAGGAAAGAAATGAAGGACAAAGGAGAACGCAGATGGTGTGCAATGTATTTCCTACTTAGTGTTGTGTGGACAAGCAATATACCCAGCCAAGATTCGACTAAGATCAATCCAGGCATAAGCTACCCAGTTGATTGTGTGCCTCTGATCAATAGAGATATTGAAGAATTGTCTGGTTATAGATTGAGTAATTAAATAACGAACCAACTTGTAGTAAATATGTACTCTTTTTCCCTTTAGTATTTTTCTCCATGGATATAGGCTAAAAGGTTTTTAATGATACATATTTGTAGTTGACTTCTAGAGTGTGAGTTCCAACTCTTATCTTTTGGGAGAAACTTCCGGTTTTTGTAATCAATAGAGTTCAGTGTGTATTGTTCTGATTTTTACTATTTGTCTTTATTGTCTTTCCATAACGATCTTTTTCTTTTCTTTTTTGTAATTTTCTCCTCTTCTGTTTTAATAATATTCAAGTTGAAGCCTTAGCGTGGGATAGGATGCGGAGAGGGTGTCAACTTATTTGTGATGTTTTTCTGTACCTTGATGCTAGTTTTCATTTAATGTAATATTTATATTGCATTTAGTGGACCAAATTAAGTGAACAATTCTTGATCACTTATCATAACTTTTAATGGGACAACCATGTTAGATCCGTTTTTATCAATTATCGAGTGTAATTAAATTTTCAATTAAATTAAATTAATTAAAGCACAATAAAATAAAGAACACATACAATTTTTATGAGGTTCGGTCACATTTGCTTCTTGGAGCCAAGTCTAGCTATCAAACACTTCACTAATCTCAAAATGATTACAAATATACTCGGACTTAAACAACTTAAAGAATCCCTCTTCCTATTGCTGTCGGTCGTCTTGAACTATTAGCCGAATGTGTTTGGCGAGTACAACTCGTCTTGACGTTAAACTCCCTTCAACTGAAAATGCCTTCTCTCAAAAGCTTCAAGTTCCTCTCCCGAAGAACAATGCCGTCTCCTCTTGAAAACTCCAAATTCTTCTCCCGAAAAATGAAAATCACGTCAAAAGACTAAGTATCAAAATATGCTGTAAAACTCTCTCTGTATTCGTGTTCCACAATCTTTTTTTGAGATTATAAATAAGCAGCCACACAACCTTTACAAAATATCATATCATGAAGCTGGATGATAAAACAAGTCATGAAGCTTCCTCGGGCTGGTCATAAATATCACATGCGTGCCTACCAATATATTCCCCAAATGCCGAAAGCCCTCAAGGTAAAATGACTCCAATTTTTTTTTTTTTTTTTTGTTTTGTTTTGGTAATGTTAACAAATTTAGAGTTCTTGCTAAAGGTTTAAATTCCATATTAATCTAGTTGTTCTAGCAAAGTATTTTCCTTACAATTCTTAGATCATTGGTTCCGGAAGTTATTTGCACCCATGTGAAGAGGGATGGAATCTATCCTTAAAAGACAGCACACGGCACCAGTCTCAGTTCAGCCTTTGGCAATATACGGTATTGAAATAAGTTATTCTCCTAATAAAGTGAAAAAAAAAAAAAGGATCAGAGTAATGAAACTAGAGAAGAAGTATAATACACCTGACAAAAAAAAATCCTTAAAAAATTATAACACAGGTTGTTACACGATCAAATAGGAAACCTACGATCTGATGACCAACTTGTGCCTTTTTTTTTTTTTTTGGTATTAAATTACAAGCCAAAGTGCTTTTTTCAAGAGAGAGAGAGAGAGAGAGAGAGATGTCTCACCCTGCCTCAATTGTTTACTCATTAGAATATAATGGCCGGCTCAGGATGCAAGAAATTCAAATACTACAACTTGCATAACAAAGACGTTTCAACTACCCAAAGTTGAATACCTATAATTTAGACGAAGCTTAAGTCAATCTGATGACCAACTTGTGCCTTTCTTTTTTTTTTTTGGTATTAAATTACAAGCCAAAGTGCTTTTCTCAAGAGAGAGAGAGAGAGAGAGAGAGAGATGTCTCACCCTCATTTGATTACTCATTAGAATATAATGGCCGGCTCTGGATGCAAGAAATTCAAATACTACAACTTGCATAACAAAGACGTCTCAACTACCCAAAGTTGAGTACCTATAATTTAGACGAAGCTTAAGTCCTTTGCAAAAGATTGATTTTACATGTATACGAGACGTAATATAACGTTTATTTTATATTACAATGACTTGGGAAGATATAGCAAGGAATTTATAATCTATGGCATATTAGTATTACTGCAACTTTTTAATTATTATTACATAAAATAACTATAGGTCATATTATTAATTTAATATTACATTATATATAAGATTGTGTAAACGACTCATACCTCTTTTTGGTATGATATTGTAGGCTTTGCGTCTCGTGCTAACACGATTTTGCTCTTTGCTAATGAACCATCACATACATTAATTATCAAGTACCGTAGGACTACACAACTTAATATTTTCCTTTAAAAGATGGCTATTACAGATTGGTTCTTCAAAATAAACCTTTTATACGAAATCAATAAGGGAAAAATAATAAAGAAATGGTAGAGTGATACAAATGAGCGCTCACGTCTCCATTATTTGTTAGATATTTTACATCACGACAGCTACGAATGCTTTGCAAGTTGTAATTATTGAATTTAAAACTTAAAGAAATCAACTTAATATAAAGAAACGAAAAAAGAAATACAAATGGGAAGGCTTCACGAGATGAGATGATTGATCTAATTTGTCAACTTTGCTAATTATTTTTTAAATGTTATGGTCAAATTTAGTCTTAGAAAAACGAGGTTATCTTACTTTGCCGAACAAGTTGAGACTATGTAACTGCCTAGCGTTTATTATAAGCTATAAATTCGGTATTTCATTATTGAAGCATAATTTTTTAAAGGTAAATGATTGACTTCACGAAAACAAAATACATGAAAATCACGAACACGTTTAAAACTCAACTTGGTTTTGGGCCTGGGATTGGGCTCGGGCTTGCACAATGTATACACTTGCTGGAGTTGCACATAAATAAATAGGAGAAAGAGAGAAATAACATATTTCACATATGCAATGAAAAATAACGGGAGAGGTTGTGGTAGAGCCTCTCCCAGGAACACTACCGGTAGAGTCTTTTTTTTTTACCGTTAAAATTCAATCGAACGGTTGAAAAGTTATTGGTGTATTATAGTTACCATACACCTTACCTCATACAAACTTTCCCACCCTTATTTTCTCCATCGCCGGCGACCGTTCCGCCGCCGGTAACGGACGCCGGCGACCACCTCCGGCCGGCTGCCGGTAATTTTTTCTCTTTCTTCCCCTTTCTCTCTCCTCCTCTTCTCCTCTCCTCTCTTTCTCTTCCCTTCTCCCCCGGCCCCCCCACCCCCGGCCGCCCCCCACCCAGGCCCGGCCGCCGGCGACCCCACCCTGCCCGGCGGCCCCCCTCCCCCGGCCTCCCCACCCCCCGCCTCCTCCCTCTCTCTCTTCTCTCTCTCTCTTCCTCTCTCTTCCCCTCTCTTTCTTCCCCTCTCTTCCCCGGCCGCCCCCACCCAGCCGCCGACAACCCCCCACCCTGCCCGGCGACCCCCCTCCCCCGGCCTCCCCACCCCCTCGCCTCCTCCCTCTCTCTCTTCTCTCTCTCTTCCCCTCTCTTCCCCGGGGCCCCCACCCCCGGCCCCACCCCGACCGCCCCTCACCCAGCCGCCGGCAACCCCCCACCCTGCCGCCCCCACCCTGCCCGGCGACCCCCTTCCCCCGGCCTCCCCACCCCCTTGCCTCTCCCTCTCTCTATTCCCTCTCTCTCTCTTCTCTCTCTCTATTCCCCTCTCTCTCTCTCTACCCCACACCACCCCCGACGCAAGAAGAGAAGGAGAAAGAGAGAGGGGGAGTCGTAGGTGGGGGTGGGATGGGGGGGCGCCGGGCTGGCAGGGGTTGGGGGCCAAGGGTCGGGAAGAGAGAGAGGGGAAGAGAGAGAGGGAGAGGAAGAGAGAAAGAGAAGAGAGGGGAAGAGAGAGAAAGGGGAGAGGGGAAGAGAGAGAGGGGAGCCGGCGGGGAGGGGGTGGCCGGGGCTGGGGCCGGCGGTGGGGGGAGGCTGGGTGGGGGGCGCTGGCGGGGGAAGAGAGAGAGAGAGGAGAAGAGAGAGAAAGGGAAGAGAGAGAGGAGAAGAGAAAGGGAAGAGAGAGAGAGGGGAAGAGAGGGAGGGGCTGCCGGCCGGGGAGGGGCGGCCGGAGCTGGGGCGGCGGTGGAGGCTGCCGGGGGTGGGGGCCGGGGGTCAGCCGGAGAGAGAGAGAAGAGAGGGAGAAGAGAAGAGAGAGAAAAGGGAAGAGAGAGAAAAAATTACCGGCAGCCGGCCGGAGGTGGTCGCCGGCGTCCGTCACCGGTGACGGGACGATCGCCGGCGACGGAGAAAATAAGGGTGGGAAAGTTTGTATGAGGTAAGGTGTATGGTAGCTATAATACACCAATCACTTTTCAACCGTTCGATTGAATCTTAACGGTCAAAAAAAAGACTCTATCGGTAGTGTTTCTGGGAGAGACTCTACCACAATCTCTCCCAAAAATAATAGCATAATATTTTAGGATGTGAAAATTATAGCATATTTTGATTTATATTTTACTAAAGTACCTAAAATACCCCTATTTTCCTCGCTTTTCTCCCAACTCACTCTTTCTTAAAGTTCCAGATGATCGTCGCTGGTGACCGTCTCAGGCGAGCTAGATCGCGAACTTTGACGAGGCGAAATCTTCGCAGGTGCCCCGAACGGAGCCTCGCAACGTGGGAATCACAATCGTCATGGCAACCTTTCCCCAACGAAGAAGATTCGTGACATTCCCTGGACGGAGACTCGCGACGCCGGAATTGCGATTGTGATCCTACTACAAGCTCGCCATGGGAAATCATGCCGATGAAGCTTTCGAACGGAGCTCCGTGATGGCAGGAATTGCAACTCCAATCGGCCTATCACAATGACAGGAATTTTGACGAAATCGTGGTTCACCGTCGACGACGCGACTCCATAAGTGGTCGTTGCTGACTATTCTCCAGTGACGGCGTCTCTGCGGCCGATGGCGACTTTGGTTTAGGATTGTAGGGTATATTTAAGAATTTCCATAATTTAGGGCTGGTTTTAAATTAAGATAAAAAATAATTTTAAAAAAATAAAGGATTAAAAGAAAGGAAAATAAGATGAAAAAAAGAAACGAAAATATTTTCTTTTCTAGATAATATGTCAAGGAAAGGAAATTAAATCTAGTATTTCTAAGGAAATTCAATATTTTCAAGTCAATCCAATATTTTCAAATAAAAATCATTTGGATATTCCAATAAAATAAGGTATTTTTAAGTAAATCCGGTAGTTTCAAAATACTTTTAATTACTTATATTTCATTAAAATCCGGTATTTCCAAACAAATCTAATATTTTCAAATAAAAATATTTTTGAATGTTTCATTAAAACACTATATTTTCAAGTAAATATGGTATTTTTAAATTATTTTAAATTATTAAAATATAATATATTCAAGTAAATCCAGTATTTTCAAGTAAATACGATATTTTCAAATAAAAATCTTTTGGATATTTCGATAAAATACAATATTTTCGAGTAAATCTTATATTTCCAAATTATTACCAATTAATTTTTATTTAATTAAAATATGATATTTTTAAGTAACTCTGGTATTCTTTTAATTTTTCATTAAGATACAATATTTCCAAGTAAATCCAAGATTTCCAAATAAAAATCTTTTTGGATATTTCATTAAAATACTGTATTTTCAAGTAAATCTGATATTTCTAACATATTTCCAATTAATTATACTTCCTTAAAATATGATATTTCTAAGTAAATCTGGTATTTTCAAAATAATTTCAATTAATTATATTTTATTAAAATACATTATTTTCAAGTAGATCTAATATTTTTGAATTTTTTGATATTTTATTAAGATACGGTATTTCCAACTAAATCATGTATTTCCAAGTAAATCTAATATTTTCAAATAAAAATCTTTTGAATTTTCATTAAAATTACGATATTTTCAAGTAAATCCGGTATTTTTAAATAAATCTAAATATTTTCAAATAAATTATTTACTCTTAGTAAATCTAGTATTTACTAGTAAATATGGTATTTTCCTCTCAAAAAGATTCTTGTATTTACTAATGAATCCACTATTTATAAATAATTCAAATATTTATTAGTAATTTATTTGACAATATTTACTTTTTTTACAAACTTTCTTAAATTACAAAACACACCTTAAAGTTTTTTTATTCACTCAAACCCTAAGCCTAAATCCCAAATCCAAAAATCCCAAACCAATCCCAAATCAAAGATCATTGCTGGACCACAGCTGCCACCGGCACTAGCAATGTCGTCTCCTCACGACCGTCATTCGTCCTTGAGAACTGCTTTCCAAAGCACTGCCATAGATTGTGATAAAGCTCGCCATCGCTGTTGCGATAAAGCTCCCACCGAGAATGATGGTCACTGAGGAATGAAAGCCATCCATCACCATTGCAATTTGATCTCACTGTCATCGTCGTGATTGTGCTACCAAAAAGAAAAAAAAGGAAAAAAAAAAAAAGACAAATAAACAATACCAGAACGCATGGCCGAAGCAGATCACGGATGGCCGAAGCAGATTGCGATGGTGCTAAAGCTAATCAGGATGGCCACCGTCACAGCGTCTTCTCCATCACCAACAAGTTGTCCTCCGGTGACGAGCGACGGGAGAGAGAGACACACAGGGAAAAGAGGATGCGAGGAAGAGTAGAGAAAAATGGTAAAATTGGAAAGAAAAAAAAAAGAACATAAAAAAATGAAATATACTATAATTTGTCAGCATTCAAAAAATATGCTATTTATTTCCTTATCACGATTAAAATATGCTATATCTAGCATTTTCCCTAAATTAACTTGTCATTTTTGAGTTTTCATGAAGTGCATCACTTCTCTTTTTTAAAATAGTTTTAATCACATATGCTTGCTCAGTAATCCACCTAATTAAAATTGTTTTTTTTTTTTTTTTGAATTTAGGGATAGGGGATTCGAACTCTATATCTTATGATGGAGTTAGGTGTAGAATTTGTCGATAGACTATTCTTGCAATCACAATAAAAATTGTTACTTGACTCAGACAATTAAAATGATTTATAACTTACCATTTTCAGTTAAAAGGGTAAAGCGAGACAACCCTAATTTAGAACCAAGCTTCTTTTTCTCCTTCTTCTTCTTCTTTCTTTCTTTTTTTATTTTTTTATTTTTTTTTATTTTTTTTTTACTACTTTGCAAAACAGTGAAGATCCCGTATAAACATACATATATGAAGTACCATCTCTCTTTTCAGGTAGCTAAAACTAGAAACTGTCAATTCCCACCCTCGATAATGTTACAGCTTTCACTTTTATATGTTATAATATAGGATTGAAGACAAACAAAATGACATTAATAATATATAAATGGATGAGAGTTCACCCCAGTTTGGCTGATATTTTACATCACGGCCGCTCGCAAAGCTTTGCAAGTTGTAATATTTGAATTTAAAACTTGAAAGAATATTTTCTTATCCGATTACTATTTTTGCAAGTTGAATGATTTTTATTTTATTCTTTTTACAGTATAATTATTTCAAGAACTTCCTGGGATTGAAGATCATCAAGGTTGCATTCTTTTAAACCATCCCTAAAAAACGCCAGCACAAGAATATTCATGTGACAACTTGCACAGTTGAATGATTATCTATTTAAAATTACTAGTATAAAGCATGTGATACACACATATTAGACATATTTAAGAAAATTTATCGAGTACGAAAAAATTAAAATAATAAGCTAAAAAAAATAGACAAAAAAAAGTATCTGAAAATAAAATAAAAAAGAGGCATGAAAGAAATACTAAAAAAATAAAAGGACTAAAATGTAAAAATTGATCAATTAAAGAAAAAGGACTAAAATGAAAAAAAAAGTAAAAATGGGCCAAAAGAAAAAAAAGAAAGAAAACTGAAAGACCAAAAAGAGTATACACTATAGATTACTAAATTAAGAGAAAATTACCTGAATAACCAAATTTTTTTATCTATTGACTAATATGATACAAATTTCCTACTCTTGACTAACCTAACACAAAATTTAGTTAACTTTAATTTAATTTAATGTCATGTTGATCTAGTAGTAATTTTTTCTGTTATATTATATAATGATCTTTAAATTTGTGTCTTTAAAGTGCTTTCCCTTACTACTAAAGGGGCAAAAAAAAAAAAAAAAAACATAATGAAGAAAGGAAAAACATAAAAATGGGAAGGCTTTACAAAACTTATGTCAACTTTGCAAAATAGTTTTTTTTTTTCTTAGGTTAATTTCAAATTTAGCCCTTTACGAATAAGTCTTGTCCTATTTATTCCCCTACAACTCAAATTGACATACATAACCTCCCCAAATTTCGAACTTATCAAAAGTTACAGTTTTGATACTGATATAAACTTCAAATATTTTATTGATTTTAATCATGTGTTCATCCATTATGCACATATATTTAAAAAATTCATAGAATCTTTTATTAATTACAAATTACTTGACTTACACATGATTAATGTCTCATTAAGAAAAAGTACCGAAATTGTAACATGCGATAAGCACTGTAGTTTTGTGTCATCTTTAAGTTGAAGGGGACGAAAATGAAACAGCTACTATTTTCAAAGACTGGACATATGAGTAGTCCCGTTTTCTCTTTGTACGCGGCCTGCTAAAACTAGAAACCCTCAATTCTAACCCCTCGATACCGAAGAGATCAAATCAATGGTGGCGCAAACTGTTGCTTCCTTCAAAACGGTTTTATCCATGATCGTAGATGAAGCAGTATACATGTACGGAGTTAGAGACTAAGTCGATCTCGCAAGGGATTGGGCTTTCATCTTAAAAGGTCAATTTGTTAAGTGGAGTAGTTCAATACCTTTATATGAATGTGATTGTTATTATACATTTACAGCGTGGGACTCAAGTTTACTCTTACCCTTAACAATTAGTAGCTTGGCCTCACATTTCCGGAGGTTTTTTTTTTTTTTTTTTTTTTTTTTTTTTTTTTTTTTTTAATGTGAGTACGATGGTCAAGAATCTGGTCTTTAGCAAAAGATTGAATCTAATCCTATTGAAACAGAAATACAAATACATATCGATATCATATCAAAAGATTAAAGCTCTTATTTCTCACTTCATGTTGTTTTCAATAAATTGCAGATAGAAGAAAGATGGAAAAGTTGGGGCGAGAGTGGTTGAACACTGTGCTGGGTTGCCCCTGGCCATTGAATTGCTCGGTGGGATTTTATCTCAGAAACCCACAATTTCTGAGTGGGAGATGGTGCATAGGCATGCTAAGACATACATTAATGAAGGAGAAATCTGAGGCCAAGGCACGATATACTCGAGTGTTTCGTGGGTATTGAGTTTAAGCGTGTGTTTGGTTGGTTAGTTTGAGTTGAAATATTTTAGTTGTAATAGTAAATTTTTTGAATTTTCAGAAAAGATAAAACACTTTTTGAGAAAAAGACAAACTTTTCGGGAAAAAGACAAAAAACAGTACGGCTAGAGTTGGAATATATTAATGAAGCAAACAAACCCTAAGTTACCACGAGTTGCCGTATGAGCTAAAACCATGTTTCTTGCTCTTAGCACATTTCCTGGAGAGTTTGAAGGTCATCAATGTCAAAGATTCTGTGAATGTGCCTAGAGACTTTTCGTTTAAGCAGCTTGAATCTCTTTCCATCGCAGCGTCTACACGGGAGCATCTTCAGCCCGTAGATATTGAACCACTTATCTCAATCTGTCCCAGCATTCGTAAGCTGCGGGTGGAGTTACCCATATTAACGTTACCAGAAGACTACTTAATCTCACGCCTCCTCAAGTTAACCTTGCGCCATACTCGTCTTGATTATGATCCAATGTTGAGGCTAGAAAGGTTTCAAGATTTAAGGATCCTTGTGCTTGGTACCGATGCCTTCATTGGAACTGAAATGGTCTGCTCCGAAGGAGGTTTTTGTCAACTAGAATCTCTTTCGCTTGTCGAATTGAAATGCTTAAACTTCTGGACAGTGATGGAAGGGGCCTTCCCCTCTCTCAACCATTTGCACATTGAAGATTGCGTTAGATTGTGTGAAGTCCAGGATGGATTGAGGCATGTTTCCACTCTCAAGAAGATGGTGATCAAAGGGATGTCTACGGCTTTCTGTCAGAGGCTCAAGAGAGGAGGAGAGGATTTTGAGAAAGTTCAACATGCGCAATCCCGTGAATTTCTTGACGACTATTAGTGGAAAGAAGAAAGAGAATTCTGGAGGTAATTATTTATTTTAATCATGTATTTTGTTGTTGTCATTTGTTTCATAAGTTCTTCCAAGCTTCTCGAGGTAATTATTTATTTTAATCATGTATTTCATTGTTGTTATTTGTTTCATACGTTCTTCCAAGTTTCCGACTTTAGTTTTCTTGTTGATTGAATGTGACTCTGACTTTGAGTTTCCCCATGTCGGCCCAACTTTGATTCTACATTTCTCTTCACGTGTTCTCTTTTCCTTGAACTTCATATTTCCCGAATTAGTTATTGAAGAAGTAAGAAAAAACATAGA
>CM046380.1:7878647-7918423 GCA_025413485.1 Ficus microcarpa | reverse complement strand
AAAATAAATCAAGTGCACCATTATCTTGATTAAGTAAGAGCAACAAGTTTTGTAATATAATGTGAATCTTTAGATCTCATTCGTCATTCATTTCATTGAAAACTTTTCCCTGTTTTGCTACTTCACCGTTTTCGTTTGCAAAAGACTTTGAGAAATATTTTTGATGGAAAGTTAAACACATGAGAACTTTGCAGTACTTCTAACAAATTTCATGAAAGTCGCCAAGGCCACCGAACCTGAAATCTAGCAATTACGGCTTTACTGTCAGAGCCTAATTTGCTTGTCATCCTGTTCATATTTCCAGATATATAGGCTCAAAGTTTGAGTGAATTGTTCATAGATCTCTGGCTCACCATGCTCCATCTCAATGTGCAAGAAAAAGTCCACTCCGAGAGCGTGGATTGAAGTCATGCCTTAAATCTAATTGAACTTAATCTCTGGTTTTGCATGATAAATGATTGCTTATGAAAATAAGTATCTATTGTGTCAGTTTTTTTCAAGAACTTGTCTATGTTGGATTGAGCTATCCTTTCTCGATATTTTCATTTTCTAACTTCCGAAACAAACTTTCAGAATCGTCAGTTGGTGCATCAATGTGGATCAAGATTATCGAGCTCTCTGTTGTTGAAGATATCTGGAAGACAAATGTTGTAGTGCTCGAGTGTGACAGATCTGTACTTTTGAGTCCTCCTGAATAAAGACCTGGCAAAGCAACCGGGAGAGTTGTCTTTTGAAGTCTCTCTTGAAGTTCATTTCAATAATAAGTTACTTTGTGATTTCCTTATTTCCATGGTTTCTCACTTGACAGTCGTCATATTTAAAAACCTACATGCTTTCCTGAAGGAGAAACTCTCACCTCTCCGCTGGGGTTACGAACATGTCTCCCTTTTCATTTCTAGACTTTAAATGTGATTCTGCTTTTGAAGTAACACGTTCTTGTCTGCATACTTTTCTGAAGTTTGTAACAGAATCATGAGTATGCAATTTGTATGTGATTCATTTTGCAGAGAAATCTAACTGTCAGCCACACGTTTTTGTTCTAAACCTCCGCTAATTTAGTTTTTAAGTGACGCTAAACGAGAAAACAAAGCACGGAGAAGATCATCCAACGAACTCAACATCGAAATCGATATTAACTTGGAACAAAAAATTTAAAAAGACACAGATATTAATTAACAGCTTGATGTTTCTCGGTCTCTCTGTGGACAGTTCTTGTTAGTGTCCATGCTCGATCCACATCTCTTTTCTATAATTCTTCTTGTTAAATTCAATAATAAATAGAGAAGACAACTCTACCACAATAGGGTTGTAAAAGTTATCAGATTTCGATTTGATATTGAACGAATGCCGTTCTATATCGAAATAATTTAAAAAAAAAAAAAAAAAAAAGTGCGATAAAAGTGAAGCTACCGGGAGTTGGAAATGAATGATGCAGCAGTCCTTAATTCAATCAACCGCTTTGGTTAACGAGAGTTCGACTATCTGTGAAACATGGCCAAAGTTAACTAGCATTCAACAGATTTTTATTGGTCCTTTTGGATAATAAGTTTGAAAAGTAAATTTAAATTTACGAAGAAAAAGAAGTAAATAGTATTTTTCTGACAATATTTTTGATAAATAGCATATTTTAAAAATATCTGAGGTAAATAATATATTTACAATTAATTCTACACCTAACTCTATCACAAGATATAGAATTTGATTTCTCCCACTCTTAAATGTCAAAAAAATAATAATAAATAATTTATTTACTAATTATAGTAACAACAAAATTAACTTAGAAATATTCTCACAAATAAATTAATGAAGTTTACCTCAAATATTTTTAAGTTATACTATTTCTCGTAAATATTTTTAAAAATTGACCTATGTATTGTAATTTCTGTTTTTGTGAGAAAAATTTTATAGAAAATTTTATAAGTGTTTCCCAAAACATATAGTGATACAAACAACTATTAAATTATGATGTTTTGGCAGAAATGATGAGATTCTAAAGACTTGGTGGTGTGGTCCCCAGGATAAAGGATCAAATCCTCTCGAGTGCGATTCCCATGGGCCATGCCTCTGGTGTAGGGAACCTCCGAGGACACGGTAAACAATTTCTATGGTATTAGTTGAGGTGTGTGAATAGCGACTCGGACATAGGGATAATAGTTTTCTCCGCTACCTAATTAATCCATAGGACCTGTATTAAATAGGGCATAACAAATTAAAAGTTTAACCTCTCATGGGTTACGGGATAGGGACGGGTTTAGGGGTTCCCACCTTATTGCCCGTTTACCCACCCCATGTAGGTATACATTATTTTATATTATGTATTTTATAAGATTGTTATATAAAATATATAATTTTAAGGGCTAATTTTAACATGGGAAGGGTTCTGGTAGAGACCTTTTGAGGGTCTCTATCGGCAGAGTCTTTTTTTGGATTGTTAAGATTCAATTGAATGGTTGAAAAGTTATTTGTGTACCATAGTTATCATACACCTTACATCATATAAACTTTCTCACCCTTATCTTCTCTGTCGCCAGTGACCGTCCTGCAGCCGATGACGGACGCCGGCGACCCACTTTCGGCCTCCCCACCACCGGACGGTCGGCCGTTGGCGACTTTCTCTCTCTCTTCTCCTTTCTCTCTCTCTCTTCCTCTCTCTCTCCTCAGCCGACCCCCCCGGCCGCCCCAGCTCCGGCTCCCCCTCCCCCGCCGGCAGCCCCTCTCTCTTCCCTTTCTCTCTCTCTTCCCTCTCACTCTCTTCCCTTTCTCTCTCTTCTCCTCTCTCTCTCTCTTTCCCCGCCGACGCCCCCCCACCCCAGTCCCCCTCCCTCGGCCTCCCCCCACCCCCCCGCCCCCCACCGCCGGCCCCAGCCCAGGCCGCCCCCTCCCCGCCAGTACCCCCTCTCTCTCTTCCCTTCTCCCATTTCTCTCTCTTCTCCTCTCTCTCTCTTCCCGGCCCTCGGGCCCCCACCCTCGGCCGCTCGGCGTCCCCCATCCCACCCCACTGCGACTCAGCCCAGCCCCCCCACCCTACCCCCGACGTGAGAAGAGAGAGAGAAAGAGAGGGGTAGTCGCGGGTGGGGAAGAGAGAGAGAGGAGAAGAGAGAAAGGGGAGAGGGTAAGAGAGAGAGGGGGTGCCGGCGGGGAGGGGGCGGCCGGGGCTGGGGCCAGTGGTGGGGGGGCGGGGGGTGGGGGGAGGCCGGGGAGGGGGACTGGGGTGGGGGGCGCCGGCGGGGGAAGAGAGAGAGAGGAGAAGAGAGAGAAAGGGAAGAGAGAGAGGGGCTGCCGGCGGGGGGTAAGAGCAGGGGGGTCGGCCGGAGAGAGAGAGAGAGGAAGAGAGAGAAAGGGGAAGAGAAAGAGAAAGTCACCGACGGCCGGCCGTCCGGTGGTGGGGAGGCCGAAAGTGGGTCGCCGGCATCCGTCACCGGCGACGGGACGGTCGCCGGCGACGGAGAAGATAAGGGTGGGAAAGTTTATATGAGGTAAGGTGTATGGTAACTATGGTATACCAATAACTTTTCAACCGTTCGATCGAATCTTAACGGTCCAAAAAAAGACTGTACCGGTAGAGACTCTCAAAGGGACTCTACTAGAACCCTTCCCTTTTAACATATTTGATATATAAAAAGTTGATCACTATAATTTTAATTTATTTTAACTCAAAGTTTCAATATTTTTGTTTCTTAGTTTTTTTTTTTTTTTTTCAAAATATATAATAAGGTTAACGGGGCACCATGTGAATACCCCGAATCCGTGGCAGGGAAAACTTGCCCCGTCTCTGCTTGTTTAAATGGGCCATGGGGTAGGTATGGGGCATGTTTTTATTTGCAGGGTGGGTTGGTGGGAAGACCGTCCTAAACCCGTCCTATTGTCATCCCTACTCGAACATCCAATGGTTAATTAAAAAAAAAAAAAAGTTAGCAATAATTTTATTTCTTTTCCCTTGTATGACCATCACAGACTTAGGTAGCGTTTTGGTGCATGAGTTTAACTCAAATTGAATCACAATTTTTTTTCCCTGAAAATTTAACATCAGTTTCATTATTCACAATTATTATTAAAACTTTGTAACTTAAACTTTAAGGTTTTTTTTTTTTTTTTTTCCAAATTGTATAGAATTTCAAGGCGAATAAAACAAGTTCCATTTGAAAAAAAAAAAAATTTTTCCGAACACAGTTCAAGTTTTTCACACTTTTTAACTTCTACAATTCAAACATCTCACAAAACATACAACTCAATTCAGCTCAAATCCAACCCGTACACCAAACACATGCTTTTTTGCAATTAGAAAAGGAATATCGGTTGGCAGATCACCTTCTTTAGCTCAGCTTCTAACTCAACAGGTTTTAAACATGTTTGTTAGGCCCGTTAGCTTCATGAAATTTCTCATAAATAATGACCTAACTTTTTTTTCCCTTTTAATATCAAGTACAAGGATGTTTTGGTTTACTCAAGGGGAAGGAAAAAAAAAAAAAAAAAAAAAAAGGAACAAGGATGTTTTGGCAGCGATTTTTTTTTTTTTAAATTAAAAGAAAGGAAAAGAGAGTTAAGTAAAGTGTGCTTAAACCACTCAAGTCTAGTACTAATATCTCTTAAAATTTTCAACTTTAGACAACTTGCCCTTAAACTTCTAATTTTAGCTATTTTCCCCTGAATTTATTAAATTTTTTTAATGTACCACATATTGTTCAATTTTCTGTTAAGATAGTTATGAAAAGTCCATGTCCGCCTAATGTGAAGTCAAAAAATCCATCTTTGACATAATTTTCAAATCTAATACAGACTTTGACACAAATATTTTAAATTTAAATATTCAATTTAATGTATATAGATGAAGTCAAAAAAAAGTATATTGCATATTTTTATGGTATATTATATATTTACAAATATGTGAAATCAAACATGTATATATCAAGACAGGGACAGGGTAAGGAGTTCATTATTCATCCCCGCCGTGTTAAATTTTGGACATAAGATTTTATCCCTATCCCGATCTTCATCTTTGAACTTTATCCCCCATTCCCAACCCGTTCTGAACTGATCCTTGTAGGATGGACTATTGCCATCCCTATTCCCCTCACGACTTCACCAAGGCTTACATCTCAAACACTTCGGCGGTGTCACTCTCTCTCCTCTCTCTCTCTCTCTCTCTCTAAGGAACCAAAGATACAAAGAATTTCAGGTTTTTTTTTTTTTTTTTTGGTTCTGTGGGCAAGAAAGCTGGAGTCTAAACTATGGAAAATACCAAAGTTCCGAAGGGTTTCTCTAAAATCTGTGTTTTATCATTTGTATGTGAGCAAAAAATATAAAGAAAAAAGAAAAGAAAAAAAATCCGTTTTCGGGACTTGTTTGAGAATATTTCGGTGAACATTCTATTTGTTTCTATCCCAGATTAAAGTTTGTTTCTCTTTATCTTTACTTTTTTTTTTTTTTTTTTTTTTTCCTTGGAACTTCATATTTTACCCACTTTCTTCCTCTCATTTAGGTTCTTTAAAACATTTATTTTTACTATTTCTCAATAAAACATTAAGTTATTCAACAATATTTATTAGCTTTGACAATATTATGCAAACACCAATTTATTTACTAAATATAGAGATTAATGAACCTTTTTTATTTTAAGAAATTTATCTACTTAATAAATTAAATTAAAATTTTTTGCTTGTATTTTATTTCTTACATTCATAATTTTATTGGGAAATATGATTTTTAGAGGGACCATATTTTCAGGTATGGAGAATAACCAAAATCTTCCATGATTTACTAATAAGTTTAGTTTATAAACTTATTTCTTATTTGTGTTTACGCTAAAATTTATCCTAAAATTTTCACTTATCACATACCAATTTATAATTATAAGATTTTTTTTTTTTTTTAAATAAACTACTCTCTCAATGGCCTTCCAGTGTAATTGTTACAATAGAATGTATCGAAAGCAATTGATACATCTGTTTAACAATAAAAATGTTACAATTATTAAAAGCTGGAGTCTTAACTAACATACATAATTGTATATCTTTAGAATATAAAAGAATAGAATGAGCAATTATATTTAATATCGACCTATAAATGATTATGTCAAGAATTTTCATAAGAAATTCATATATATATATATATATATATATATATAACAAAAAAAGGTCTTCTTATTAAGAAGAATGTGCCCGGGGCACGTTCCCTTCTACTAGTAGCTAGTTATATAGAAGAGAGAATGAGTTTCGTACTTCACAATCTTTAACCAATGATTGAAATTTATAAACTATGTTTTCACTTTTAATATAATAAATTTATGTCTATCCACACGGTTAATTCCTTCTTTCACACCTCACACCTTATTTTCAGCAACATTGTACCTTGTATTACACACTGAGATAAATCAAGTTGATTACTCGAAAACTTCTTTCCATCAAATTACTTCAATTATGGTTCATCAACTAATATAATCCAACCATATTAATTCTTTTGAAAAAACTATATATCCTAAATAGTTAATGTGATAGAAGAAAGAGGGGTCACATAATTTCATCTTAAATTCAGGTAAAGGACAACAAAAAGTGATAAAGTGGTAAGAGTGATTAACCATTACTACTATTGGCTTTTAGGTCCTCGATCTTAATTTTCTTAGCTTTAAATGAAGCTAAACCTTACTCTTTTTTTTTCTTTTTTTTTTTTTTTAATGAAAAGGTAACTCATAAAATTATCTAGCAATTAAAATCTCATACTTACGTGTAATAAATAAATAATCCTAATAAGACAGTCTCTAATTTTTATTTTTCGTGAAATTTAAGAATTTGATTTTTAACAACTTCTACCGGCTCCAAATATCATAATTTTAACTTGACTTTGACTTGTTATAAATATACAACGCAAGTAAAACCATCACCAACATAAATTAAAATGTAAATAAATCAGTACCATGTATTCTATTTTCCTAGCAACTCAAAAGACAAAAATTATGTTGTGACTTTCAAAGAACATGGTTTAACATTGGATAACATGATTTTTTTTTTTTTTTTTGGTAATTATATTTGATCTAGGTTAGGCATTGGTGTATATGTAATGTGATCCTTTCTGTAACACTTATTGAGAGTAAACTCTCTGAATTCTTAGTTTACTTTTTATTTAGTGTAGTATAAAGATTCACAAGTTGAAATATTACTAAAATATAAATTAAATTATCACAAAGTATTAAGATTTACAAGTTCTAACAAATTTAATGACCGTTTAAATACTATTAAGCATCAATAAACATACATATATATTTTGTATCACTTTGTACCAGACGCATGTCTAGACACCAATAATATTGACGTTCACTTTTATTTAATTACATTTACCGGTTTAAAAGTTTCATTATTTTGCATATATTGTTCAGTCGAAACTGGTTAGAACCATTAACTTACTAATCTATACTTTTGTAGCAAGTCCCACATCAGTGGGCAACTCAAAATTTGTGCTTTAAGACGAGGACGATTTTGATAGCTCTATGTCGGCTTTTGTTATTTACCAGACGATTCCAATTAGTAGTGGTCGGGATTGCCAGATCACGAGTCAATTGTTGCTACTGACAAAGGAACGCAACGCTCTATGCCTCAAGTTGTCGATAACGGTGGCTGTCAGCGATGTTTCTCGCTCTCGGGTTGTCGCAGATGCGGCGATGGAGATCATGTTGATTTCCAAACGTATTTTGATAGAATACCAAAAGGTATATATGAAGACAAAAAGTATAATATTACGCCATAATAATAAAATTACAAAAAAAAAAAAAAAAAAAAAAAAAAAAAAAAAAAAAAAAAAAAAAAAAAAAAAAAAAAAAAAAAAAAAAAAAAAAAAAAAAAACAAAAATATATTTCGGCCATAATACTAAAAATTATTCTACCGAAATACTCTCAGACCATCGGAAACCGATATTGGCGATCGAAGATCGTATAGAATATCAATCGTATTTTGGTAGAATGCATGGTATTCTACCAGAATCCTCTCTTACAATTGGTGATCGGCGATCGGAGACTCTCATAGACCAAAATACGTTTTGGTATTCTGGTAGATGATCATTTGATAGTCCAATAGATTTTTTTTTTTTTTTTGGATGGGTATTTTTAAAAAGATATATTAGATTGACCTTTGGCTTGTCTTGAAAGAGGGCAAAAATATTGAAGCCATTATAAAAGGGGCAATATTTCAAAGATGTGTTCTTTTTAGGGCATTCCTCAAAATCGCCCTTGGATTTATTATTTTCTAAGTTGTAACTTGCAATTTGATGAATCTAATGAACATGGATGTTCAAACATTTTTTTTCTTAAATTGTTATAGTTTGATCTATTTAATTTTTAAACTAGATTAAACAGGGATGCATATATATATATATATATATATTTTTTTTTTTTAATGAAGCAAGGCTTAAACAAAAGAATGAAAGAATCTATATATATGTGTGTATATACAAAAATTCTAAAAACTTAATGGGGGAGAAATTATTCTCCTTCCCCCCTCATTCCACTAATCAATAAATTTAAAAAATAAAAATAAAAAAATAAAATAAAAAACAAATGAAAGGGGAAAATGACTAATATCTAAGACTAGTCCAATTGCAATCAGTAAAACGAGCTCTGGTATGATCCTCCTCTTTTCAATTTGACCAACACCCATTCTTCTTCTCTCTGCAACAAAAAAATACAAATAATTAAAAATATTTTTCAACACAAAGTAATTGATAGATCTTGTTGATTTACAATATTATATACAATGATGTTCAGGTAAAATTCCAGCTATACTGGGGAAAAATGCAATTTGAAGTTCAACCCAAACTAAATCCAACTTCAAATGTCCCATATGCAAATTAAGTTCTAGAGAATTAGGTACAATTTTGCTCATTAAAAATTTAAAAAAATTATATCATGTAGTCCCACTTTGCCCTTAATTAAAATAAATAAAAAAATAAATCTCACATAGCCCCCATTAAAATGAATTTTATCAAAAAAACTTTCTGAAATTTTCTATTTTTCCCATAAAAGTTAAAAATTCTCATGTAAACTCAAAAATTAAAATTTCTTACATAACTGCCACCAAAATTTATTTTTTCTAAAAAAAATTATTACAAGCCCCACTAAAACATATTTCTAGCTTCGTCCCTGCTTATAAACTTATGCATCCACGTAGGTGAGCAAGACCTATTCATTGTGAGGTTATGAGCCTTCAATGATGTCTCACCATTTTTTAAGAGTATCTTATTCTACATTAAAAATAAAAAATAAAAAAAGGGAACAAATGAAAAACTTTTATTACCATATTAGGATTTCCTTCCTTGCTGCATTGAATATGTAAGTGATATTCCTCCATCTGCCAATGTGATTTTTTCGCCTTCTTGTCTTCTTTAACGTTAAAGTACGTCAAATAGTTTTTTGTGGCACATAAATTAGGTTCATCCACAATCGGGATCGGAATTCCATCTTGTTTTCCTTCTTCCAAAACCCCAGCCCATCTCCAACAGTTCGTGTATTTGTCTCATTGAGATTTTGGTCGTAGCAAGTGAAGAAATACCATTCTCTATCGTCACTGGATGAAACGACCACTGTAAGCTCAAGTCCAGAGTGAAAAAATAAAATAAATAAAACGATCACACTATGGTGTTCAAATTTTTTTTTTTTTAAGTGATTTTATTTGGTATGGCATGCAGCAACTCAAGAAAAGCAACAAAATATAAACTTAACTCGAAAACACCAACATGATAATAAATGCAATATTGAGAAAAATAAATGTAATTAACTTTATGGAAAATAACAAATTTAACATAATCAAAACAGAACATTTGTGTAAATAGAAGTAAAGTCTACCGATAAATCCTAACTCCACTGTAAGATCTACGTTCAAATCTCTCACTCTAAAATTTATTTTAAAAAAGTGCGACATCGAAAAGTATAATATATTACTTATTTGCTAAACTTATAGACAATTAGCCTACAAACTAGCTAGAAACTTAATTACATTTATATGTAAAAACACAACAACAACACAATAATGACAACAACAAGATAATGTACTTATTAAACCGAGAACAAGCTAGGATTTAGGATTAAAATTAGTGTAATTGTACTATAAACAGTGTGAATTACTCTAAAAAACTAGAAACTATCCAACAAAATAATGAGCATTATATATATATATCTATATGTGTGTGCGCGCACATGAGGAACTGTATTGACATACCTAATTTTGATGGTGGTCGTCTGTATAGATCTTTGCTATCAATGTCCTGAATAGCCGTGTGTGGAATAGGGAGAGACAAAATCTTGTTCTTCAAAAAGATAGCAAATAGTTCTTCTTCAGTTGGAAGAAATTTAAAACCGACCGGCAGTTCTATCAATATTGGATCTCGTTCTCCTTCTCGTTCATCTTGTCCTCCTCGTCTCATCGAAATTTCGTCCCCAGAGTCTGCCAAACTCGATTTTGGATCCATCACCAAATTCTAATGACAAATTTAATATTCAACGAAGAAAATGATAATATGACTAGAGCTAGCTCACGTCATTATTTATAGCATGCACAGCTCCTATTCTAGTATATACTCATTCAACTAGGTTACTGGTATTTGATAATGATTCCCAGTTCTTAAAAAGTTACACTCTAAAAATAAAAAATAAAAAAATAAAAAAAAAAGGAGGAGGAGTTTAAGATAAGGACAATTTTGATAGCTCTACGCTGGCTTTTGTTATTTACTAGACGATTCCAATTAGTAGTGGGACTCTTAACTGAAGAAGGAAATCTATATCGTGTTATACATACATACATATATATATATATATATATATAGGGGCGGATTTAGGGGTGCCAGCAGGATTAGAGTTCCCATTTAAATTTTTTGTTCTTCTAGTTTTACCTTTGAAAATTTTATAATTTTTACAATTTATCCATTAAAATTAAAAAAAAAAAAAATTTCATATAGTTCCTATTTGTCTTATAAAAATAAAAAATTTACACATAATCCCGCTAACATTAATCCTATTAAAAAAGTTTGTAATTTTACTGCTTTGTCTCCCTAAAAATTAAAAATTCTCATATAAACCCATTAAAATTAAAATTTCTCACATAACTCTCACTAAAATTTATTTGTCTTAAAAAAAATTTTAGTATACATCCCCATTAAATATATTCGGCTCCATCCCTATATATACATGTACTTACTTCGTGTTATTAACTAATAACTGAAAATAAATTAGAAAGATCGCATGGCAACATTATCCTTTTTTTTTTTATTTCATAAACTGTAATAAAGGGCGTTAAATGGGAAAACCAAAGAGCTTTTTAAAAATTAAGGACGAAGTGGAAGTGCACAAGTGAAACTTATCTAAAAACTTAAAAAAACAAAAAACAAAAAGGTTATCTAAAATATCTCGTGGATTAATTATGACGCTTGGGGTCTTTGTCCACATCCAATCTACGCACTACCCCTTTTCTTAAACTTCAATTTTTAAACACATCTTACTAAAAATTTACCTATTTTATTTCGTGTTTTTCATATTTACAAAAGGATTCCTGTATTCCCATTAAAAAAAAAAATCTAGTTTCAAAAAAAAAAAAAAGATTCCTCTACATTACAAACGACATTAAAAAACTTCTGCTAGTAATCCTTTATTTTTTTTTTATTTAGAGTTTTTATGATTTTTCAGTATTAATTAAAAATATATTTTTTGCAATAGCAGTAGGAACAATTTTTTAATTGCTGGATTGACTTTGGACACAAAACTATTATGGTCATTAATTAAAGTATTACAAAATTAATCTAACTTATATATCAATATTTTCTATCCATAATGCAAAATAGGGATATTACCATAAAAACTCATTTATTTTAAATGGCCTATATCAACTTAGGCTATGTAATAAAGCAATGTAATTGATCCAAATAGTCCCTAAATTGTTTCGAAGGTGTCATCTTGGTCTCCTTTTTTTTTTTTTTCGTCGAGATTACCCCAAACTCCTAGTTTCTTGACCGTTTCAGTCCTTTCTTCCAATTCCGTTAAATTTCTAACAGAATCTAGCTCAAATAATTATTTTTAAAATAAAATGATTAAAATACCCTCCAATCTCTCTCTCTCCCTCCCCCCAACAACCTAGATCTGGGCTGCCGGTGAGCTCGAATGCACCCCCTATCGGTGAGCACGAACACAGCCCCCACCCAGATCTAGGCTCGTCGGTGAGCTCAAACACACCCTCCCCCACCAACCGAGCTTGCCCCACCCCCGGTTTTGATCTTGACCCCCCAGATCTAGGCTTTGGTTTCGAGGAGAGAGAGAGAGAATGAGGAAGGGGCGAGAAAGAGAGATAAAAATTTTTTAAAATGTTTTAAAATTAATTATTAGTAAATTACTAAAATACCTTCTCATTCTTTTAGAAATTAATAGAATTAGATGGAAAAGGCTATAATGCCCAATATTTTAAGAGTTCAGGGTTATCTTGGCCAAAAAAAAAAAACATGGACAAATCGTCATATTTTAAAGAATTCAGGGACTATCTTAGCCATTACTCTATAAATTATTAACAAAGTAAGAGAATGAATCATCATTGATGGTGGTGACATAACGGTTATGAATTTTTTTTAGCTCTATTTCAGACTCTATCAGAATTCGAAGTACCCTCTCATCCTTACTTTAAGTTCCAACCTTAAAAAAGGCCTTCCTTATGAAACAATAGGTTTTCCATGGATTAGATAATATCAGGCTGAGCCCTGTTGGAAAATGAATCAAATCTTAATGTGCTTTTCCAATTAGGGTTCCACTAGATTCCTAAATGGACGGTAGATTAGGAGAGTGAGGATTAGAGATTTCCTTTTTTGTTAGAAAAAAAAAAATTAAGAAGGTGAATTTAGAAAATCAAAAGTTTATAGGATTATTTATCATAACACAAAAGGTTTAGAGGTTATAGTAAAGAAAAATTTGGGAAGGTGAGACCAATATTAGCATACATTCTTGAGTATTATCGGATGAGCTCTTATATAGACCAAGAGGAAGCAAGTCTTCATATTAAACCCGAAACTCAAACCTTTGATCACAGACCCATTATTGCCATGATCTCTTGATTGTGTGCTGCTTGACATGTAGAGGACTAAAATTGTGGGACGAAGCCCCACACCAACAACTATTATATCAAAATTTTGTAGCAAGGACTTGTTTGAGAATATTTTGGTTTGTGGTTGTATAAGTATTTGCAATTTATTTTATGGATATTCTCGTGTTAATGAACTTTTATTTGCAAATTTGTATGTCAGTTAAACTATCACATTCTTATATGCACTTTTTTTTTTTAATGAAAAAAAAAATATCTATTATCCAAAACGAGATATGCATAGGAATGATTGGGAAATATACGTACAGCTGTACATGATTTACACTTGTAATAGGATTTGAGTTATTTAAATTTAAATTTAAATTTTATCTGTTATGATTATTTGGGATACATTCTGAGTATGATCATTGTTAGGAGTTCTGAATACAAATATTTCCCCCCCTATTATTCTCTTTAGTTTTTTTTTTTTTTTTTTTTTTTATTCTTCTCGGTCCGACATCAGGAATGATTACTTTTATAAAGTTGTTTTTAGGGGCAATGAAGACTACAGTGGACTATAATGTTGTTGATGACTATATTAGTTTTAAAGTAATGGAACAATGGGTATATGCTCTTCCAAAGTGTATAGGTTGGTTTATCATTCTTATTTATATAAACACTAATTCTGATCTTAATTTTAAATTATTCAATAAGTTGTAATCTTTTTACTAATAAATTCAATCTTTTAATATTAGAAGAAACTAATCCATAGAAAAACATCAATTCATTCGCTATATAAAGTAGTATTTAAAAATTAATATTAAAATTTGTGTCCCGATCATTGTAATAAACAAAAAAGACGTTGAAACAAATTCAAAAAGGTAAAACCAATATGCTGTTTAGACCTACTTTAATGGCCTTACATTGAAATTGCCCTCTAGAATGTGCCCATAATTTGGTTCATTTCACGATTTGTATGTTTGATTTTCTAAACGTTAAATTATAACTCAGAATGACCATTCCCTTTTTTTTTTTTTTTTTTTTCCTTCAAAGGAAAAAAAAACGACATGAAATGACACCTCCATGCAAACGACATCAAACTTCCGTTAAAACGACACATCGTTGGTGTGGGCCGACAATCCGCGTGCTTTTGTCATTCATTTTGTCCAAAACTTCCGTCAATATTAATTTAATTAAAAGCAAATTTAAATAAAATATCCGTCAATTATTAGGTGCCACGTGGATGCTCAGCAGAGCCTGTGCCAGTCAAGCGTGTATCTGACGAAAGGAACGGCTAAACATGTCAGCTTGAAGAGTCGCCACAGTGACAATGTGGGACCCAAAGTTACTCCCACCACATCGGCTCATAGCCTGCCACGTGGTGGTCTGTGATCTAGATTCGTATCTCTCGCACCTACTCGACGAAAAACCACCCTTACGCTGTCGCACAGAATCTTTTTTGTTTCTTTTCTTTTCCTTCACTTTCTTTTTCTACTTTTTTGTCTTAAAATAATAAGCATTAAATGGAACAAATTCATTAACTTTGTTGTTTTTTTTCCAAAAAGAAAAAAAGAGCGTTTATTTTTCACTAAAATATATTTAAATAATCAACAATTTTCTAAAAAAAAAAAAAAGAGTTATTATTTAAATATTCAAACAATCTTTGTCGGGAATTTCTCTTTCACAGTAACAACTTTTTTTTCTTTAAAATTAAGTAATTAATTTCACAATTAGAAAATTTTAGGGTTTGTTTGTTTCCTATCTTATTTTAAATTAAATTGTACTTTTTTCCATCATTATTTTTGTCTTTTTCTGGAAAATTTTTTTGTCTTTTCTGAAAAAAATTTTTGTCTTTTCTGAAAAGTCAACAAAAATTACTATTGAAACTTAAAAATTTTAAACTAAACTCATTCACCAAACACCCCCTTATTAATTTTGAGTTAAAACATTCTCCTACAAAATTTTAAAAAATCAATTTAAATTTCAGTGTGTTGTACGAAGAAAGAAGAAAATAGCATTTGTTTGAAAATATTTTTTTATAAATAACGTATTTTAAAATTATTTGAAGTGAATATATTCACTTTACAAATCGTCGTAAAATTTCATAAAAATATCATTGTAAATAAAATGATAGAATTCACTTTTTTTTTTTTTTTCTGGGAACTTTTTGCTTCTTTTTCTTTTTAAATTCTTTTTTAGTTATTATTCTTAGAAATTCACTGTTTCTTATATATTTTTAGGGAAAAACCACTTTCCAATATTTAAAAAAAATATATGAAATTACAATAAATAGATATTTAAAAATTGTTAAAAATAAATTATAATTTAAAATAAATTAAAATAAATAACATGATTATAATAAATTTGTTTACACATTTTAAAATTATTTTATTTTAAATATACTTCATAAATAAATTATTTATTATACATAAATTATAATATTTTATTTACAATGATTTTTTTTAATGACGATTTATTAACATGTTTATGATCAATTTGTTTAATTATGCATTTTAAAGTAATTTTATTGTAAATATACTTCATAGATAAATTATTTATTATACATAAGGAGGTGTTTGGTGAATAAGTTTAATTTAAGATTTTTAAGTTTAAATACTAATTTTTTAGAAAAGACAAAAAACTTTTTCAGAAAAGATAAAAAACTCTTTCAGAAAAAAATAAAAATTACGATGAAAAAAGTACAATTTAATTTAAAATGAAATGTAAAACAAACGAGTCCTAAAATTAAATAATAATAATAATAATATTTAATAAAAATAATAATAATAATTGGCACCACAGAAAGCCCATGCTTTTCTTGGAATTGAGAATAATGTTGAATAGAAATTTGAGTAGCTTCACGTTTGGGCTTTCGTTCCGATTCTCTGTTTTCGCTCCTTTTCTCTCTCTCTGTGTTCGCGGATCAAGCTCTTGTTAGGGTTTCCTGTGATCGATTCCATCGACAAGACATCTATTTCACAGTGATTTACCGTGAGTTTCTTTACGCTTTTCGAGCGATCTTATTCCTCTTTTTTTTTTTCTTTTTTTTTTTGAAGTTTTCCTCTTCTGTTTTTCAATGCCATTATTTATATACATATATATGCGCATAAATTTATATGTTTCTTTGCGTGTATGCGCGTTTGAATATATGTAAGGAAAGTATGTGTATGTATTATCTCGTATTGTGTGGTGGTTTGCCTTGAAATTTCTGTTTGGATGCTGAGAAATTGGAATGGACAGTGAAGAATTGCCTCTCATTGGCGGTGGTTTGATTTCCAAAGAAGAAAAGGTGGTACAGAATTATTATTATTATTTTTTTAACACTTTGGACTTTGATCTAAAACTAATAACTAACTTACCGTTACTTTCTTTGTTTATTTCTGATTATTGGTTAATGTTTTTTCCATCTTTCGTTTGCTATGCATTAGATTTTATTTTTAGTGCTATTCTGCTTCATGCTGAACTTGATAATGTTTTATTTTTTTAGTGCTATTCTGCTATGCATTAGGATTTTGAATTTAGAAGGGAACTTTTTTCGTTAATTTGTTTCTTTTTTGTTATTAGGAAGTTCATGTAGATTAAGATGAGGATTTATATTTCTGATATTGTTTTATTTTGTTAGAATTCTAGTAGGGCCAAGTTCAATCCTACACTCTATAAATCAAAATATTGCCCAAAACCGAAATCGTAGAGACAGCTTTGTTTTTTGTTGGTATTTCGGATTTATTGTCATTCTTAGTTTCTTTATAATGAGTTTCTGTTCTCCAAGGTACCTTGTCTCTGTCTTTGCTTATTGTTTATATTTCATATTCCGCAGGAACATTGTCTGAACTTTGTCCAAACTTTGCCCCATTAGATTTTGAGCCCGTTACGACCCTGTTGGTTAGGACTGATATATGAGAGTCAAGGATGTGGTTGGAGCATTCTAGTTGTAGAGATCTGGGTGGAGTTGTTGTATTTAGCAGCATATTTCAAAAGCACTGGACTCATTTTTGCTCAATAAGTGAAATCAAGTAGGCAACGAGCTGAATCACGGATCATGATTGATCATGTATGTTGTGTTCCTTTTCCCAATTAAGTTGGCTTGTGCTTTTGATGGTGATTTAGCAGTTTCTTTCTTAGTCTTTCGTATATATAGAAAAAGAGAGCTGTGATGGATGATCACGGAGAATTTGAGATATTTTTTCCAAGTTGGAACAACAAGAACCCTAGCGATCGTCTTTTTATTATCTCTTGCTTTGTTGCCGTCCTTATTGGGATTTTAACTATAGCCTACACGGCCTTCCAATGGAGGAGGAACATCAATCTGAGTTGGATGAGAGCCATAACCAGGTCGAAGACAAACCCAAAGGCAAAAAACAAAGTTCCTCTAGCTTCTCATACTTGGACTATGGAATCTGTATCTCGTGGAAAGAACATGAACTGCTGCGTATGTCTGAAATTGGTGAACCCTTCTCAAACTCTTGGTCCTATAGCAGGCTCGGATTGGTTTATTTACCTTTGTTGCGTTTGTGGTGCAGCTGCTCATCTAAATTGCTCCTCTAAAGCACACAAGGACTGCAAGTGCGTATCCATGATTGGATTCGAACATGTGATGCATCAGTGGGCTGTTAGATGGACTGAGGTCCTGGATCAGCCTGAAGAGACTTCTTTCTGTTGCTATTGTGAAGAGCAGTGTAGTGGATCTTTTCTTGGTGGATCCCCGATTTGGTGTTGCTTGTGGTGTCAGCGACTGGTGCATGTTGATTGTCACAATAATTTGTCCAACGAAGCAGGTGATATTTGTGATCTGGGCCCATATAGGAGGTTGATTCTGTCTCCACTTTATGTTAAGGAGCTTAATTGGCCGTCGACAAGTGGATTTCTGAGCTCAATTACTCAAGGAGCAAATGAGATAGCATCTTCTGTGCGTGCTAGTATTAGGAGCCAGAGCAAGAAGTACAAGCATGAAAATGAAGCTTCTGTTGACTCAGGAAACAGTGGTAGTACTGTGGATACGTCCACCGAAAGCACTGCAGAAACTCACCAAGCTATTAATGGTTCTCATGTAGATGAAAATTGTAATGGTAGCGCTAGTGTGGATGCTCATCACAAAGATGATAATGTAGATAAGAAACTGGATTCCAAGTCCAGTTTTAAAAGAACCTCGAGTGGTAAAAAGGATGAATCTCTGAGGCAAAAACAAAGGTATGAGTTGACTGAATTGCCGTCAGATGCAAGGCCCTTGTTAGTTTTTGTTAATAAGAAGAGTGGGGCTCAACGTGGGGATTCGTTGAGGCTACGACTGAATATTCTTCTAAACCCAGTCCAGGTTCGATTTCTACCATGGATTTTTATAGCTGCTTACCCTTTGAGCATGAATTACTTTAAATTTGTTAGTTGTAATTTTTCTTGGACGCTGGTGGTATGGATTAGTGTGTGTGTGTATATATATATATATACGAATGTATTTCTGTGTGAAAAAGCGAGCCTTTGTACTTGTGTTATTTTTCTGAGATACAAAAACTGGAGTTACATCAAATATGGTTGCAATGCTCAAGGTTTGTTGAATTTGTTGGCCCCATGAGTTCTGTGGAGGTTCATTTTGGAGTTTTATCTACTTGTGTCAATTCGCACAGGGCCGGAGTTTTATCTACTTGTGTCTCTCTCTCTCTTCTGTAGAGAAATACCAACCTATATATCTTGTTTGTAATTCAGTATTCCAGTTGAGAATGCTGCCTTTTGATTAATGAGAACTAACTAAAATTAGTGATGTCTAAAAAGTAAGTTTTTCTTTCAGGAAAAATAATTTTTAAAAAGTAGGTTCTCTGCGGGGGGCGCTAACATGTGATTCTTTACGAGTTGATGATCCTTTATAATGTTATGCTCTTCTTATTCAAGTTTCTGTATGCTCGTGCTTTGTGTAGATATGTGAGTTAAGCTCAACACATGGACCAGAGATGGGTTTCTATTTATTCAGAAAGGTGCCTCATTTCAGAGTTCTTGTTTGTGGTGGAGATGGCACTGTCGGTTGGGTTCTTGATGCCATAGACAAGCAAAATTTTGTTTCTCCTCCTCCTGTTGCCATTCTTCCCGCTGGAACAGGAAACGATCTGGCCAGGGTTCTGTCCTGGGGAGGTGGTTTGGGTTCTGTGGAGAGACAAGGAGGCCTATGCACGGTGTTGCATGACATAGAGCATGCTGCAGTAACAATCCTTGACAGGTGGAAGTTAGCGATTTTAAATCAACAAGGAAAACAGCTTCAACCTCCAAAATTCATGAACAACTATCTTGGTTTGTGAACCTGTTATTTAGAAATCACCCAGTCTTTTGTTTATATGCTACAATTGAGTTGGTTTTTAAACCTTCTTGTTACATGGTATGGTACTTAACTCTGACAAGTTTTATGCTCAGGAATTGGCTGTGATGCAAAGGTTGCTCTCGACATTCATAACCTACGAGAGGAGAATCCAGAAAAGTTCTATAACCAGGTAAAAACTTAAACTGAACGACTAATGCGTTGATTTCTTTGAAGTTCTCTCAGACTTGGGTAGAGCTTACAAAAGTAAAGTCTAAATAAAAATATTTTAAAAGGTGGAGAGCAGAGCCAGTTTACATCATGTTTTGACTGGGTAGAACATTTTTTGAACTTTTTCTTGCTCCTTTTGTTTTTATTTCACTTGAATCACCTACTTTTATAGAGACAAGTATAAACTGATTTAGACGGAGAGTTTACATCATGTTTTGACTGGATTGGACATTTTTTTCAACTTTTTGTTGCTCTTTTTGTTTTGTTTTTGTTTTTGTTTTTGTTTTTTGTGTTGCTTTGTTTTTTAATTTTTTGAATTTTGAATTTATTTATTTTACTTCTTTTTTTTTTTCTTTTTTTTTTTTTTGAAAAAAATTTATTTATTTTACTTGAATCTCCTTAACTGCAGTTTATGAATAAAGTTCTTTACGCCAGAGAAGGTGCTAGGAGTATCATGGATAGAACATTTGAAGATTTCCCTTGGCAAGTACGAGTTGAAGTAGATGGTGTCGAGATAGAGGTACCTGAGGTGAGTCAGAAAAAATATCAAGCAGAAGTTATATGATGTCTAGACAATTATTTTCTCATTTTTATTATTGACTCATATGAAGAATTTTGAAACTTGGGTCTTGCTTTTTTGAAATCTCTTTGCAGGATGCAGAAGGTGTACTTGTTGCAAATATCGGAAGCTATATGGGTGGTGTAGACTTGTGGCAAAACGAGGATGAAAGTTATGATAATCTTGATCCACAGTCTATGCATGACAAAGTACTTGAGGTTGTTAGCATATCTGGGACTTGGCACCTTGGGAAGCTTCAGGTATATTGGTTCTCCAATTTGTTGGGGAAGGGCAAGACGAGGATTGCAAAGACACATTTTCTCTTCTTACCCAATAATCACATATTTAGCCAGTTAGTGTCGCTCGATTTTTGTCTTCCAATTCTCGGACATTGGTGCCTGCATATTTTTCTCTACCGGAGTTTGTCTGAGCCACAATATATATTTGACTGTTGAAGTTTTTTAAGTTTTGATTGCTTTTAAACACTTCAAACTCCATCTAGCGGATTAGATTCTTCTCATTTCTGCTTGATTTATATTTTTGGGAACATTGTGGAGAATGGAGATATTCATGAACTGCTATTTTGGTATTGGCAACAGGTAGGTCTTTCTCGCGCTCGAAGACTCGCGCAGGGTCAGACAATCAAGATACAGCTTTTTGCTGCCTTGCCTGTTCAAATTGATGGTGAACCCTGGTTCAGCAACCATGCACGTTGGCCATTTCCCATCATGGCCAGGTTCTCTCTCTCTCCCTATCTGTGGAATACACGTTTGTCGCACATTAAATATTCCTTTTCCAATTACGGATATCCTCTGTTATCTCCGACAATTCATTAAATTAATTGATTACTTTATTATCTTTCCAAGAGTTTTATATCAGGAAGGATAACGATTTGCGGGTTTCTAGCTTCATATGTGCTTTTCACTAGACTGGTTACTTGACGAAACAATTGCTCAAGGGTTGTTATTCGTTTCTGAGCTTGTATCTTTGAGTCGCCAGTAGACGAAACAAAACATGCCCATTGGTTTTTTTGGACAGAACGTGCCGTTGTCATTAGCTAACATGTTTAAATTGGACAGGCTTTCATGTTGAAGAGGGCTTCGGAGGAGCCACTTGGTCATGCAGCTGCCATAATCACCGATGTCCTTGAGAATGCCGAAACCAACCATGTCATCAATGCTTCGCAAAAGCGGGCCCTTCTTCAAGAAATGGCTATGAGGTTGTCTTAGAAGATTTTTTTCCAGCAATAGGAGTGGTTTTCTGTTGTGGTATTTTCCCCCAAAAAAAAAATTTTTTTTTTTTCTCTTCTCTATATCACGGTATCGATAAATGTATGGTGTATCTTTTTGTGTGTGTGCAATATTGGGCGATGTTGAACATGATGCTCGTAGCTGAAGCATGTTGTAGATGAACCTAGTTCAACATCCACAGAAAAGAAATTTTGTTTTGATTTGATTTGTTTTTACCTTTTTGTTAAAGATGTAACGAGAACAATTTTTGAAAAGAAAGAAAATAGTATTTCATACTTCTTGCCTTGTTATTTGAGTTGTCAATTCCTATTTTTCTTGCGCTTAGTTGAGCTGTATGGAATTGAAAGATTATAAACAAATCTTTTACCAGTTAAAAATCTATTTGGTGTTTTACAACACAGTAACATATCAAAATATGTGGGTTTCATTTACAGGCCTTGTAGCGTAACACAATCTTCGATTAGTAGGTGATGTTTAATATCATTGGTGTCCTTTTCTATTGTTCTTGATGGTACGTGCTCAAGAGTCCCTCTTGATCCTCTCTAATGGGCGTGAGATTTTTTATTTTTTATTTTTGGCTAATTCATGTGCATGAGGTTCTGACTCTAGCCTTCAACTGGAACACTTTTTTGGGCACTATTTAAAAAATTTTCTGTTGTTTTTTTTTTTTCCCCAAAAAAATGGTTGTTTGGTTGGGCCATTTAAGCTGGAGGATTGGAATTAAATCGATGGGAGTCGAGTTGAGTTTTGAAATTGTCCATTTAGTTGAAAATGTATTGTTTGGAATTAGAAAGTGTGAAAACTTAAATGTGTTCGGGGAAAAAAAAAATCCATAAACCCTGTTTCATTGTTTTCGAAATTCTATACAACTAAAAAATATATATTTTAATTCAACTTAAATAAAAAAGTTATGGACTTTAAAAATTTGAGTTTTAAATTAGAGTTAGAGATGTGAATAGTAAAACTAAGTTTATTTTTACAAAAAAATTAAAATTAAAATCATTTAATTGGAGCGAATGTACCTGATATATGCTTAAATTTTTTATTCAAATTTCATTTTTCAAGCCTACACTCCAAACAAAATTATTCTTTTATGTTTAAACAAGGTACTGCATTAGAACCCTTCAAGACTTGAGAACTCTTCCTTGACACCTAAAATAATAATAATAATAATTCTGTTCAAGACTCAAAAAGATAAATCATTGATACTTATTATAACACCCATGTCAATTTACACACACACAACAATAGTGAAAAAAACTGACAAAAAACCTACTCAAGGTTGATGACTTGCAAATTACACTAACTTGGAACTCATTATTCCTTGTGCTTATTCCTCCGAAATCCTTGTTTCACCTTCATCCACAATCTCGTCACAACTACCCTTGTGATCACCCAAGCACCTCTATTGCCATTTTTTTGGCTATCCGTCGTTGTTGCGGATGAGAAACCGGAGCAAGTCAGCCTCTTCGGCGACTTGTTTTTGCCGTGAACGCGGTCCAAGTGTTTCCTATAAAAGGGAGACTTGAGTCCTATAGGAGAGAATGCTTTTGAGCCTTGAATGGCCTTGTTGAACTGGCGAACCACTTGTTGAAGCTCGTACGAGTCATAAAGTGCACTGCCTTTGTAATTGGGGCTTAGCCCGCACATGGGGCTCATGGTGATGTTTCTACTGGCTGATGAAGTGCCTATTTTTGGCTGTTTGGCTTCTGGGATTTGCAGAGAATTTGATGGGAATTCTTGGTTTGAGACTTCTGATCCCATTTCCTGAAGGAACAAAAAACAAAAATAAGATGGGGTTTTTCTTTTTTGGGTTGGTTTTACTTTTTTTTGGGTGGTTACATAGTCGTGGACTTTGTTTATGTGTTTGTGGTTTTGGCCTTGGAAATTGTGTCTTTGGAGTTTTGATGATTAAAAGAGAATTTGCATTGTTTTATACGTCTTCTTGTTGGCATTTACTTTTTATCAAGTTGTGTGTCTTTGTGGTTAACCAAGTCGTCGTTAGACAAAACGTCCAAATGGGTTTAGTTTAACCCCCACAAAAAACCCAAAAAAAAAAAAAAAGTTAAAAATTATATTGAAAAATTAGGTTGGTGCTGATTTCATCAGCTCTTTGACAAAATTGTTAGGGGGTATGAGAACGTTGAGTCGCTTTCTTATGAGTTACTGAGCAAAGTTATTGTGCAATTATCCTTGCAAACGAAGAAATATTGGCTTGATAGAGTGACAGAATGGTTAAGGAGTCGCTAGTCGCTTTTTGACTTTTATTATAGGAGAGGTTTAAGTTCGAGTCTCTTAGTTTGTCTTGAGGTGTTTCAAATATGAAAAAATAAAAGGGTTTGTTTCATAAATCTCATTTCTCGAGGAAAAAATAGGTAAATTTCTTGTCTAGTCCTTATATTTTTCCTTCTTTTTTTTTTTTTTTTCCAAAATTACGATTTGGTCTAAAGTCTTTTTTTTTTTTTTTTTTTGGCGCGAAAAGATCCCCAATACTTTTTAGTTTTTAAAAGGATGCAATTGGGTCTTTTCACTAACAAAGGTTAAAAATTAGATGAAACAGATCATATGCGTGACGTACATAAGTTGAATCATTTAAATTTTTTTCTTAATTATTCTTAGATTGTACATTATATGTGATTAACGTAACATTTTTTTTGTAATGTTTAACATTTGTTTAAAAAAAAAAAAAAAGACCATCTTGCACTCTTCTAAATAGCCAAGGATGTTTTAGTTTAAAAAAAAAAAAAAAAAAACAGTTGAGAACCAAATTGCAACTCTGTACAAAAATTAAAGACTAAATGAGTAATTTATAAAAAAAATAAAATAAAGTATGGCTTTTGGGTTTTGGTTACGCTCATCAATGGGTATAATATTTATCGTCTCCGAAAAAACAAAATTTTCATGTAAAAATTACCTCCTAGGCTCCTAGTAAGTTGTGCTACTGATCAAAATTTTCATGTAAAATTACCTCGGAGTGAGTGGTGCAACTGTTTATTGAATTAGGTGATTATAACTCAGTGATTTGACTATGTTGAATTAGTATATACATAATTCAAAAAATTACAATAATAAAATAAATCAATGAGTACCTCTTGCCCTTTTTTAGGAGTTAACATGTGCCTTATATCCTTTTAAATAGAACACAAAATTAATTTCGTTTCTATTTAAAATTCTAAAAAGTTAATTTAAAAATTAGGAAAAGAAAATGTTATGCCTTTTTTTTTTTTTTTTGTTTTAACAATGATATGGGTTTTTCTTTATTTTCTTTCTTATTAATATTCTCTTTTGGGGATAATATGTTTTTTCCCTTTAATATGTTTAAAAAATGAATAGGGTGAAAATGATAATTTCTAATTTAAAAAAAATCAAGGTATTGAAGCATGGGATGTACTTATTTTATATCATCTATACATGCGACATAATTTTCCATATTTTCAGCCACGAATACATTCTTATTAAACCTCTCTGTATTTATGTAAATGTACTTCTAATTGATAATTTTATAGACAAAAAAAAAAAATCTCTATCTTTCAACGTTCAAGATCCCAAACTTCAATTTCTTTCGAGCAAAAAATTAAAAAAACATAAAAATAAAAGTCCAAAGCATCAGTTCACAACATGGAGAGTCCAATGGCTTGGAAAAGAAACAGAAAAGGATCATCCCAAAAAATATATAATACCAATGTTTTTAAGAGAATCGTAAAGGACACTTGCTGGTCTCGTGACTCACAATCTTCATAGCCTCGTTTGGATTATATGCAATTGGAAATCCAAAATTTTGAAAAATAAGTCATTGAAGTTTATATATGATGTAACATGAATCAATATATCTATCAAGATATTTCGATTAAATTGGTACATCTTTAGCATCCTTCTTATTTAAAGTTTTAAACAACGATGTTTTAAACAAAATAAAATGAAATAAGGGAGAAAGAGTGAATAGCAATTTTCTATAAATAATTAAAATAAATAGCAGTTTTAAAAAATATATATATATTTGGCGTAAATACTAATGAATAGCAAATTTATTATGAAAATAACTTATATAAATTAATTATTTTAAATTAACTGTTCACTTATTAAATTTGCTATTTTTTTTAAAGGAAAATTTTTATACTCTCACTAAGGGGATAAAAAAAACACCGAACATAACAAACCCCATTTTACATGAGACAAAACTCTTAAATAAGAACAGATTCACTAGTGAAATCTGATAATGTTCAAAGAGAAATACGTTTGCTTGAGGTCCAATAACAAGTATATACCTTGACACACTGAAATCAAGCACATTTAAAACTCTTTTTGATAAAACCCTAATAGTCGATGGAATATCCTGATCAATCGAGAGTCAATATTCAGTAGCATAAGGGACACTACTAACTCTGCATAAAAGTAACTTTAGCGGGACCAAATTTTCGATTTACTTAAATATTTTAGTACAATTACTTCATTTAATTTCATAAAATACTAAAATTTCCGTTAAAATTAATAATCAGCAAAAACAATAAAAGTCCAAGCCAAGCCACATCCCCTGTAACCCTACATTTCATTTTCCTGCTAGAACTATCTATGGCTCTATAATAATAAATTACTGCAGAAAACGAAGGCCCTAAACAGCCAAACTCCACTCTCTCTCTATGATATAATTTATCTATTAAGTCAAAATTTATAGCCATGGCTACTTTTCTAGCTAGCCAAGGAGGTTTGAGTTAGGAAGGAAAAAGGACCTGGAATCTACTTGCTAAAAAATTCAACTTAATGTAACAAGTTTAGGCTGATTATTGATGTGAAATTTACGATCTCACAAATTCTTCTTAATTATTTTCAAATTGAAATTTTGGACTTTTTGGCCTTAACAGTGTGTCTGTTAGCGAAAAAGAAAATATAAAGGGAACAAGAGTGAAATAGTATTTTTGGAAAAAATAAATAAATAAATATCAAATTATAGCATAAAATTTTGAAAATAATAATAATAAATAACAAAATCATATCTATGATACAAAAAAATTTCTCTTCCTTTCTCTTCTTTGTCTCTAACATGACAGTAAGCACATAAATTTGTTATCAAAAATTGACTGTAAGTTCGAAATTTTTTATAAAATCCAAGGAAATCTAAGTATTTACCAAATATATGTGTTATAATTTATCATCTTTTAAAATACATGCTATAAACTTCAAAATTATCTATAAAATATAATATTTGCTACAATTTCCCTTGAGGTTATACAACTTAGGTGAGGAAAACGGAGAGAAAGTGAGTCTTTTCTTTTATTGTGTATGATATAAATTCACTATTTTTATTTTTTATTTTTTAAAATTCTCTATTCTAATTCTTAATATAAAAGAGATTAAAAGTAGATTTTTTTTTTTCTAAAGAATTTGAAATCTTTCAACCAATTTTTTCCCTTTTGTCTCGATATCTCATTTTATCTTTATATCTTCCTCCATTTTTCCCTCCTACTAAAGAAGCTTTTATAGTGGTAAATATTCTATATATTGGTCTTTTATTCCCCAATTATGGTATCGAAACAAAAAAAAAAAAAAATTTTGGTAAATGATAAACTTATGTACTTTTTTTTTTTTTTTCATATATATAGCCCTGCATCTTGTATAATTACATTCAGGATGGAAGTCATATATATGTATATGCATATTTCTCGAACTCCACATCTTAAGAATGAGTTAAGTATAAAATTAGGCCATTATTTAATATTGCTATTTTTCTTTGTAAATTTTTATTATTGTCCTCTGAAAATAAAGCACTTACATAGACTAGAATTTGAAATTTTAGAGGAGTACTAACTACCAAGAGCATGAATGAAGATCAATAAATGATATTAACAAAACAAAAAATCAAAAGGATTTGTTAGGAAATTGTACTATATTTCCATAGCTAGTTAATTACTATTATTATATAAAGCTCAAGTTTTTTACCATTTAAAATTTTAGTCTTTCTATTTTGTCTTTTTACGGATTTTTTTCAATTTTTTTCCCTTTGTTTAGATGAAATCGTTTGATATTTTTTATTCTTTATTGTAATCATTTTTCATTGATGTAGATGCTGGTTTACTACAGTAAAAAATTTAACAGAAATTAGTGAGATTGAACGGATTAAGTAACGAATTGGGCCCTTGGCAATCGTTGATGAAATTCATAAAGCAGACCAAAGAATTGAAATGTTTATATCAAAAAGTAAAATGAAAATAAATGCTTGAATCTGAAAATAAACAGGAAATAAATGAACACCAAGATTTATAGAGGTTCGCCCAATCGAGATGCTACGTCCTCTGAAAGAGATTTTATTACTATATTTGAGGATTTTTACAGTACAGAAGATTGTAAGGTTTCTGGAAATATTTTGGCAGCGTAAGAGTATGTTCTGATAAAGGATTTTCGATATGTGTGTATGTTCTAGACAAAAGTTCTCGATCCTTGAAGAAAGAGGGGTCTTCCTCTATTTATAGAGGAAGAAGTAAGGTATGAAGCCGAAATTTTAGTGAACGGTTATTGTTCTTGTCTATTGGGACACGTGTCAAAAGATAAGTCGTGCAGTTGACTTAGACAGTTATCAAACAAAATCGTGGACTCAGCGGTTGAAGTGTAATACTCATGGATCGTCAGTTATTGGGAATAATCTGACATGTCATCGATGAGTATGAGTCTGAGGTAAAGGGGAGTTTCTCTTGAAAAACCTTTTGTATGGTCAAATGACGAACGGTGGATAGAATACGAATGTTCTGTTACGATTCATATGTTATTCGTCGTTCGTTGCACATGGAATGTTCGTATGATCGAGTCTAGTTCGACGTTCGATCATATACTAGAACTTAAACGATATCAAGTAAGACAATTGGGTCCGACCCAATTAATCGAACGATGGACGGATATCGAGGAGCAGGTCCATAACTTGGGCATGGCCCAAATATAATACATCGAAGAGTCGAACGTTTGTTAAATGTGCATCCAAAGACTGACGGTAAAATGGGAAGACGAAGTCTAACCCCTACAATTGATATTCTTAATCTTTTAGGCTGAAAAGTTTTTATTTGTTTTATTTTTATTTTTTACCCTTTTTTTCATCTTTTCCTCTTAATTTTTTGAAAAATACTTTTTCTTTACTCATTTAATTTAAAAATTTTATATATACATTTTTTTAAATAGAAAACTTTAAAAAATAATATAAATATATATATAACAAAGTAAATCCACACTAACGAAGCACGCATATAAAATTAGTCTTTATTAAAGTTTACGACTTTTGGGCAAATTTTTTTTTTTTTCCCCTCTTTGCCGAATAATTTTGGGAAAGTAATTAATTAGGTATTTTAGGGCCATGCGAACATGGTCCATCCTCGAGAGTGATGAAACCTAGATGCACGTATAGACGGAAAGCACAGTTGCTAAATTCTGTTTAACTCAATGGAAGTCATAGCAACCACTTTTATTTTATGACACGATGTTATGAGGACGAGAATATTCTTTTGTGAGTCATTCCATTGAACCCACGTGGCACAATTTAAAAGCAAACCTCTTGACTATCACACGTGTCATTCTACGAATTTGCCTCCCATTTATCCTAATTAGATTTGACTCATATGTGTCGTTTCCTATCCTCCATTAACGTTATGTGATTTATTTAATTAACACAATTTTTTTAAATTATATTTCGTGAATGAATTGAGTTTGAATTGAGATGAAATTTTTAAGAGTCCGTTTGGTTGTCAGTTCTGTTTGAATTAAATTGTACTTCTTTTATCATAATTTTTGTCTTTTTCTGAAAAAGTTTTTTGTCTTTTCTAAAAAAAATTTTTGTCTTTTTTTGAAAAATTACTATTGAAATTTAAAAATCTTAAACTAAACTCATTCACCAAACACCCCTAAGTTTGAATAGAGTTGACTTTTTAAAAAGTAATTATAAACTTTATTGACTTTTCAAAAAAAGATAAAAATTAAGATGAAAAAGTACAGTTTAATTGGAGTTAAATTTCACTACCAAACAAAGCCATAATATGATAAAGTAATAAAAAGGATTGAAATTTAAAAATCTTAAACTAAACTCATTCACCAAACACCCCTAAGTTTGAATAGAGTTGACTTTTTAAAAAGTAATTATAAACTTTATTGACTTTTCAAAAAAAGATAAAAATTAAGATGAAAAAGTACAGTTTAATTGGAGTTAAATTTCACTACCAAACAAAGCCATAATATGATAAAGTAATAAAAAGGATATTTTTAAATAATATATCATAATATTATTAGAGAGATATGAAAAAAATAGACGAAGATACAGGAAAACATAGACATATCAGGTTTATTAGTGACTAATCCCTAATAATCTGGTATGTCTACACTTTTTAGCTAAAAATAACGAGTAAACATATAAAAATAAGGAGCGATATTACAGTCTAAACTTATCCCAAAAAAAAAAAAAAAAAGTTATAGTCTAACATGTTTGATTTCCAAACTTTCACTGCAACTAATAAACAAACGGAAATATTATACATTGGTAAATTAATATTATAAATTAATTATTAGTATTAATATTCTTACATATTGAACGTACAGTCTTTGAATAGGAGACTTCAAATATATAAATATATTGAAGAAATATGAATTCTAAGTAATTTATTAGAAAATTATATGCTGACCGAAATGATAAGTAAATTGTTGATCTAATTAGTGAGATTTTTTTCCATCTCCATAAATCAATTCACTAATTAGATTAACAGTTAGTTATGAAAAAAAAATAGTTATCTTTCACTAATTGACAATTAAAATTGTATTTCTCATGTTATTTGGTACAAAAAATTTGGCAGATAATGTAAGATCACCTAACATAACACAAAGTGAAGTAATAACTCACTCACTTTATCAGCTATACAGAGCATGCCTGCAGATATAGGATTAACTACAAAATTCTTTCGAATTGTGACATTTGTAACACTTTACCTTTCGAATTTCAAGACGTTAAATCAAATCTTTCCTATCTATATTCTGTTAACAAAAATTCCTCTTTTGTTTGGATTTTTGACAGAAAATACACATTTCAAAATTCTAATATATCACGTAAGGGTATCTTAATAATCTTTCCTATTTAAAAATGTAGGACTAATTGCAAAAACTCCCTCCAAACTATGATCCTTTGTGACACTTTTACCCATAGAATATTTAATAATCACCCTCTGTGCAACATGTGTCCTTTTATAAAAAATTTTAATAGAATTATCTTTTTCGTTAACGGTTTTTTTCCATGTGAAACCAAGATTACGTTTTGAAATTTTAAGACAAAGTATTACAAGATGTGAAACGGAGATTACGGCTTTGTTTGGGATTTGAGTTCAAACTTAAAATTTTCATCTCAGTTTTTGTCTTTTTCTAAAAAAAATTTTGTCTTTTCTAAAAAAGCTTTTTGTCTTCTCTGAAAAGTTAACAAAAATTACTATTAAAATTTAAAATTTCCAACTCAAACTCATTCACTAAATGGACGTTTTGAAATTTTAAGACAAAGTGTTACAAGGGAAATCATTTGAGAGAAATTTTTGTAATTAACTTAAATTATATATATTTACTAATAACTAAATGGTCTAATAACTGCCAGAAAGGGAACATCTTTTGAGTTGTGGCTGCTTAACTCAAAGCATATTATCTTTTGTCATAAATAATTCTTCTTGTTGTACACCCCACGCTTTCCATCAACCTTTTTTTTTTTTTTTTTTGGGTTCTAAATAAAATTAAATAAATAATTTAGTACTGATTTGTGGCATTTTTCTGAGGTATGAACACGTTGATCATCTTTTGTTCCTTTAAAATGAAGGTCTCTTACTGTTGAGATGTTATTATATATATATATGTATGTATATGAACAAATATGTATATATATACCATGGCTTTGAAATCACTCCATTAGCTTTTTCCTCTTCCTCCAAGCCCCACCCCCACCAAGCACGTTGTTTCTGGACGTTGAAGCTTCCTTTTTGTACCAGCAATGGTTACATTTTGTGTTGTTTGGTTAAGCCCCTCATTAGCATTAATGTATCACATAGGTGTTAAATAATTAGACGCCCTAATTATATATTATCAAAAAAAAACAAAAACCACGCAAGATTTATAGAAATTATGTCTACAATCGCACACTATAGTAATAAAATAAATTTACAAAAGAAAATCGCACAGCCCTCTATCTTATTATATGTTTTCTCTAACCTCTTTAACCTAAAACCGGTGTCCCTTTATAAAAATAATTGAAAAGAAAAAAACCTAGAACAACCGATTTAACAAGTATGAAATCTCAAACTACCCACATGTTATCTCCGTGCCATAGCAATAACTAAACTACACAACTTAACAATAATGGTGGTTTAAGAAGACTATCTAAATTACTTCACACGAAAAATGAACAAAAAGAGATTTTTTTTTTTTTTTTTTTTAGAAAGGTGGTTACAAAACTTTTAAATCTAGTCCAAGTCAGATACTATTTCTCTCTAGTCCTTTTTCCAATTTTTCAGTTCAGTCAAGGTTTTTTTTTTCCCCCTTTTTTTTCTCTCTTTCAGAACATTGGTTTTCGAAGTACATTCTATTTCCCATACGAATGACAACAATAAGAATTATAACAATAACAAACAATAAGAATAATAGCAATAAGAATAATAACAATGATAATAATTATAATAATAATAATAATAATAATAATAATAATAATAATAAAATTATTAATAATAACAAAATAGTAATGACAATAACTAAATATGCAAAAGTGAAATTGAACTATTGGGAAATGGCATTGAAAATTAATGATTGTTTTAAGAGAAAAGTGGGTGACTCGACATTTTTCCCTTGCTTGTTACTAAAAGGTGATACTAGTACCTTGGGAACGTGTTTAACGTTCCACTCCACGTTTCTAATCTGACTTTGCTTTGGTTCGTTGAAGTACTAAAGTTATTATTCACATCTCAGTAGTAGACCTATATATATATGTATATGTATCTGTATGTGTATATGTGCATGTATTTAAGGAAGTACCTCCTTGCTTTCTAAAGCGGTCTTGTCACCTATAACATTTCCCTCCATTTTCCTTTCTTCTCTTCTCTTCTCTTTTCAAGTATTCACAGAGAAAAAGTCGAGGTAATCTTCGTAAAACCTTTTGCTTTGTTAAATGCCGATTTGTGTTTTAACTTGTCTTTTAATCTTTGATTCGTATCGTCTTTTTGTATAAAGAGAAAAGGGTTATAAGAATAGAGAGTGGCGTAATGATTTATAATCTTGTAGTCGTCAATCTGGAAGAATTGTTAAGAAATGTCCGCCACTTGGAACTCTTTTATACCATGATATGAATATTGTTCTGAATCTCATGCAAAAATGAATATTTTTCATTTTCTAGATTATTCACTTTGCTCTAATGAATGCGAAATTTTGTGCAAAGTTTTTTTTCTCCTTAAGGACTATTCTTGTCACTTGAAAATTGATATTAGTTAAAATTCATTAATTGTAAGTGAATTGCCTTTATTTTCATATTGGCAGGCTTTTTGTTTTAAGATTTTACAAGGTCAAAGAAAATGGTGAAAATCTGCTGCATTGGAGCCGGGTATGTTGGAGGGCCAACCATGGCGGTAATTGCTCTCAAGTGCCCTCTAATTGAGGTTGCTGTTGTCGACATCTCGGTTTCGAGAATTGCAGCCTGGAACAGCGACCAGCTTCCGATCTATGAACCGGGCCTTGAAGAAGTGGTGAAGCAGTGCAGAGGAAAGAACCTTTTCTTCAGCACTGATGTGGAGAGACACGTCTCCGAGGCAGACATTGTGTTTGTCTCTGTCAACACTCCGACGAAAACCAGTGGCCTTGGAGCAGGCAAGGCTGCAGACTTGACGTACTGGGAGAGCGCAGCCAGGATGATTGCTGATGTCTCAAAGTCCAACAAGATTGTTGTTGAGAAATCAACTGTCCCGGTGAAAACCGCCGAGGCAATTGAGAAGATTCTGACTCACAACAGCAAGGGAATCAACTTTCAGATCCTGTCCAACCCTGAGTTTCTTGCCGAGGGGACTGCAATCCAGGACCTGTTTAACCCCGACAGGGTCCTCATCGGAGGTAGGGAAACCCTGGACGGGCAAAAGGCGATTCAATCACTGAAAGCTGTGTATGCACATTGGGTGCCCGAGGACAGAATCTTGACAACCAATCTGTGGTCTGCAGAGCTCTCGAAGCTGGCTGCAAACGCCTTTCTTGCGCAGCGTATCTCGTCTGTCAATGCCATGTCAGCTCTCTGTGAAGCTACCGGAGCTGATGTTTCACAGGTCTCCCATGCCGTTGGCAAGGACACGAGAATTGGACCTAAGTTTCTCAATGCCAGTGTTGGCTTTGGCGGGTCTTGCTTCCAAAAGGACATACTAAACTTGGTCTACATCTGCGAGTGCAATGGCCTAACTGAGGTTGCAAACTACTGGAAACAAGTCATAAAGGTGAATGACTACCAAAAGAACCGGTTTGTCAACCGCGTTGTCTCTTCAATGTTCAACACAATTTCCGGTAAAAAGATTGCCATTCTTGGCTTTGCCTTCAAGAAAGACACTGGTGACACAAGGGAAACTCCCGCCATCGATGTTTGCAAGGGGCTGTTAGGTGACAAGGCAAAGCTGAGCATTTATGACCCACAGGTTACCGAGGATCAAATCCAACGGGACCTTTCGATGAACAAGTTCGATTGGGACCACCCAATCCATCTGCAGCCAATGAGCCCGACTGCAGTGAAGCAAGTCAGCATTGCTTGGGACGCTTACGAGGCAACTAAGGACGCTCACGGGATCTGCATTCTTACTGAGTGGGATGAGTTCAAGAAACTCGATTACAAGAAGATTTTTAACAAAATGCAAAAGCCTGCTTTTGTGTTTGATGGCAGGAACATTGTGGATGTTGAGAAGCTGAGGGAGATCGGATTCATCGTGTACTCGATTGGGAAGCCGTTGGACCCATGGCTGAAGGATATGCCTGCTGTGGCATGAGATTAGCTCCCCCATGGGAATTGAGAGCCGGAGTTGAGCTTCAAGGAGATGCAGTTTCTTTCATTTCATAATCATTTTTAGTTGTTGTTTTCCCTTTATTTCTTCCCCTTTTACTACTGTTCTTTCTAGTTCTCTTGTCTTACAGAGTGATTCTACATTATGTTCTCTTCAAATAAAAAGGCCAAGTTTATAATACAACCATCGTTTCAATGATCAGTCATGCCTCTTCAAATTGACGTGTTTCAATGATCAGAATACGAGTTGAAACGAGCAGCGTAATTTAAAGCGAGAGATCATAAAACAAAATCCCGAGAACAGTAGCAATGTATCAAAAAATTTATTTATTAAAAAAAAAAAAAAAAAAAAAAAAAAATGGGTGAAGTCTCTAAGTCAATGGAAGCTAGCAATTGGCCGCACATATTTACAAGCTAGTGTTTGGCGACCGGCCAAATTGGAGTCCCCATGGGGACCAATAAAACTTGAACAAAATAGCGTCCATACCTCAAGTCAACAACAATTAGGTAGAATTACACTCCAAAGGTCACTACAACATTAGGAAAATGTCTCATCAGAAGGAATTATCTTGAAAAATAATTAGAATTACATGAATAGTTGAGAAGACGATGAAAAAAATATCACTTCTCAATACAGATTTTTGGAAGATACAAATTCAATAACCTACTTGCGCAAATGCATTTTAATGCTTCACCGCTACCAAAAAACCAGTTACAAAACGGTACGATCTATAATACATGTAAATTTGGGTTAAAAAATGAGTCACACTAGGATTCCTCAACATGATAGACTGCAAAAAGATCCCCCCAAAACGAAGAAATCGGACCGGGTTGGAAGGCAGGGGTGTTAGGGGCCTTTCTTTTTCCCCCCCTCTATGTACAATAAATTATAGATGGTTCGAAAATACAAAATTGTGCGGCCCTTCCTGATTTCCTCTGCCCCCAGCTTGCCAACGGTTGTATATACAATTATCCTTTATGCTAAAATCTTCATTTTGTCACTAGTTTCGATCCTCCGATGCACGCCCTTCGCCACGAGGCATCTTCTTCGAAGTTGCTACCGCAGATAATAATTTTATGTTAGTATATGATAAATATTATAAAAATCATAATCAGCTAAATATATGACATTATCACCACTAAATATTAGCCTAGGAACAGATTATTATTTCTTAGCGTTTTAACTTTGTCTAGATAACGATACGGTTAACCCTTGATTGTGCGAGTAACATTAAGGAAGGGGGGAGAGAGAGAGAGAGAGAGAGCATACAGTCTTCCACATCTTTCAGCTGGTAATAATGAGGGGCTATTTCAACCAGCCACTCTGGCTTTAGTTCTGTAACCTGCAATTGGATATCTTCGTATTAGCGGTGTAACAACATTAAATCCAACATTGGCCGATAGGCCCAAAACTGAAAAGCAATTCCAATATAATTCTGTGGAGTGGAAAGAGTTACCTGTCGCATATATTCCTTAGTTGTAAGCACTAACTCATGGTATACAACCCATCTCGGAAGAACCTGAGGATATAAAAACGGAAGCATAAGCAATCTTTCACGGGGAACAATATTCTTTTTAGAGCCATTGTCAATACATTTTATGTGTGCTTTAGCATTTTCGTTTTCACGTACAAATGAAATTCTCTAATGCATTCCATTAGAACATGCTCGCAGTTCAAATATTTACGTCCCTGATAGTAAAAGCCCAAACTGATTTTGTATTACATAAACATATAAAGTAGTTCAGAGCATCCCCGATTCCCAACCAAACCGAAAAATAAATAAAAAAATAAATTATATTGCACATTCTTCATTCAAGATGCAGCATGACCAAAACCAAACAATTGACGCTAAAGCCCAAATGCTCATTTTTCCTATTGAAGATGTAGTGTAACTAAAACCAATCAACCTCGCAATTTAAAGTCCGAAAACGAAAACGTAATGTAAATTCCTTACCTGGGCCAGCCCTGAGCTAGGGTGTATATGGACAGTCTGTGGATGTTTGACTGTTCGGTAAGATCCATTCTTTTGTAGCCTTGCAGAATGAGGGAAGAAACCTGAAAGGAATTTAGGAATTTCGTTTCAAAATAAGTTTCAACAATTAACATTTAAAACCAAAAATAATAATAATAAAAAAATCCACTTATGTGTCATTCGTTCGGATGGTTGTCATAAATCACCAGATGTTATGGACTTCTTTATAGCTTCAAAATCATTGGGATTCGACACTAGCTCAATCTCGACTCTCTCCAGGAGTCCCTCCAGTTGATCTCTTATATCTCTTGCACGTTTCATACTCCTAACCTACAAGCATTTTAAGATCTCTGTTGGCTAAAAGAATCCGATTCTGAATTACTGACATTATTTTTGGAACAAAGCTAGATATTACAAAAAGATCCACTAAACATCAACTTTATAGTCACATCAAGTGTATCCATCACTAACTGGGTTTTTTCTATTAACCTGGAATGAAACTGGGTTCGTAGAAAGGAATTTTCCTGATACAGCAATATATACATATATATATGAAATAAAAAATAAATAAATAAAAAACGGAAGTTCTAAACGAGTCACCATTTTGGAAAAGGAACACACTAAAATCAGTCAACCCCAGGGCCTATAAAATGCCAAAGTTGGGTTTCGGAATCATGCAAAGTAACAGAAAATCATGCAGCCAAAAATTTGCATCTATCAAAAGCGTGCCATGATAGGATTAGGACACCAAAATTGAATAAGGAATTCGGTAATTATCCATAGTACCTGTATATAATTCTCATAACACCATTGCGTTGAGTAATTTGTTTCTTTCCATGAACTATAAACCTGAGGGGATAAAAAATGGCATAAACACATTTAAATATAACATCAATGATTGCCTTGAAAAGGTTAAAATAGTACCAAAACTCCACCATTCAATTTATTACCATACTTGTTTCATGACATTTAACGAAACCTCATAATCCAACCCAAGTCCTAGCTCATCGTTTACAAGCCTTCTTTTTTTTTTAATAGGCCCTAAAATAGCGAAAGAAAGTCGTAAGCAAATATTCATACCTTAAGTAATGCAATGTGATCTCCCACATTGCCAGCATGAAAATTCATGCGTGCATTGTCAGCATGGACTTGCTTGTCTTTTGGTCGGTAAAAGATTGAATTGCCGATGGAAAGCATGGAAGCAATGGAAATGATCTCATCTGAGCACTTGTACTTCTCCGAAGCAACGATCATTTTAGACAGCATGGGATCAAGAGGAAACTCTGCCATCCGTCTACCCACTTTAGTCAGCTCGCCCAGTTTATTTAAGGCACTCAATGCGAAAAGCAGTTCTAAGGACTTTAGTAGTGCCTCAGACGGCGGTGGATCCATAAAATCAAAATGCAACAAGTCGTGAATACCAAGACTCTTAAGCATAAGGACTACATTTGCAAGGTTAGTTCTTTGTATTTCTGGGACAGTATTGTCATCTAGATCGTTGTAATAGTTGTAGGCAGTATATAGTCGGAAGCACTTTCCAGGACCTGTTCTACCAGACCGACCAGCCCTCTGATTTGCAGATGCCTTGGATATGGGAGAGACTAGCAATGATTCCATTCCAGTCCTTGGATTATAAGACTTCATCTTGCAAAATCCTGGGTCAATCACATATTTGATTCCATCAATTGTCAATGATGTCTCAGCTATATTTGTGGCGAGGACGACCTTCCTTGCCCCTTCAGGAGTGGGTTCGAATATTTTTGCTTGCAGCTCTGTTGGTAGGTTTGCATATATGGGACAGATGATCAGCTCAGCAATTTTTGTCCCTAGACCCCTTATTCTATGCTTCATAATTTCTTCTGCCGTTTCAATCTCTTCTTGACCAGTAAGGAACACCAATATATCCCCAGGTGGCTGCGTCACATGGATTTGAAGTGCAGTCACAATAGCTGCATCTAAGTAATCGGCTTCTGGAGCTTTTGTGTAATGTATTTCGACAGGATACCTCCTCCCTGGAATTTTGAAGATTGGAGCGGAATCAAAATAATCACTGAACTTTTCTGCATCCAGTGTGGCACTCGAGATGAGCAACTTTAGATCTGGTCTAAATCGCGCAATATCCTACAATACAATAAAACACAATGAAGGTTAGATCATTCTAAAAAACAAAAATATGTTCCATTTTTTTCTGCCAAGTACTTCAACTATAACAGAGATGAGAGGTGGTCAGAAGAATTAAACAGCAAAAGACAGTCAAATTCCAACAGAACCACCAATAATAGTTCTCTAAAACGCAAATATAAGCTATTGTTCTTCCAAGAAGAAAACGCAATATCTATTTCTGATTACTTGAAGCAAAGAAAAAAAAATTAGAAACTTCACAAAAACCCATAAAGAGTAGCAACTCCTATTAAACCGAATCCATCCCCATGCCGAAATTCGAATTTCCTTCAACATTTTACATACAGAATCAACTTAAAGAAAAGCAAAGTTGGACATTTGGGAAGAATCCAAACTGAAGTAATGACTTCCTAATCTGGAAAGTTGATCCATTATCCAAAAGAAGTTTCAAGATTAAGCAATAGGAATGTTGAGATAATTTGGTAAGAAAAGAAAACCGTGAAAATAACACAATTCAAAGTTGGAAGAGGTTCTGCTTACCTTTACCAAACCAAAAAGAATGTCAGTCGAGAGTGTTCTCTCGTGGGCTTCATCCACCATCACCACACTGAAATTTTAATGACACGGCAAGTGAGACGAAATAAGCAAGCTAACCAGCAATAGGTTTTCGATTTGACATAATCTCAAAGGTTACCTGTAGCCTGCTAGATCTGGTTCACCAAGGAATTCACGCAGCAGCATTCCATCAGTCATATATTTCAGAACAGTCTTCTCTGATGTGCAATCTTCAAAACGAATGGAATAACCAACCTGCATGTGACATAAATGTGGTCATTACTATAGCCAACAAAGATCAATTTCTAATAACAGATAATTATTACACTTTTTCTACATTGGATTGTTCCTTTTTTTTTTTTTTTGACCGGAGAAGAGCTGAATATTATGTATCAACAAAGAATAACTCAAAACATCTTATGAAAGAAGTCATAAGTTAGTTTTCTCCACTTTGGAGCTCACTCACAGGAAGAATTGGAAGACAACGATATCCTCAACAATAAGAGGACACATGAAGACAGCATACCTCATGCCCAAGTTTGACACCCATTTCTTGAGAAACCCTAGCAGCAACACTCATAGCAGCAACTCGCCGTGGTTGTGTACATCCAACCTTTAAGCATACAAAATAAAAATAAAATAGTATATGTCAAACCTCTATACATAATAAGTATTTAGTATGAGCTGGCTAATTATAAGAGCATGACATGATGGGGAAAAGAACTAAACCTTTCCACGCTTTGTGTATCCCGCTTCATGAAGATAC
>CM046380.1:7862547-7878547 GCA_025413485.1 Ficus microcarpa | reverse complement strand
CGTTCAAAGAGAAATACATATGTTTAAGGTCTGATAACGAGTATATACCTCGACACACTAAAATCGAGTACATTTAAAACTCTTTTTGACAAAACCCTAATAGTCGATGGAATTTCCTGATCAATCGAGAGTCAATACTCTGTAGCATAAGGGACACTACTAACTCTGTATAAAAGTAACTTTAGCGGGACCAAATTTTCGATTTACTTAAATATTTTAGTACAATTACTTCATTTAATTTCATAAAATACCAAAATTTCGGTTAAGATTAATAATCACCAAAAACAATAAAAGTCCAAGCCAAGCCACATCCCCTGTAACCCTACATTTCATTTTCTTGCTAGAACTATCTATGGCTCTATAATAATAAATTACTGCAGAAAACGAAGGCCCTAAACAGCCAAACTCCATTCTCTCTCTATGACATAATTTATCTAGCCAAGGAGGTTTGAGTTAGGAAGGAAAAAGGACCTGGAATCTACTTGCTAAAAAATTCAACTTTGTAACAAGTTTAGGCTGATTATTGATGTGAAATTTACGATGTCACAAATTCTTCTTAATTATTTTTAAATTGAACTTTTCGACTTTTCGGCCTTAACAGTGTGTTTGGTTAGCGAAAAAGAAAATATAAAGGGAACAAGAGCGAAATAGTATTTTTGGAAAATAAATAAATAAATATCAAATTATAGCATAAAATTTTGAAAATAATAATTATAAATAACAAAATCATATCTATGATACAAAAAAATTTCTCTTCCTTTCTCTTCTTTGTCTCTAACATGACACTAAGCACATAAATTTGTTATTAAAAATTGACCGTAAGTTCGAAATTTTTTATAAAATCCAAGGAAATCTAAGGATTTACCAAATATATGTGTTATAATTATCATCTTTTAAAATACATGCTATAAACTTCAAAATTATCTATAAAATATAATATTTGCTACAATTTCCCTTGAGGTTATACAACTTAGGTGAGGAAAATGGAGAGAAAGAGTCTTTTCTTTTATTGTGTATGATATAAATTCACTATTTTTATTTTTTATTTTTGTAAAATTCTCTATTCTAATTCTTAATATAAGAAGAGATTAAAAGTAGATTTTTTTTTTTCTAAAGAATTTGAAATCTTTCAACCAATTTTTTCCCTTTTGTCTCGATATCTCATTTTATCTTTATATCTTCTTCCATTTTTCCCTCCTACTAAAGAAGCTTTTATAGTAGTAAATATTCTATATATTGGTCTTTTATTCCCCAATTATGGTATCGAAACAAAAAAAAAAAAAATTTTTTGGTAAATGATAAACTTATGTACTATTTTTTTTTTTTTTTCATATATATAGCCCTGCATCTTGTATAATTACATTCAGGATGGAAGTCATATATATGTATATGCATATTTCTCGAACTCCACATCTTAAGAATGAGTTAAGTATAAAATTAGGCCATTATTTAATATTGCTATTTTTCTTTGTAAATTTTAATTATTGTCCTCTGTAAATAAAGCACTTACATAGACTAGAATTTGAAATTTTAGAGGAGTACTAACTACCAAGAGCATGAATGAAGATCAATAAATGGTATTAACAAAACAAAAAATCAAAAGGATTTGTTAGGAAATTGTACTATATTTCCATAGCTAGTTAATTACTATTATTATATAAAGCTCAAGTTTTTTACTATTTAAAATTTTAGTCTTTCTATTTTGTCTTTTTACGGATTTTTTTCAATTTTTTTCCCTTTGTTTAGATGAAATCGTTTGATATTTTTTTATTCTTTATTGTAATCATTTTTCATTGATGTAGATGCTGGTTTACTACAGTAAAAAATTTAACAGAAATTAGTGAGATTGAACGGATTAAGTAACGAATTGGGCCCTTGGCAATCGTTGATGAAATTCATATTTGTTTATATCAATGCTTGAATCTGAAAATAAACTAAATCATTCGCCCAATCGAGATGCTACGTCCTTGAAAGAGATTTTATTACTATATTTGAGGATTTTTTACAGAAGATTGTAAGGTTTCTGGAAATATTTTGGCAGCGTAAGAGTATGTTCTGATATTTTCGATATGTGTGTATGTTTAGACAAAAGTTCTCGATCCTTGTCTTCCTCTATTTATTTTGAAGCCGGTGAACTATTGTTCTTGTCTATTGGGACACGTGGATAAGTCGTGCAGTTGATAGACAGTTATCAAACAAAAGTTTGAGTGTATAAATCGTTTTTAAATTTGAATAGTAACTTTCTCTTGACTTTTTAAAATGAAACGGTGGATAGAATACGAACTGTTACGATTCAGCACATGGAATGTTCGTATGATCGATAAATCATATTAGAATTTAAGACAATCAATTTATGGAGATATTTAAACTACCTCGTCCAAACGGAGCCTTTATCTTTTAGGCTGAAAATATTTGTTTTATTTTTTTTTTACCCTTTTTTCATCTTTTGCTCTTAATTTTTTTTGAAAAATACTTTTGCTTTACTCATTTAATTTAGAAATTTTATATATACATTTTTTTAAATAAAAAAAACTTTAAAAATAATATAAATATATATATGTAACAAAGTAAATCCACGCTACCGAAGCACGCATATAAAATTAGTATTTATTAAAGTTTACGACTTTTTGGCAAATTTTTTTTTTTTTCCCCTCTTTGCCGAATAATTTTGGCAAAGTAATTAATTAGATATTTTAGGGCCATGCGAACATGGTCCATCCTCGAGAGTGATGAAACCTAGATGCACGTATAGACGGAAAGCACAGTTGCTAAATTCTGTTTAACTCAATGGAAGTCATAGCAACCACTTTTATTTTATGACACGATGTTATGAGGACGAGAATATTCTTTTGTGAGTCATTCCATTGAACCCACGTGGCACAATTTAAAAGCAGACCTCTTGATCATCACACATGTCACTACTATCCTAATTAGGAAGTATGTGTCGATTAAATGTGATTTATTTAATTAACACAATTTTTTTAAATTATATTTCGTGAATGAATTGAGTTTGAATTGAGATGAAATTTTTAAGAGTCCGTTTGGTTGTCAGTTCTGTTTGAATTAAATTGTACTTCTTTTATCATAAAAAAATTCATAAAAAAATAAAAATTTTTGATGAAAAATTATAATTTAATTTAAAAATCTTTAAAATTCAAACACCCCTGAATAGAGTTGACTTAAAAAGTCACTTTATTGATCCTAATTAGATTTCACTCATACGTGTCATTTCCTATCCTCCATTAATAAGTTATGTTGACTTTATTTAATATAACACACATTATTTTAAATTAACTATAATATGATAAAATAACAAAAATGACATTTTTAAATAATGTATCATAATATTATTAAAACGACATAAAAAGAACAGACGAAGATACAGAAAAACACATACATGTCAGGTTTATTAGTGACTGATCCCTAATAATCTGGTATGTCTACACTTTTTAGCTAAAAATAACGAGTAAACATATAAAAATAAGGAGCGATATTACAGTCTAAACTTATCCCAAAAAAAAAAAAAAAAAGTTACAGTCTAACATGTTTGATTTCCAAACTTTCACTACATCTAATAAACAAACAGAAATATTATACATTGATAAATTAATATTATAAATTAATTATTAGTATTAATATTCTTACATATTGAACGTACAGTCTTTGAATAGGAGACTTTAAGTATATAAATATATTCAAGAAATATGAATTCTAAGTAATTTATTAGAAAATTATATGCTGACTGAAATGATAAGTAAATTGTTGATCTAATTAGTGAGATTTTTTTCCATCTCCATAAATCAATTCACTAATTAGATTAACAGTTAGTTATGAAAAAAAAAAGTTATCTTTCACTAATTGACAATTAAAATTTGTATTTATCATGTTATTTGGTACAAAAAATTTCGCAGATAATGTAAGATCACCAAACATAACACAAAGTAAAGTAATAACTCATTCACTTTATCAGCTATACAGAGCATGCCTGCAGATATAGGATTAACTACAAAAATTCTTTCGAATTGTGACATTTGTAACACTTTACCTTTCGAATTTCAAGACGTAAAATCAAGTCTTTCCTATCTATATTCCGTTAACAAAAATTCCTCTTTTGTTTGGATTTTTGACAGAAAATACACATTTCAAAATTCTAATATATCACGTAAGGGTATCTTAATAATCTTTCCTATTTAAAAAGGTAGGACTAATTGCAAAAACTCCCTCCAAACTATGACCAATTTGTGACACTTTTATCCATAGAATATTTAATAATCACCCTCTGTGCAACATGTGTCCTTTTATCAAAAATTTTAATAGAATTATCTTTTTCGTTAACGGTTTTTTTTTCCATGCGAAACCGAGATTACGTTTTGAAATTTTAAGACAAAGTATTACAAGATGTGAAACGGAGATTACGGCTTTGTTTGGGATTTGAGTTCAAACTTAAAATTTTCATCTCAGTTTTTGTCTTTTTCTAAAAAAAATTTTGTCTTTTCTAAAAAAGCTTTTTGTCTTCTCTGAAAAGTTAACAAAAATTACTATTAAAATTTAAAATTTCCAACTCAAACTCATTCACTAAATGGACGTTTTGAAATTTTAAGACAAAGTGTTACAAGGGAAATCATTTGAGAGAAATTTTTGTAATTAACTTAAATTATATATATTTACTAATAACTAAATTGGTCTAATAACCTGCCAGAAAGGGAACATCTTTTGAGTTGTGGCTGCTTAACTCAAAGCATATTATCTTTTGTCATAAATAATTCTTCTTGTTGTACACCCCACGCTTTCCATCAACCTTTTTTTTTTTTTTTTTTTTTGGGTTCTAAATAAAATTAAATAAATAATTTAGTACTGATTTGTGGCATTTTTCTGAGGTATGAACACGTTGATCATCTTTTGTTCCTTTAAAATGAAGGTCTCTTACTGTTGAGATGTTATTATATATATATATATATATGTATGTATATAAACACATATGTATATATATATACCATGGCTTTGAAATCACTCCATTAGCTTTTTCCTCTTCCTCCAAGCCCCACCCCCACCAAGCACGTTGTTTCTGGACGTTGAAGCTTCCTTTTTGTACCAGCAATGGTTACATTTTTTGTTGTTTGGTTAAGCCCCTCATTAGCATTAATGTATCACATAGGTGTTAAAGAATTAGACGCCCTAATTATATATTATCCAAAAAAAAACAAAAACCATGCAAGATTTATAGAAATTATGTCTACAATAGCTCACTATAGTAATAAAATAAATTTACAACAGAAAATCGCACAGCCATCTATCTTATTATATGTTTTCTCTAACCTCTTTAACCTAAAACCGGTGTCCCTTTATAAAAATAATTGAAAAGAAAAAAACCTAGAACAACCGATTTAACAAGTATGAAATCTCAAACTACCCACATGTTATCTCCGTGCCATAGCAATAACTAAACTGCACAACTTAACAATAATGGTGGTTTAAGAAGACTATCTAAATTACTTCACACGAAAAATGAACAAAAAGAGATTTTTTTTTTTTTTTTTTTTAGAAAGGTGGTTACAAAACTTTTAAATCTAGTCCAAGTCACATACTATTTCTCTCTAGTCCTTTTTCCAATATTTTTCAGTTCAGTCAAGGTTTTTTTTTTCCCCCTTTTTTTTCTCTCTTTCAGAACATTGGTTTTCGAAGTACACTCTATTTCCCATACGAATAACAACAATAATAATAATAACAATAACAAACAATAATAACAATAGCAATAAGAATAATAACAATGATAATAATTATAATAATAATAATAATAATAATAATAATAATAATAATAAAATTATTAATAATAACAAAATAGTAATGACAATAACTAAATATGCAAAAGTGAAATTGAACTATTGGGAAATGGCATTGAAAATTAATGATTGTTTTAAGAGAAAAGTGGGTGACTCGAACAGTTTTCCCTTGCTTGTTACTAAAAGGTGATACTAGTACCTTGGGAACGTGTTTAACGTTCCACTCCACGTTTCTAATCTGACTTTGCTTTGGTTCGTTGAAGTACTAAAGTTATTATTCACATCTCAGTAGTAGACCTATATATATATGTATATGTATCTGTATGTGTATATGTGCATGTATATAAGGAAGTACCTCCTTGCTTTCTAAAGCGGTCTTGTCACCTATAACATTTCCCTCCATTTTCCTTTCTTCTCTTCTCTTCTCTTTTCAAGTATTCACAGAGAAAAAGTCGAGGTAATCTTCGTAAAACCTTTTGCTTTGTTAAATGCCGATTTGTGTTTTAACTTGTCTTTTAATCTTTGATTCGTATCGTCTTTTTGTATAAAGAGAAAAGGGTTATAAGAATAGAGAGTGGCGTAATGATTTATAATCTTGTAGTCGTCAATCTGGAAGAATTGTTAAGAAGTGTCTGCCACTTGGAACTCTTTTATACCATGATAATGAATATTGTTCTGAATCTCATGCAAAAATGAATATTTTTCATTTTCTAGATTATTCATTTTGCTCTAATGAATGCGAAATTTTGTACAAAGTTTTTTTTCTCCTTAAGGACTAGTCTTGTCACTTGAAAATTGAGATTAGTTAAAATTCATTAATTGTAAGTGAATTGCCTTGATTTTCATATTGGCAGGCGTTTTTTTTTTTTTTTTCTTAAGATTTTACAAGGTCAAAGAAAATGGTGAAAATCTGCTGCATTGGAGCCGGGTATGTTGGAGGGCCAACCATGGCGGTAATTGCTCTCAAGTGTCCTCTAATTGAGGTTGCTGTTGTCGACATCTCGGTTTCGAGAATTGCAGCCTGGAACAGCGACCAGCTTCCGATCTATGAACCGGGCCTTGAAGAAGTGGTGAAGCAGTGCAGAGGAAAGAACCTTTTCTTCAGCACTGATGTGGAGAGACACGTCTCCGAGGCAGACATTGTGTTTGTCTCTGTCAACACTCCGACGAAAACCAGTGGCCTTGGAGCAGGCAAGGCTGCAGACTTGACGTACTGGGAGAGCGCAGCCAGGATGATTGCTGATGTCTCAAAGTCCAACAAGATTGTTGTTGAGAAATCAACTGTCCCGGTGAAAACCGCCGAGGCAATTGAGAAGATTCTGACTCACAACAGCAAGGGAATCAACTTTCAGATCCTGTCCAACCCTGAGTTTCTTGCCGAGGGGACTGCAATCCAGGACCTGTTTAACCCCGACAGGGTCCTCATCGGAGGTAGGGAAACCCTGGACGGGCAAAAGGCGATTCAATCACTGAAAGCTGTGTATGCACATTGGGTGCCCGAGGACAGAATCTTGACAACCAATCTGTGGTCTGCAGAGCTCTCGAAGCTGGCTGCAAACGCCTTTCTTGCGCAGCGTATCTCGTCTGTCAATGCCATGTCAGCTCTCTGTGAAGCTACCGGAGCTGATGTTTCACAGGTCTCCCATGCCGTTGGCAAGGACACGAGAATTGGACCTAAGTTTCTCAATGCCAGTGTTGGCTTTGGCGGGTCTTGCTTCCAAAAGGACATACTAAACTTGGTCTACATCTGCGAGTGCAATGGCCTAACTGAGGTTGCAAACTACTGGAAACAAGTCATAAAGGTGAATGACTACCAAAAGAACCGGTTTGTCAACCGCGTTGTCTCTTCAATGTTCAACACAATTTCCGGTAAAAAGATTGCCATTCTTGGCTTTGCCTTCAAGAAAGACACTGGTGACACAAGGGAAACTCCCGCCATCGATGTTTGCAAGGGGCTGTTAGGTGACAAGGCAAAGCTGAGCATTTATGACCCACAGGTTACCGAGGATCAAATCCAACGGGACCTTTCGATGAACAAGTTCGATTGGGACCACCCAATCCATCTGCAGCCAATGAGCCCGACTGCAGTGAAGCAAGTCAGCATTGCTTGGGACGCTTACGAGGCAACTAAGGACGCTCACGGGATCTGCATTCTTACTGAGTGGGATGAGTTCAAGAAACTCGATTACAAGAAGATTTTTAACAAAATGCAAAAGCCTGCTTTTGTGTTTGATGGCAGGAACATTGTGGATGTTGAGAAGCTGAGGGAGATCGGATTCATCGTGTACTCGATTGGGAAGCCGTTGGACCCATGGCTGAAGGATATGCCTGCTGTGGCATGAGATTAGCTCCCCCATGGGAATTGAGAGCCGGAGTTGAGCTTCAAGGAGATGCAGTTTCTTTCATTTCATAATCATTTTTAGTTGTTGTTTTCCCTTTATTTCTTCCCTTTTACTACTGTTCTTTCTAGTTCTCTTGTCTTACAGAGTGATTCTACATTATGTTCTCTTCAAATAAAAAGGCCAAGTTTATAATACAACCATCGTTTCAATGATCAGTCATGCCTCTTCAAATTGACGTGTTTCAATGATCAGAATACGAGTTGAAACGAGCAGCGTAATTTAAAGCGAGAGATCATAAAACAAAATCCCGAGAACAGTAGCAATGTATCAAAAAATTTATTTATTAAAAAAAAAAAAAAAAAAAAAAAAAAAAATGGGTGAAGTCTCTAAGTCAATGGAAGCTAGCAATTGGCCGCACATATTTACAAGCTAGTGTTTGGCGACCGGCCAAATTGGAGTCCCCATGGGGACCAATAAAACTTGAACAAAATAGCGTCCATACCTCAAGTCAACAACAATTAGGTAGAATTACACTCCAAAGGTCACTACAACATTAGGAAAATGTCTCATCAGAAGGAATTATCTTGAAAAATAATTAGAATTACATGAATAGTTGAGAAGACGATGAAAAAAATATCACTTCTCAATACAGATTTTTGGAAGATACAAATTCAATAACCTACTTGCGCAAATGCATTTTAATGCTTCACCGCTACCAAAAAACCAGTTACAAAACGGTACGATCTATAATACATGTAAATTTGGGTTAAAAAATGAGTCACACTAGGATTCCTCAACATGATAGACTGCAAAAAGATCCCCCCAAAACGAAGAAATCGGACCGGGTTGGAAGGCAGGGGTGTTAGGGGCCTTTCTTTTTCCCCCCCTCTATGTACAATAAATTATAGATGGTTCGAAAATACAAAATTGTGCGGCCCTTCCTGATTTCCTCTGCCCCCAGCTTGCCAACGGTTGTATATACAATTATCCTTTATGCTAAAATCTTCATTTTGTCACTAGTTTCGATCCTCCGATGCACGCCCTTCGCCACGAGGCATCTTCTTCGAAGTTGCTACCGCAGATAATAATTTTATGTTAGTATATGATAAATATTATAAAAATCATAATCAGCTAAATATATGACATTATCACCACTAAATATTAGCCTAGGAACAGATTATTATTTCTTAGCGTTTTAACTTTGTCTAGATAACGATACGGTTAACCCTTGATTGTGCGAGTAACATTAAGGAAGGGGGGAGAGAGAGAGAGAGAGAGAGCATACAGTCTTCCACATCTTTCAGCTGGTAATAATGAGGGGCTATTTCAACCAGCCACTCTGGCTTTAGTTCTGTAACCTGCAATTGGATATCTTCGTATTAGCGGTGTAACAACATTAAATCCAACATTGGCCGATAGGCCCAAAACTGAAAAGCAATTCCAATATAATTCTGTGGAGTGGAAAGAGTTACCTGTCGCATATATTCCTTAGTTGTAAGCACTAACTCATGGTATACAACCCATCTCGGAAGAACCTGAGGATATAAAAACGGAAGCATAAGCAATCTTTCACGGGGAACAATATTCTTTTTAGAGCCATTGTCAATACATTTTATGTGTGCTTTAGCATTTTCGTTTTCACGTACAAATGAAATTCTCTAATGCATTCCATTAGAACATGCTCGCAGTTCAAATATTTACGTCCCTGATAGTAAAAGCCCAAACTGATTTTGTATTACATAAACATATAAAGTAGTTCAGAGCATCCCCGATTCCCAACCAAACCGAAAAATAAATAAAAAAATAAATTATATTGCACATTCTTCATTCAAGATGCAGCATGACCAAAACCAAACAATTGACGCTAAAGCCCAAATGCTCATTTTTCCTATTGAAGATGTAGTGTAACTAAAACCAATCAACCTCGCAATTTAAAGTCCGAAAACGAAAACGTAATGTAAATTCCTTACCTGGGCCAGCCCTGAGCTAGGGTGTATATGGACAGTCTGTGGATGTTTGACTGTTCGGTAAGATCCATTCTTTTGTAGCCTTGCAGAATGAGGGAAGAAACCTGAAAGGAATTTAGGAATTTCGTTTCAAAATAAGTTTCAACAATTAACATTTAAAACCAAAAATAATAATAATAAAAAAATCCACTTATGTGTCATTCGTTCGGATGGTTGTCATAAATCACCAGATGTTATGGACTTCTTTATAGCTTCAAAATCATTGGGATTCGACACTAGCTCAATCTCGACTCTCTCCAGGAGTCCCTCCAGTTGATCTCTTATATCTCTTGCACGTTTCATACTCCTAACCTACAAGCATTTTAAGATCTCTGTTGGCTAAAAGAATCCGATTCTGAATTACTGACATTATTTTTGGAACAAAGCTAGATATTACAAAAAGATCCACTAAACATCAACTTTATAGTCACATCAAGTGTATCCATCACTAACTGGGTTTTTTCTATTAACCTGGAATGAAACTGGGTTCGTAGAAAGGAATTTTCCTGATACAGCAATATATACATATATATATGAAATAAAAAATAAATAAATAAAAAACGGAAGTTCTAAACGAGTCACCATTTTGGAAAAGGAACACACTAAAATCAGTCAACCCCAGGGCCTATAAAATGCCAAAGTTGGGTTTCGGAATCATGCAAAGTAACAGAAAATCATGCAGCCAAAAATTTGCATCTATCAAAAGCGTGCCATGATAGGATTAGGACACCAAAATTGAATAAGGAATTCGGTAATTATCCATAGTACCTGTATATAATTCTCATAACACCATTGCGTTGAGTAATTTGTTTCTTTCCATGAACTATAAACCTGAGGGGATAAAAAATGGCATAAACACATTTAAATATAACATCAATGATTGCCTTGAAAAGGTTAAAATAGTACCAAAACTCCACCATTCAATTTATTACCATACTTGTTTCATGACATTTAACGAAACCTCATAATCCAACCCAAGTCCTAGCTCATCGTTTACAAGCCTTCTTTTTTTTTTTAATAGGCCCTAAAATAGCGAAAGAAAGTCGTAAGCAAATATTCATACCTTAAGTAATGCAATGTGATCTCCCACATTGCCAGCATGAAAATTCATGCGTGCATTGTCAGCATGGACTTGCTTGTCTTTTGGTCGGTAAAAGATTGAATTGCCGATGGAAAGCATGGAAGCAATGGAAATGATCTCATCTGAGCACTTGTACTTCTCCGAAGCAACGATCATTTTAGACAGCATGGGATCAAGAGGAAACTCTGCCATCCGTCTACCCACTTTAGTCAGCTCGCCCAGTTTATTTAAGGCACTCAATGCGAAAAGCAGTTCTAAGGACTTTAGTAGTGCCTCAGACGGCGGTGGATCCATAAAATCAAAATGCAACAAGTCGTGAATACCAAGACTCTTAAGCATAAGGACTACATTTGCAAGGTTAGTTCTTTGTATTTCTGGGACAGTATTGTCATCTAGATCGTTGTAATAGTTGTAGGCAGTATATAGTCGGAAGCACTTTCCAGGACCTGTTCTACCAGACCGACCAGCCCTCTGATTTGCAGATGCCTTGGATATGGGAGAGACTAGCAATGATTCCATTCCAGTCCTTGGATTATAAGACTTCATCTTGCAAAATCCTGGGTCAATCACATATTTGATTCCATCAATTGTCAATGATGTCTCAGCTATATTTGTGGCGAGGACGACCTTCCTTGCCCCTTCAGGAGTGGGTTCGAATATTTTTGCTTGCAGCTCTGTTGGTAGGTTTGCATATATGGGACAGATGATCAGCTCAGCAATTTTTGTCCCTAGGCCCCTTATTCTATGCTTCATAATTTCTTCTGCCGTTTCAATCTCTTCTTGACCAGTAAGGAACACCAATATATCCCCAGGTGGCTGCGTCACATGGATTTGAAGTGCAGTCACAATAGCTGCATCTAAGTAATCGGCTTCTGGAGCTTTTGTGTAATGTATTTCGACAGGATACCTCCTCCCTGGAATTTTGAAGATTGGAGCGGAATCAAAATAATCACTGAACTTTTCTGCATCCAGTGTGGCACTCGAGATGAGCAACTTTAGATCTGGTCTAAATCGCGCAATATCCTACAATAAAACACAATGAAGGTTAGATCATTCTAAAAAACAAAAATATGTTCCATTTTTTTCTGCCAAGTACTTCAACTATAACAGAGATGAGAGGTGGTCAGAAGAATTAAACAGCAAAAGACAGTCAAATTCCAACAGAACCACCAATAATAGTTCTCTAAAACGCAAATATAAGCTATTGTTCTTCCAAGAAGAAAACGCAATATCTATTTCTGATTACTTGAAGCAAAGAAAAAAAAATTAGAAACTTCACAAAAACCCATAAAGAGTAGCAACTCCTATTAAACCGAATCCATCCCCATGCCGAAATTCGAATTTCCTTCAACATTTTACATACAGAATCAACTTAAAGAAAAGCAAAGTTGGACATTTGGGAAGAATCCAAACTGAAGTAATGACTTCCTAATCTGGAAAGTTGATCCATTGTCCAAAAGAAGTTTCAAGATTAAGCAATAGGAATGTTGAGATAATTTGGTAAGAAAAGAAAACCGTGAAAATAACACAATTCAAAGTTGGAAGAGGTTCTGCTTACCTTTACCAAACCAAAAAGAATGTCAGTCGAGAGTGTTCTCTCGTGGGCTTCATCCACCATCACCACACTGAAATTTTAATGACACGGCAAGTGAGACGAAATAAGCAAGCTAACCAGCAATAGGTTTTCGATTTGACATAATCTCAAAGGTTACCTGTAGCCTGCTAGATCTGGTTCACCAAGGAATTCACGCAGCAGCATTCCATCAGTCATATATTTCAGAACAGTCTTCTCTGATGTGCAATCTTCAAAACGAATGGAATAACCAACCTGCATGTGACATAAATGTGGTCATTACTATAGCCAACAAAGATCAATTTCTAATAACAGATAATTATTACACTTTTTCTACATTGGATTGTTCCTTTTTTTTTTTTTTTGACCGGAGAAGAGCTGAATATTATGTATCAACAAAGAATAACTCAAAACATCTTATGAAAGAAGTCATAAGTTAGTTTTCCCACTTTGGAGCTCACTCACAGGAAGAATTGGAAGACAACGATATCCTCAACAATAAGAGGACACATGAAGACAGCATACCTCATGCCCAAGTTTGACACCCATTTCTTGAGAAACCCTAGCAGCAACACTCATAGCAGCAACTCGCCGTGGTTGTGTACATCCAACCTTTAAGCATACAAAATAAAAATAAAATAGTATATGTCAAACCTCTATACATAATAAGTATTTAGTATGAGCTGGCTAATTATAAGAGCATGACATGATGGGGAAAAGAACTAAACCTTTCCACGCTTTGTGTATCCCGCTTCATGAAGATACTGAGGTATCTGTGTCGTCTTTCCTGAACCAGTTTCACCAACAATGACGAGAACCTAAAAAGCAATAAGTCAAAGGCATAAGAGAAGGATACGTTCATAGACAATATACTGCTATATGTGCATTAGGAACCAGCGGTAAATGCTCTTCATGTTGTTGTCAAATTAAAAGCTAGTACCGTGCCAAATGATTATCACCAAAACAAGTTCAAGAAATTTTCTTGTTGTCAAACATATAAATCACTTCCAAATAGTTAACGAGAAAAACCTGATGATCGTGAACAGCTTTGAGCAGCTCATCACGATATTGATATATGGGCAAAGTTTTTCTGTCTGCCTGAATGAAAAAAAAGGTAATGTTAAGCACCTAAAGCTTATACAGAAAACAACAAAACAAAACAAAACAATGTAAAACAAAGCAAAACAAACCAAACCTGAAGCTTCTCCAAGGCTGATTGGGCCTTGGACTGCTCGTGTAACTCAGTCTGCGAATCATCAAACTGCAAGAGAGAGTGACAAAAAGATGAAACATCACCGTGGAAAATAAATATCAAAGTCAAACCGAAAAGATTACGCGTAACATTCACACGACACCGAAGAATTGAGGAACTTATCAGCTTGCTTGATAGTATACCTGATCCCCATCCATCACTGATGCATTAATAAAATCAATCTGGTCCTCAAACACAAACCTACAATTAAAAGGTTCGCAGTGTTAGTAATACTCGGGCATAGACAAAGGAAGTTTCCACAACAAGCATCTACAATAGGTTTGACTCTCTGCGAAATGAAGGTAACAGAAAAAAGAAAAAGGAAGGAAAACCAACTTACTGATAATCATCAGACACTTGCTTTTTGTTTTTTGAACCGAACTTCAATGTTGCCTTGCCTACAGTGACAGTGTGAGAAAAATATCAGAAATGGAGAAAAATTGGAAACTAGCATTCTGAAAAAAATTTTAAATAAAACTTTCAGCATCAACAAACCAATTTGATGATCCTCCCAGGCCTCCTGTTCGGCAAAAGGGTTCATTTTCTCCCCAGCAGCATTATCCCTATATGCCGAAAACAAACAAATAGTTTAAATTATAAACAAAACAAATAAAAGGGTTGTGCATGTGTGTGTTTGTGTGAAGATCTTCATGTCATTTTTTTCTTCAGAGTGATAACCTGTAACGTTGAATGGCTACAGCAAATCTCTTCTCCTGATTAACGCCACCCTCCTGATCATAGGCATCAGGCATCCGATACTGCATTTTCCAGAAAAGAAAATGTCAAATGTTGAATTCACTAAACATTTTTCGAGAAGTGTGATCAGTAAAGTAATTAAAGAAACAATTAACAAATTACTAGGATCTCCCACCATGCTACCAGAAGAAAAATGTGAGTACCTCAGTTGCATCATCAGTTTCCTCAGTCCGCTTCTTCAACAGCTCAAATATCTGCTTTTTGTATCTACAGAAAAATAAATCTATGACGCTTTGTGAAACAACTTTCAGTATGTGTGCAGGCATCTATATGTATACAAGTTTGAATATTTAACAGACATATAAAATAAATTTACTATGTAGCTGTGACTGACACCAAGCAGCAAGGAAAGGAATTAACATGGCTCTTATTACAACATCAAGAAGGAATAATATAAATTACCCCATTTCACGTCGTTCTTTTTCACTAAGCTTCACGCCTTCAAACAAATACTGTTCGTCTTCTATATCATCCCTGAGATATACATCATACCAGCAGAATATTAGAGACAGTATGGAACTTATGGTAATAAAATAAATCTGCAACACACAACGTTTTCTTACCTGATTTCCTCCAGTTTCTTTTGTTCCCTTTTCTTTAAATATTCTTGTCTTGAAACTTTTCTGAAACAAAAGCAATAAACCAGGAAAAGCATTAGTACCAACTGCCTATTTACAGCATATAATCAGAAGACACTTAATGCAGGCACAATATATACTCAATTCCTTTTCTTAACTTCTTTGACAACCAAAAATAAATCCTTTCACACTAATTGTATCTTGAAACACTTCAAGCGCTTTCCCCCATGCACGAGGTAATCACATTTAACACCTTTTCCATGCCTAGATTCCTTGTATTTACAGAAAATCTTAACAATTTCTTTTGTTTGATATTTCACAAGAAAGGATCACTACCAAACAGAGGAATCATCAACACAAAATGGATAAGCACAATGCATAATAACTCACCTTAAGGTATGCATGTCATCATCCTCCATTGCCTTTGATCTTCGAATAGCCTCTTCTGTTATACATAATATGCATCTCCATTAATATCATAAATCAAATAGACAGTAAATACATGCCACACACCTTAAAGTATTAACTTGTACTTACCTTCCTCCTTTTTTGATAACTTTTGTTCAGTTAACTGTTGCAACCAAAAAGAGGGGGAAGAAAGGAAAAAATTAGCTACTTAAATCAAGAAAACG
>CM046380.1:7836671-7862447 GCA_025413485.1 Ficus microcarpa | reverse complement strand
TTGCTTTATGATATCAATTCCAATATTATTGACAACTTGAAGAAGGAAACCAAACTTAAAGTCAGATCCAGTACCTTGCGGGTAGATGCTGCATCCCGCTCTCTTAGATTTTTCTCTAATTGCTCTCTTTCCCTTTGATCACGCTTCATTTCTTCCTCTGACTACATGTCACAATAAACACATGATAAAATTAACATGATTGAAAAAATAACCATAGAGAAACACTATATCATTTGCCTGTCTTTATAACTTTATTTAGTATTTTGTTATCTGGTTATGTTAATCTAACTTGTTTATTCATTTGATAAGAATTGACAGAACAGCAGTGCTTACAATGAGAACTGCAATTTAGAATAACAAAAATAAAAATACCTCTGAACCATCATCGTCATCTGATGAAGTTCGCCTTTTAACTCGCCTCTCTTCTTGTCCACGAAAAATCCCCTGGTAAATATAATGAAGTCAAAACAAAGACAACAATTTAGAACAAGCATGACTAGCAGCTTACTGCCGTGTGAAAAAAGGGAAAAAAAATCTATAAAATATGAAAACTATGCCTCATCATCATCATCCTGATCTTGGGTCTCGTCCTTCTTCCTAAACCTTTTGTTGCCGGACGCTCCTCTTCTATTTTCTGCTGCAGAATCAACGGAAACAATGCCACTGCCAGACCCACGGTTGTCATCCTCGTCTTCATCATCCGCATCAAGTAAAGCATATGTCTTTCTCGCAATCAATGCAGCTTCTCTTTCTTGCTTTTGATAACTCTGATGCACACAAATATAAAAAGTAAACATCAGTATGTTTCACCACTTCACAAACCACGCTGCCAAGAAAGGACACATATCACGTGATATCTCAATTCACTTAATCCCAAGAGAAAACTTACACTTAAACCAGATGCTTTATGGGGTACCCGATTGAAGATTTCCACAGCAAATGCACGCGTTTCACTCGATGAGGATAATCCAAACTCCACAAGCTTACTCACCACATCCGCCGGCGAAGTTGCTTGTTTAGCTACAATAAAGCCAAAGTTACCATATTTCGTAGTTAAAATACACCGTACAAAAAAGAAAACAAAAAAAAAAACAATTTTGGAGTATGAGCTCGGAGCAACTTACATAGCCCAATAACATACTGAACAAGCGTGGATTGAGAATATCCTAACAATGACATTAATTTATCCGAAACCCAAGTCTTCAATTTCCCATCACTCGCCATATTCACTGCCAAAGGAAAAAATAAAAACAAGTCTCTTTTCAGATCAAATAAACCCCTTTTGTTTTCCACTGGCTCTAAAGGGATTAGAGCAGTTAAAACTCAATAAACTCGAAACATTGATACTGAAAAAAACCTTGAATTACTGTTAAAACTCAGAAAAAGGGGTTCAAAGAGGAGCAACCACTTCAGAAAAAACGATTGCTTTCATATGTATATGTATGTAAGTGTGTTATATGTATGAATATAATCAATATGTATGAACGGATAAAAGAAACAAAATGCATATACTACCGAAATCGAGAAAAGAAGCAAAACAGCAGTTTATCAATACTTCACCGAACAATAAAGCTTAAAATAAATCAAATTTGAAAAAATTTATCTCGAAATTCAACGAATTAGCAAATTATCATCCTACTGAAGCAGCAGATACGTAAAGAAAACCTAAGGGCACAAGCTTGGAAGAACAATGGTAGAGAAATAAATCGAACAAGAACAAAAGTAGTTTGAATGGGTTAAGGTTGTTGACTGACCTCTCTCTCTCTCTCTCTTTCCCTCCTCTGTCTCTCTCTCTCTCTCTCTCTCTCTCTCTCTCTATATATATATATATATATCTCTCCGGCGAGTTGTGCCGAGAAGAGAGTCGCCGCAAACGGTGATGGTCGTCGTTTTGCTCTCCACTGGATTCTCTTGTTAATTGTCGTTGGTTTAATTCTGGTTTTTGTGGTCGGTCACTTGATACGGCACCGTTTAAAACCTATAATAAATCGTAGGAAAGCCATGTAAAATAAATAATTTTTCAAAAATTTTTAATTAATTTGAAAAATGATTTCCAGTGACTTTTAATTTGATGTATAACCTACTAATAATGATTTCAGATGTGATTCTATCAAAAATATAGAATTTGACTCAAATAAAAAAAATACAGAATTTAAATCTCATTTAAAAAAAGACCTATTTTATAAATCATGATTATATATATACATATAAATTTCCAATTGTAAAAATTAAAAAAATGAAAGACTAATTTATTAGTTTCATTTTGTGATACTGTCATTTTGATATTCACCCTATTAAAGCCAAACTAAATTACCATTAAGTAAACTATTATGATAAATTGTTTGCTTTGTCTCTAAATCTTTAAGTTTATGTAATTTTGGTCCTTATTCTTTTTTTTTTTAGTTAGAATAACCCTAAACTATTAAAAAAGTTATTACATTAATTATTTTCGTTAATTTTTGGATATAATTTGTTAGTCAGCATTATTTTTTATCAAAATTGTTAACGGATTCTGTCCATAAATTAATGAAAAGAATTATCATAACAACATTTTTTATCGTTTACGGACATTTCAACTATGAAAAATATAACATGGACTAAAATTATACAAATTTATAAGTTTAGGGACTAAATGAGTGATTTATCTAAATTATTTGTTTGCAACTTTTTTTCACTTAATAATATAAATCAAAACCCTATTCAATTTTAAAATAAGGGCGATGTGACAATCTCTTTAAAGCAATTTCATGGATTGCCACCTTTTTCTCCATGAGATCGATATTTTTTGCCACACAGTAAAAATTATTGTTGGCCCTACCTTTTTTCTTTAAAAAAAAAAAAACAAAACAAAACAAAACAAAACAAAACAAGAAACAAAAAAACAAGTTGTGTGGCCATTTTTAACCTTTCTAACATTCCACCAATTTCCTACGTCGCCCACATCATATCAACACTTGCACTTTATTCCATCTCCTCCCTTGAGTGTGTTTTTATTTTATTTTATTTTATTGGTAAGCACTTCAACACCCCTCTATATTAATCTAATTTACACATTTTTTTACACTTATTCGTAATTGAACCTTGGACTTATCGAACCTAACCCTTAATCCCCCTTCCCTCATCAACTGAGCCCCGGTGACTTCCCCCTTGAGTTTCTCTTACCTCAAATAGACAATGCTGACGTGATAGGGTTAAAAGACGAGATGGAGATCGCAACTGCTATTGTGATATCTCTCAACACGGGGGGCTACCGTAGTGAGATCTTCCGGTATCATTTATATCCCTCACTTGCTGGCAATGCTTCTTCACCCTTCACCTTTTGAGTTTTTTCTTCTGTGTGTGTGTGTGTTTTTTTTTTTTTTTTTTTTAATTATCCCGGTAAAAAGTTCTATGTTTTGTCTAGCATTTCAATTCAACTATAATTAAACTGTACTTTTTCATTTCAGTTTTTGTGTTTTTCTGAAAAGTCAATAAAAATTATAACTAGTTTTAAAAAGTCAACTAAGTTTATTTAAATTTTTCATCTCTAACTAGCAAACCAAACGAAAATTTAATAGGACTAAAAAATTTCTCCTTTCAAAAAAAAAAAAAAATCTCAGAAATTTCTAGTATACTTACAGACCACTTGTTATCCTCGATGACTCGATAGCATGGTAGAGTACAACTCAAAGGTAAGGGCTAGTGCCGATATTCTGCTGCGATAATTGTGTTAGGACCTTCTTTTTTTTTTTTTTTTTTTTTTTTAACGATAAAATTCAGTCAAATATTGTACGTGTATAAATCCCCTTCCTTTTTTTTTTTTTTTTTCTTTTTACCCTAATTCCCTTTATTAACTTTTTTCAGGCAAAGGGGAAAAAAGGGTTAAAAGTCTACTTTATGGTATTAAAAAAAAAAAAACCAAACAAATAGAACTCTATTTCTAACTGTAAAATTTGTATTAAAAATAACATTTTGTCTGTTTAACTTATTACTTTAACTTTTATTTTAATAGGTTAAAAAAACATACTTAATATAAAAGAAAGTGCTTTTTTTTTTTTTTTGAATTTAGGAATGAAAGGATTTCATTTTGTGATAAATTATAATTAATTTTTGAAACATTAACCAATCGTAATCTAAAAATCTCATCTAAAATCCGTGTTCCAAACACATTCTTATACAACATTAAGAATGTGCACTATTACTTAGAGAAATAATTATTACACCACACTAAAAAAGTTTTTAAAAAAAGTGGTATTCTCTTTCCTGTTTTTCAAAAAAACTTATATCTTAAAAATCTATCATTTTCTTAAAATTCAAAATGAGATTTTTTTTTTTTTCAAATATCTAAAGAGAAATAAAAAATTACAAGATGGACACTATAATATCCATATTATAAATTTTTCGAACACATTTTTAGTTTTTGCACTCTTTTGTGTATCATAGTTCAATTTCAATTCACACATATCTTAAACATATAATTCCAAACCAATCGCCAAAACTCCGCATCTAATTGTTACCCTAAACAACTGGTAAATTTTATTAAAAAAACTCCTTAGATGTTGACAATAATGTGCATTAAAGACCCTGTAAATAGGCACTATCCCTCAACATATGAGCATTACCTTAGTCATACCAAATATATTAACAATAAAAATATGAGAAAAGCACATAAATAAAACAAATTTCAAGATTATTGCATCAATATGATATAAAAAATTAATATTAGACCAATATGATATAAAATTAAATTAAAGTTACTTAAAATTTGTATTTTGTTGTTAATAGATGAAGAAAATGTAATTATTTATGTAATTTTCTTTAAAATAAAATATTTGACCCATCAAAGTGCTCGCTTCAAACATATCTCCAAAATTTTTTTTTTGTCTTTTTTTTTTAAACTTAAAAATACTTTTCACAATTCACATATCTAAATGTTAACAATAAACTCATACTTTAAAATATCATAACTTTATTATTTTAAGTTCAACTTAGATTTTTTTTTTTCAAATTGTATTTTTTTTTTAATTTTAGGAAAAGGCTGTGTAGAGCCTCTCCCAGAGTAACTACCAGTAAAGTTCTTTTTTGAACCGTTGAGATTTAATCGATCGGTTCAAATATTATTAGTATACCATACTTATTATACACCTTACCTCATATTACTCTTTTCATCCCTAAGTCTTTTTCGTCGTCAGCAACCGCCCCGACGCCGGCGACCCACCCGCAGACCCGACAACACCCCTCAACCCCCTGTCAGCACCCTGGCCCCAGCCCCCCCGACGCCCCCCACCCCAGGTCCCCCTTCTCCGACACCCCCACCCCTGGCCCCTTCCCCGGCCTCCCCCAACCCCCTTCGACGAGACCCCACCTCTCTCTCTTTTCTTTCTCTCTTCCCCTCTTTCCCGGCCCCCGGCCCCTCCACCCCACCCCACCCAAGACAAGGACCCCCCATCCCTCGTCTCTCTCTCTTCTCGCATCGGGGGTGTGGGGGGCGCAAGCCGAGAAGAGAGGGAGGGGAAGAGAAAGAGGGGGTGGGGGGTCCCCGTCAGGAGGCTGCCGAGGGGCGCTGGGGGGGTGAGTAGTGGAGGTCGGGGGAGGGGGTGGCTGGGACTAAGGCCGGGGGTGGGTTGCCAGTGCGGTAGCCAAGGTTAGTCTCCGACAGCGGGAAGGTCACCGGCGACGAAGAAGACTTGAGGGTGAGAAAGGTAATATGAGGTAAGATCTATAATAAGTTTGATACACCAATAACATTTTAACCGTTTGATGGAGTTTCTTGGTAAAAGGTCTCTATCACAGTACTATCGTTTTTTTTAGGGAAGAGTTGTGGTAGAGATCCTTTGAGGATCACTACCGGTAGAGTCTTTTTTTGGACCGTTAAGATTCAATCGAACGGTTGAAAAGTTATTGGTGTATTATAATCACCATACACCTCACCTCATACAAACTTTCCCACACTCATTTTCTCCGTCGCCGGCGACCGTCCCGACGCCGGCGATAGACGCCAGCGACGCACCTCCGGCCGGCTTCCGGTGACTTTTTCTCTCTCTTCCCCTTTCTCTCTCTTCTCTTCTCCCTCTCTTCTCTCTCTCTCTCTCTCTCCGGCCGACCCCTCCGCCTCCACCGCCGCCGTTTCTCTCTCTTCTCCTCTCTGCTGCTTCGACTTTCCAAATTCAAGCTTCAGCTCCAATCTCTGATCACCGACGTTCGAGAGCTCAGAGTAAGGTTTCTGATCATCATCACCAAAATCCCTCTCCCTCTCTCTCTAACTGTTCTTTGTGGAAGCATTTCAGGAAAGAGAACGCTCGGCGACGGAGCAACTTCATTGCAGAATTCAGGTTTTCCTTTTCGATCGATTTGCGTTTTCGCCCAGCCCCCCCACCCGACCCTCGACGTGAGAAGAGAGAGAGACAGAGAGGGGTAGTCGCGGGTGGGGAAGAGAGAGAGAGGAGAAGAGAGAGAAAGGGGAGAGGGGAAGAGAGAGAGGAGTGCCGGCGGGGTGGGGCGGCCGGAGCTGGGGCCGGTTGTGGGGGGGCAGGGGGTGGGGAGGCCGGGCGGGGGGCGCCGGCGGGGGAAGAGAGAGAGGAGAAGAGAAAGGGAAGAGAGAGAGAAAGGGAGGGGCTGCCGGCGGGGAGGGGTGGCCGGAGCTGGGGTGGCGGTGGAGGCGGCCGGGGTGGGGCAGGGGGGTCGGCCGGAGAGAGAGAGAGAAGAGAGGGAGAAGAGAAGAGAGAGAAAGGGGAAGAGAGAGAAAAAGTCGCCGGAAGCCGGCCGGAGGTGCGTCGCCGGCATCTCTCGCCGGCGGCGGGACGGTCGCCAGCGACGGAGAAAATGAGTGTGGGAAAGTTTGTATGAGATGAGGTGTAAGGTAATTATAATACATCAATAACTTTTCAACCGTTCGATTGAATCTTAACGGTCCAAAAAAAGACTCTACCGGTAGTGATCCTCAAAGGATCTCTACCACAACTCTTCCATTTTTTTTAATATGTTTCAAATTTTAATACTTTTTAATTTCAAATAATTTTTTTAAAAATCCAATATACATTTTTAAAATTTGTCTTAACTTTAATCTAAAACTCCGTCCAGAAAATCTCCTCAAACTGGCCAAAAGTAGTTTGTAGCAACTGTAGTATAGAGTTGGGCGTTACTGTTGGGGGCTTTGCAGATAAGGGATTAAAATGGAAACTTGTTGCAAGACTAACCTCAAGAGAGAAAATATTGCAAGACTAACCTCCTTCATTAATCAATTTTTTGTTTTCTCCAAAATACCCTTTACAAGTTAAAAAAAAAAAAAAAGATATATGAGATAGATTTATCGGATCTGAAGGGCGGGAGTTCATCTTCTGTTAAAAAAAAAAAAAAATTTGAAGAAACCCATTTTGTTCTCTCATTTCGTTTCACCTCAAAACTACACTCATTTTTCATCTCCATCATCCCCTCAAAACGGACCAACCTTATATTCCGGTTAACTTCGTCGATTTCCAGCAAGGAAAGGAGAGGAAGTACTGTAAAAATTTTGATAAGTTCATCTCAAACCCTCAAAAATTTTTATTGAAATCGTTTTTAAGGTTATTTAAGGGTTGGGCATTCATGGTTTCGGAGCTTAGTATAGAAAAACAAAATGATTCAACCTATTTTGCAATAATTTTTGGCTTGTAAAATCTGTAAATTTGCAAATCCAGTCCAAAATAAATACAGTGACCTGACCGGCCGGACCGGCCTTGGCCGGTCCGGCCAGTCCGGCCGGTCTTGCCGGTCAGGAAAACCAGCAAGCCGGTCATGTCAGTCAGGAAAAAAAAATTCAAATTTTTCATAAATTTTTTTTTAATTCTTTCATAACAATCTTTATTGTTTTCTTATTTTTATCTTGAAGGAAAATGAGTGAGATTGTCATGACTGACAATAAAGATTGTTATGAAAGAATTAAAAAAAAATTTATGAAAAATTTGAATTTTTTTTTTCCTGACTGACATGACCGGCTTGCTGGTTTTCCTGACCGGCCAGACCGGCCGGACCGGCCTTGGACGGTCAGGAAAACCAGCAAGCCGGTCATGTCAGTCAGGAAAAAAAAAATTCAAATTTTTCATAAATTTTTTTTTAATTCTTTCATAACAATCTTTATTGTTTTCTTATTTTTATCTTGAAGGAAAATGAGTGAGATTGTCATATACTTTCAATATGATGGAGAATGGAAGGAGAAAGATGATGGGTCATATGATATTTGAAAAAAAAAAAAAACGCGTAACTTAGGCCTGACCAGTCCCTAATTGGCGTGACCAGGACTGGTTAGGCCTGAGTTTTGCTCAATGTTTTTCTAGACCGGCCTGACCGGGGCCGGTCATGTTGGTCCGGAAAAACAGTTTGTTCGTTGTGCTCTGTGTTTTTAGTTTTTTTTTTTTAATATAAATAATTTTAAGTAAAAAAAAAAAAAAGAAACTTTGATTTTGCTAAAAAAGTTTTTGACTCCTAAATAATATTTTTAATTTATACTACGTCATATTAGATAAGCCGTGCTCTAGCTTTTTCGCTATTTTATATTTTTTTCAAATCTAAAAAAATTTTAGCTTAAAAAAAAAACTTTGGTATTGTTAAATAAGAGACGAAATTAATATATATATAAAGCAACGACCATCATAGTATACTTCTAACTATTACAAAAGAATGGATGGTTGTTGGATCATTCACCTATGTGAATATGATAAAGCCCGTAATTTCTTTTCTACTTATTAGATGTAGCGATCGGGAAAAAGAAGGTTTTGTTAAAAAAAAAATTTTAAAAAGATAACACCAAGGTACGGATAATTTCAATTTCCGGACCGGCATATCCGGTTAAAAAATGAAAACAAGGGAGAACACCCCGGTCCGGAGAATTTCAATTCCGGACCGGCATGTCCGAATGCCCGGTTAAAAAAATAAAACAAATGTAGAACACCCCGGTCCGGAGAATTTCAATTCTGGACCGGCATGTCCGGTTAAAAAAAGAAGACAAGGGATAACACCCCGGTCCTGAGAACCGTGATTAAATTTCAACCAAAAAAAAACTATTATACTCATTTTTTTTTTCAAATATCATAAAATTTAAGTAAAAAAAAATTTTAAAAATATTGGTCCGGCCGGAACAGTGTCTAGTCCTGCCGGAAGAGTACATTTTCCGGTCAGACCGGCCCCTTTTCCGGCCGGACTGACCCTGGTCTGGCACGGTCCTGTCGGATTTGTAAATTTTCCGGCATGCCTGATCCAGAAAACGTGATTAAATTTAAAAAAAAATTATTATACTCATATTTTTTTTATAGACAATACAATAATCTTAATTTTGTTAATAATTCCCAATTTTAAAATTGGATTCGAGTAGGTAAATAAAGTCTGCACTCACAAGAGATATAAAATTATACCTAAAGTTTAACAATAAACTAAGAAGATTTTTGTATCATTTCTAGATATTGATATGTCATTGAATTATTATACTTCTTGTGTTCAATTTGGATAGAAAATGATATAGTTATTTTTAAAAAAATTTAAATGTGCATAATTTTTCATAAATAAAAATTTAAGACCATTTAACAAGTTTTTCACAACATCTTCGGGTTCTCCGGACCGCCATGCCGCCTTAACCGGACATGCCGGTCCGGAATTGAAATTCTCCAGACCGGGGCGTTCTCCTTTTTTCTTTTTTTTTTTTAACCGGACATGCCAGTCCGGAATTAAAATTCTTCGGACCGGGGCGTTCTCCTTTGTTTCTTTTTTTTTTTTTAACCGGACATGCCGGTCCGGAATTGAAATTTTCCGGACCGGGGTGTTCTCCCTTGTTTTCATTTTTTAACCGGACATGCCGGTCCGGAATTGAAATTATCCGTACCGTGGTGTTATCTTTTTAATTTTTTTTTTTTTAACAAAACCTTCATTTTCCCGATCGCTACATCTAATAAGTAGAAAAGAAATTACGGGCTTTATCATATTCACATAGGTGAATGATCCAACAACCATCCATTCTTTTGTAATAGTTAAAAATATACTATGATGGTCGTTGCTTTACATATATATTAATTTCGTCTCTTATTTAACAATACCAAAGTTTTTTTTTTAAGTTAAAATTTTTTTAGATTTGAAAAAATATAAAAGAGCGAAAAAGCTAGAGCACGGCTTATCTAATATGACGTAGTATAAATTAAAAATATTACTTAGGACTGGCACTGGTCTGGCCTGGTCATGCCGGAAAATGTACAAATCCGGCATGACCAGGGCCTGGTCATGCCGGAAAATGCATAAAATATATATTTTTTCAAAAATCACAAAAAAAAAAAAACCCGAGTCCAGAAAACCCGTGAGATGAGTCATAAAAAAATAAAAAAATAAACACGTGAGATGAGTCATAAAAAAAAAAAATTTCCATCCGGACCAGTACATTTTCCGGCATGACTGGCACTGGTCAGGCCTGGTCATGCCGGAAAATGTACAAATCCGGCATGACCAGGGCATGACCAGGGCCTGGTCATGCCGGAAAATGCATAAAATATATTTTTTTTCAAAAATCAGAAAAAAAAAACCCCGAGTCCAGAAAACCCGTGAGATGAGTCATAAAAAAAAAAATAAAAAAATAAACACGTGAGATAGTCATAAAAAAAAAAATTTTCCATTTGGACCAGTACATTTTCCGGCATGACTGGCACTGGTCATGCCGGAAAATGTACAAATCCGGCATGACCAGGGCATGACCAGGGCCTGGTCATGCCGGAAAATGCATAAAATATATTTTTTTTCAAAAATCACAAAAAAAAAAAAAACCCGAGTCCAGAAAACCCGTGAGATGAGTCATAAAAAAAATAAAAAAATAAACCCGTGAGATGAGTCATAAAAAAAATAAAAATAAAAAATTTTCCGGCCGGACCAGTACATTTTCCGGCCGGACTGGCACTGGTCCGGCCTGGTCATGCCGGAAAATGTACAAATCCGGCATGACCAGGGCCTGGTCATGCCACAAAATGCATAAAGTATATATTTTTTCAAAAATAAGAAAAAAAAAAACCCGAGTCCAGAAAACCCGTGAGATGAGTCATAAAAAAAAATAAAAAAATAAACCCGTGAGATGAGTCATAAAAAAAAAAAAAAAAAAATTTTCCGGCCGGACTAGTACATTTTCCGGCCGGACTGGCACTGGTCCGGTCTGGTCATGCCGGAAAATGTACAAATCCGGCATGACCAGGGCCTGGTCATGCCACAAAATGCATAAAGTATATATTTTTTCAAAAATAAGAAAAAAAAAAACCCGAGTCCAGAAAACCCGTGAGATGAGTCATAAAAAAAAATAAAAAAATAAACCCGTGAGATGAGTCATAAAAAAAAAAAAAAAAAAAATTTTCCGGCCGGACTAGTACATTTTCCGGCCGGACTGGCACTGGTCCGGCCTGGTCATGCCGGAAAATGTACAAATCCGGCATGACCAGGGCCTGGTCATGCCACAAAATGCATAAAGTATATATTTTTTCAAAAATAAGAAAAAAAAACCCGAGTCCAGAAAACCCGTGAGATGAGTCATAAAAAAAAAATAAAAAAATAAACCCGTGAGATGAGTCATAAAAAAAAAAAAAAAAAAAATTTCCGGCTGGACCAGTACATTTTCCGGCCGGACTGGCACTGGTCGGCCTGGTCATGCCGGAAAATGTACAAATCCGGCATGACCAGGGCCTGGTCATGCCACAAAATGCATAAAGTATATATTTTTTCAAAAATAAGAAAAAAAAAAACCCGAGTCCAGAAAACCCATGAGATGAGTCATAAAAAAAAATAAAAAAATAAACCCGTGAGATGAGTCATAAAAAAAAAAAAAAAAAAAATTTTCCGGCCGGACCAGTACATTTTCCGGCCGGACTGGCACTTGTCCGGCCTGGTCATGCCGGAAAATGTACAAATCCGGCATGACCAGGCCTGGTCATGCCACAAAATGCATAAAATATATATTTTTTCAAAAATCAGAAAAAAAAAAACCCGACTCCAGAAAACCCATGAGATGAGTCACAAAAAAAAAAATAAAAAAATAAACTCGTAATTTGAGTCATAAAAAAAATATATATATATTCCGGCTGGACCAGTACATTTTCCGGTCGGACTGGAACTGGTCCGGCCTGGCATGCCGGAAAATGTACAAATCCGGCCTGGTCATAAAAAAAATAAAAAAGAAATTTCTGGACCCGGCCGGACCAGACCCGATCATGCCGGGTCAGGAAAACCCGAGAGTCCATTTGTTGGGCAAAAAAAAAGAGGGAATTATGGCTCTCGGGTTTTCCGGACCGGGCCGGACCGGTACCGGTCCGGCCCGGTCAGGAAAACCCATGAGCAAAAAAAAAAAAAAAAAAAAAAACCTCAGAGATATCTTTTGATGTAGCTGTATAGTTTATGCCGACGTTCATTTTGATTGTTTGAACAAAGTTGACATTCGTTAGATACTCTTAAACATAGAAGCGCCTAGATGAGTTTGGTTTTTTCGGAGAGGAGAGAGGGGAGAGCAGGGAAGTTCGGTTAGTTTAGTTGGAAGAACCAGTTTAGTTTGACTGGCTTCTGAGTTCATTTTGACGCCAGATGTATGGGTAATTGAAGATAGTTAGAGGAGTTTTTGGTCTTTTTGTTTATAAATTGAATTTAACAAAATCATTATAAAATGGTGATTAGAATGGAGGTTAAATTTGCAACGGTGGTTCATTTTGGGCTTATATATGCATTTGTTCCGTTACTGTTACCGCGTCCTTGGCACTAAAAACTAACTAACGATAATAAACACCATAAAAAACGCGGTTGTTTTGTCCTCCAGCTTTACAATGTCAATTTCTCAAAAATCACCACCAAAAATCTTAAAACAAAAAAAGTCTTTACAATGACGACAGTTTGATATTTCGTCTAACCTCCAATTTCCATGTCTTCCTTCGACTCTTGACCTCTTCTTCGCCCTTATTAATCCAGAAAACACTTTTTCTCTCGATTTGATTTTCTGGGTTTCTCTTTTTTTCTCTGTTTCTCTCTCTTTTTTTGTCAAAAACTTGTAATTTTATTTGTTTTTGTTCGTCGCCGAAAATGGGTTGCTGTTCCAGCAGAAGCGCGGACTCGAAAACGAACAGGGTCACTCGCTGGCGATCCACCGGAATCGTCGCTCTTCGTGATGCCAAGTTGAAGGCAAATTTCATCTCTTCTTCGTCTTTTTTTTTTTTTTTTTAATTTCATTCTTCTCTTTCAAAATTTCGTTGCATGTTTATATATTTATGTGTATATATCGATCTACTTGCTTGACTTTTGGAAGTTTTGGTAATTGTATTGCCTTTGGTTTGAGTTTGGGAAAAATGGGTCTTTTGTGATTTAGTGATCAACTAAAAATTTGAGTTTATTGAGGTTTTTTTTCTTTTTTTTTTTTTTGTTTAATTTAAATCAGTTTTTTTTTTTTAATTGGTTGATGTTACTTGTTTTTTAAGTGTCGATTTTTGCAAGCTTAAATGTGGATTATTTACCAGTTCCATGTATTTTTTTATTAATGGACTGTTGTTGTTGTTGTGTATAGTTGATTGGTGGACTTTATTCTCAAAGGATTGAATTTTGTCAAGCCTAAATGTAGAATCAAGTCAAAATAAAATTTAGTTTCATGTGACATTAATACCATCAATTCGAGTTTGTCTCTTAAGAGCAGATATTGAAACGTTATATAATATATCTCAGATGAGCAACATTACATGACTTTGGATTGTAGAAATTACAGCGGTAATTTTAACTGAGTTCGTAATTAGAGGAAAAAAAGAGTGTCTGATTGTATTGTATTTGTTTGCACCATATGAATTTACTACTGAACCCCGATGGGCTAGCTCGTCGGGTGGGAGGAGAGGTGTTTAGTTAAGGGCTCTGGGATTCAAAACCTAAAGAGTTTTTTTTTTTTTCCTTATTTTTTAATAAGTGAGAGTGATAGGCCCATATTATTTAAAAAAAAAAAAAAAGAACAATATGCATTAACTAACAAAATTCGTTACTATAGTTTATGTGCAGGGTACTTCGTCTTCTTCTTTTTTTTTTTTTTTTTTTTTTTTTTTTAACTTTGAAGGTGTATGCCCTCATTTGATTGGAGGAAAAACTTAAAACCAAGTTCGAGCTTCATTAGTATAAATTGTTATGTAATTGCAGACTGTATTAACCTCTGTCACTTTGTGTCTATAAGGCTTTTGACATGATGCTTGGCCAATTATTTGTGAAATTTTTTTTTTCGTATGTACTTAACTCCTTCTTTTCCTTCTTCTTTCGAAATAGACATTTCCGGATGAAGTCCTCAATCTTGAGAGATCTGTGCGGACTCTTGATTTGACACACAACAAGATAGGTATGCCCGTTTGTCCCTGAAGTGGCAAATGAAATGATTAAGTTGTTTTTTTTTTTTTTTTTGGTTACTCTTCTGGTCTCCGGTCCTATATAATAATTGATCTTCAATGATAGTGTATAAATGGATCATTGGTTATTTCAATCCTCTATAGAACACAGATTGAATGATTTTGTTGTAATTTACTACGTTTTTTTCTTTGGATTGCAGTTGACATCCCTATGGATATTTGCAAATTAATAAACATGCAAAGAATGGTAAGTATTTATAATAGCTTTTAGCTACAATTACACGATCTGCATTAGTTTCTACAGAAATGAAGTAATTTGATTCTAAAGTTGGGATCAGCATATAATTGACACTGTAACTATTGAAAGAATTAAATATAACAAGGTATATAAGGATGTTTTCTTGCCATTTTTGAGGAAATAGATCAGTGCATTAGAGAGAGAATGCATCGAGAAAAACAAATTAGATTAAACCATCAATCTATTTACCACAAGGTATAAATATCAAGTCTGCACCTTTTATATTCAAGTGTTTCATGACTTTTTGTAGACTTATTTTGCACGTCCTGATTATCAACTGTAAGCGTAGCTCATTTTTGTTTCCGTAGTGATCATAGAGACAGTTTAATTTTTGTCATGTTGCTCAACATTTCAGGTTTTAGCTGATAACCTCATTCAGCGTCTGCCAATAAATTTGGGGAAACTACAGTCGCTAAAAGTTATGACGCTTGATGGGAACCGAATTTCTTCCTTACCTGATGAATGTAATTCTCTTCTTTAAATAAGTAAGAGGATGTTTGACTGATGGAGTTTCTTTTCCTTTGAGATCTTTGTCTGCTAACCACTGCGATTCTTTTTTCCCCCTTGTAAAGATTGTTCATGGATTTGTAATTAGATGTATCTATAATGTTTCAGTTGGGCAGCTGGTGAGGCTTGAACGCTTTTCCATCTCGAGGAATTCCATAGAATATTTGCCTGAAACCATTGGCAGCTTGCGCAATGTAAATATTTCACCTTTACATGTAAATATAAGAATCAATAACAAAATCTTAGTTTCACAACTTTTATTTTTAATTTTTTATTTTAAAATTATTACTATTGTTTGGGATTTCATTTTTAGCTTTTGTTTTGAAAATTCATGATTTGACATAACTTATTTGATGATGCAGTTACAACTTTTAAACGTGTCGAATAACAAGTTAAAGTCTCTTCCCGAGTCAATTGGGAGCTGCTTTTCCCTGGAAGAACTACAAGCAAATGGTAAGCTTCAATTCTGAAATCAGAGAATCCAGGTAATGCCTAGTGCACTCACTGATTCATAATCTGAATGACTTTTCAGATAATCTTATTGAAGATCTTCCTGAATCTATCTGCAATCTCATTCATTTAAAGTCACTTTGCTTGGATAATAATAGTGTGAAACAGGTATGCATTATATGTTTTTAAGCCTCACTTTATTCTCGTTAGGATACTAGATCCGATTCCTTTTTATTTATAATTTCGCAATTTTTTCGCAGACTTCATCTCGGATAAGAAAACTGGCTTTCTAATTAGTATTTCACTTTTGATACAAGATGAAGTAATTACTAAATTCAAAATTAGCCAGAAAAATTTTAGGTCCAGTACATAAAATTAATGATTCTTTGTGGTTGACAAATATAGCATTAACATTCCTTTTTACCACGGAATCAAATTGTTATTTTCAGATGCCTATGCTAATATCGTTGTCTTATGTCAACAGATACCATCAAATATATTGAAAGACTGTAAAGCTCTGCAGAACATTTCTCTGCATGGAAACCCTATTTCAATGGATCAGTTTCAACAGGTATGCCACAACTGCCTGAAAATAGCTTGTTTTATGTACAAACTCCTTTTCTTCAATAGTACTCATGTTCGTGTCATTATTTTTAATGAAATTCTTGCAGATGGAAGGATTCCAAGAGTTTGAAGCAAGGAGGAGGAAGAAGTTTGACAAGCAGATTGATTCGAACGTGATGATCAGCTCTAAAGGGCTTGATGAGGGTGTTGATCTTTGACATTAATGCCTTCAAATTACCGTAAGTTCCAGACCACCATCTCAATTATTTTAACTTAGTCCGAGAACCAGGGGTATTGAAGGATTTGAATAGTTGTCGTGTTCTTTTGAATGTTAAGGATTCACATGACGAGCATTTGGTATTACTGGTTTACAAGGAAGTGCGTAACTACATTAGTTATTAGGTAGGGAAACACTTCAAGGAAATTTTCTTTTAAGTATCCATGGCTTGGGAGTCATGGGCTGCTAAATGGATGCTCATATTCTTGATCGAGTGCTTTTAGATAATCAATTTAAGGACTAATTTTATAAATTCCCGCTGATCCTTTTGCATTGTAATAAACGTGCCCCTTGAACTTACGTTCGCATCATCCATTCAGCTCATTTTAAACCAGTACGGTACTGCTAATATGCTCGGACTGTTAACTATTTGCTTCGCTGATGCCATTTTTTCTATGCGTCATCATCCATGTCTCCACGATATGTCACTAACTAGAGCCAATTTGCCCACTCTTTGTCCCAAATATACAATGCTGTTACTTACCGTGCAGGAAAAAGAAAAGGATATGTGAATCTGCCTTTTCATTCTACGAGTTCAAAATCTCCAATGCACCTATTTGTAGGTCTGGTTAAAACTCTATATGCGTATGACATACCCCTTCATAAATTATGCTCTATTTGCATCTTACACTTATCGATTTCACACAGTCTGAGCAGATCCGATGACAGTGATTGAGCATCCATAGCTGCTTCAACGCCAGAGAGCGGCATTGTTTATTGGCAGCTGTTGGCTCGGATGAAATCTCATTCTAGTTTAGGAAAGGAGACATTGTTATAGATTTTCCTTTTTTTTTTTTTTTGTCATACTGAAAGATAGGTGATAATATTTGTCATGTACATTTTTTTTTCTTCCTTTTTGCCCTTTGTTCTGTTCAGAATTTGCCTGTAACTGGCAAGCTGTATATGAAAACACTGCCCTAGACTTGTTCAAAAGATGTCTGTTTCTTCAGTGTTCTTTTTTTCTTGTATACATTTTTTTTTTGGCTAAAAAAAAGATTTAGTGGTGGTCCTGTCATTTCCCGTTTCGGTACACCACGCAAGCAGGGTTTATAACTCCCCTAAGTTGATAGGGGATTCGAAACCCAAACCTTCCTGTCAGTGAGATTCTTAAAATTGCTTCCTATGCTAACTCATCCACCCCTGCGTGTTGTCTTTTTTCTTTTTTCTTGTATACATTTAACAGTACTTACAAGTTACTTTCTATAGGTAGAAGAAGTTGAAATTTGGTGGACAGATTTACATTGGAGAATAAAATAATGAATGAACGACTTTCTGTGGATATTTTTCATTGATTAAGTGGCATAAGGCATTTACTCGTCCATGTTTTCACTGAATTTGATTATGGGTTTGTTTTCTTAGCTCGATTGAATCACTGTTTCCAAGATATTGGACACTATTTCAAAATTATTTTTATAATAGTTTTTCTCATAAAAATTTGAATTTAATATTTTTAAGCTTATTGGGTGCCATTTACTTCGCACCTTGCTTTATATTTGGGGCCATGTATGACCTTTCCACCAAACAATATTTTGATTTTTTTTTTTTTTTTTTTTTGAGGGAGCTCTGAACAATATTTTGAAATTACTATCATGCTTCATTTTTTTTTTTTTTTTTTTTTTGTGGTTTTTATTGCATCGACGCTCCTAAATATGTGGTCTAGTTGTGAGTTTCTCCTCCTTAATTTTGTCTATTTATATCTTGACCTTATACATAATTTTCAGCAAACTACTTTTCATTGATAAAAGTGTTAATATTATTTTTTTATTTTTTATTTTTTATGGATATTGACAGGCAACTTATATGAGCCTTATATATTATTTTTTTTGTCAATATTAACCCAAGTGAGCACGTGTTTGTCTTTACTCGTTGATTGCAAGGGGCACGTGTTTTTGGCTTTTACTATTTGTTGAAAGTGAACACGTGTTTATAAACTAGTCAACAACAAAATACTTTTTTGGCATTCAAAGTAGAAATTGATTTTTAACGTTTACATTAATTTTTTTAGGGCATACGCATGCCGTATTAAATTATGTCGTATCGCATTATTGTTATTCAATATAATATTTGGTTTTATACGGTATTATAATATTATATGCACTACACATTATTTGTTCTTCACCATATTATATTGTATTAAAAATTGAACTTTTAAAAGAGTAAATATAGGCCACGATCTCAAGACCGGACTTTGGTTTTTGGGATGGGATTAAAGTCAGGTTTCGTGATTCGGTTCGAGATTGAAATTCAGAATTAGGATTAGAGCTAGATTAGGTTTTTCAAGACAGGAGTCGTGGTTGGATTATAGGATGGGAACCGAGATCAAGGTCGATTGAGAAAGGTCGTGGTCAAATTTCAAAACTTGGATCAAAAGGTCGGGTTTTGAAACCGGGATCGAGTCAAGTTTTAGGATATGGGTCGGGTTTTTTAAATGGGGTCATAGTTAGTTTTCAGGATAGGGCCAAGTTTCAAAATCGGGGTTAGGAACGGGGTTAGGGTCAGGATTTGGAATTCATCTCGAAGACCGACCTCGAACCTATCCCGAAACTCGATCCCGTTTCTTGTATTGAAACTTAACCCTGACCTCTGTTCTGAAACCTAACCCTCACCCCGTTTTTAAAATTCAATCTCGACCCTGAAACTCAACTTTGACCCCCGTTCTGAAATCCAAACCCCATCTTGAAACTCAACCTTGACCCCCATCCTGAAAGCCGACCCTAATCTCCCCATCTTAAACCTCATTATATTATATTTTTTATTATAATTATTTAGATTAAATTATAGCATATAGCCTAATAGAGAGGCTTTTTGTTGTTATAGATATTACAGTCCATATTATATTAGTTTTTGATTTTGTGTTAAATTATACAGTACAAAAATATTATCAAATGTTGTATAATTTTAAATAATACAAATAGAGTGCTTATATGGCATACCAAACATGCCTTAATAATCTTCTGATTATAAGTATCAAATCAAATCAAAATTTAATCTAATGATTAAACAACAATTCATATTGGTAGTAAAAAATAAAATATCAAAATATAGAAAAGCTTTTAAAGGTAGTATAAATTTTTCTTTTCACTTTTAATATCTGTTTTTTGTACTGTAAAATAATAATTTGCTTATGAAGATAAATGTATGCTTTCCGTGATTTTTATGGTTAATCAAAATTACCGGCTTTTTTTTTTTTTTTTTAAATAAGGATCTAAAAGCTTGACCATCTGTACGAATATCCCTTGAAATTGATGTTTTAACTTGACTTTTTAAAGTTTCACCTCAAGCAAAATGAGACTTTACCATTCTTTACCCAAAGTAAAACAAAGTGACATCTTTTGAGAGGGAAAAAAAAAAAAAAACCATTTGCATATTGAATTGATTAACGTCTAATGGCAATATAACAACATAACAAAAATTAAAGATGTTAAAAAAGAAATGTAATTTTTGATTGGTGTAGTAAAAAAAAAAAAAAAGACATTGGACTGAAAATCAAAATACACAAAATTACATTGTTAAAAATTAAATTTTTTTATTTACTCTGGTGTTTTTACTTCGATAATAATGGAGACGATATCCTCCGTTTGTGTCTCCCATCCATTTGTTATCAAATGTCATGGTGTAAATGCCCACGTTATGTGGGGATTAGTCTTGGTTGATTGGGTTAATCCCTCAACTGTTTTGGTGTCGTTTTACGAGTAATGGTCAAGCACGGAGTTTATGTGCCGAGCTAGTCTTCTCCCATTTGAGTCATGATACTTGTATTCACTCCTGTCTATTTTGATCTTTATTGGTAAATCCAATCTTTAATTTGAGATCGAATTCCGTTACATTTGAGGCCATTTGTGTCTTATATATCTTATTTATAATGAAATGAAATTTCTATTTCAAAAAAAAAAAAAGAAAGAAAGAAAAAAAACCCACTAGGGAAGCAAACTGGGTATCTTCAATTATTTTATAATTTATTAACTGATATTTAATAAATCATAAATCTCTTTTAATGGTAATTCTCTTAAAGAAAGGGTGTCATAGTTTTTTTTTTTTTTTTTTTGGGGTGTCATAGTCGTTTAGAGAGTGTTGGGGAGAAAGTGGTGAGTGGAGAGAGGTAGACAAAGAGCGTCAATCATTATTGGTTAGAAAGAAGAGAGAAAGAATAGAGGTGTGGGTTTTAAATCTATCATATTGTATCTTTCCAGTCTTTTATCAATTTTAAACTTAAATGGTGTATGTCCTAAAAAATTATTAACTAAGTTAAAAATGGAAGATATATTAATTACATAAACAATTACCATTTATATTTTTAACATTCCTTTTGCCTCGTCAAATGAGACGAATAATTAATCTAATACGCACTATCTTTCACATTTTTCGTACTTTCAACTCTCTATATCCCTCTAACTAAATGGAGTCTTAATAAAGAAAAAAGAGATGAGATTTATATCAGTCTCGAGGAGAAGAGTAACTTTTATCCAAAAAGCTTCTTAGCTTATCTAGTTGATGTCTAATTACTCAAGGTCCTTTGATTATCATGGAACTGCACGATTTCGCTCGCCTTCTATGCTATAAAAATTTTCCTAAATAAGCTTGTGTTAATGATATTCTCCTCGATAAAGAGATGTTTTAGTTGTTTAATAATTTATATTAGTATTAGTGAGAAGAAAATATATGTTATCATAAAGACTTCTTATCTTATTGGACTAGTGTATGGATGCTCCAGGTCTTATAGTTGTTGCAGATTAAATAAGTTTACGTTAACTGCAGTTATATAAATAAAGAGATATCATAGTTATTTAATATATGGATAAGATTTACATTTTCTTCAAAGCAAAGAATCTAACTATTACATTAAAAGGCTTCTTATCTGAGTAAGTGATCTCGGATCGTGCCATGTTATTTGACAGTTGTGGAAGTAGAAATAGATCATTCTATCAGGAAAAATACTATAAATCAGAAATATAGGTTTACAAATAATCCCCTTAAATAAATTTTTATTAACAGTAATTTTTTGGTAAGCATGTATTAGCAATAATTCTTTCAAATAAAGAGTTTGTAGTTTTTTAGTGAAGGATAGATTGGTGATAATAAATTTTATTTAAAAAAAAAAAAGGAAAGAAAAATGAAAAATAAATGGGTGAAAATGATTTTCTTTTTTTCTCTCAAGCAAAAGGTCAAAAAAAAAAAAAAAAAAAAAAAGCCAAGTTGTCGCTGGCCAATATCTCCTACCAAAGCGCCACGTGTCACCCGTGAGGCCCCTACCAAAAGTTCAAATCACCTCTATACCCATATATATCTCCTCTATCTACGTCCATCTATTTTCGTATTTTGGAAGGGGGTATTCTCCGTAATTACAGAAAAATGCGTGCCCTTTTTCGTTATTTCGTTTTGTGAATGACCTCTTACAAAAAATCCAAACCCTAGCCTGCCCCCTTTGCGTCAATCGCCGCCATTCTTTTTTTCATCTGAATCATTTCTCCTTCGATTCGATCTCGATCTTTCTTCTTCGTCTCAAATTGATCTCTTTTTCCATTTCTTCTCGTCTTCCTCTTCCGATCGATCCCAATTTCATGGTTTTTTGTGCTTCCTATCCGATTCTAGGGTTAGGGTTGCGGAAATTTCTGATCCGCGAATTTGATCGCAGATCTGAGAAATTCCTTTCGTCTGTTAGCGATTCTGGGTTGGGGCTTTTTGTGTTCGGTTCGAATTCGTTTCGATTTTGAAGATTTTTTCGAGTCTTTTTGGGTTTCTTGAGTTTTGATTCTTTTCCGTTTTATTGTTTCTGATTTGCGTTAGATTTGATGTTATCATAGCCGGAGCTCGCTGGAGTTGTATATTTTTGGCCGTAATTTTTGATTTTTAGTTGAATTTTTGAGATCTAGGGTTAGGGTTTTCCCGAAGTTGGGGCTTTTGCGTTTAGATTGAATTGGGTTGGGGGTTTGTCGTGTGCTCTTGCGAACTCGCGATTTTGTCGTTTATTTATTGTCAATTTGAGCTACAGATTTTCCGATCTTGCGATTTGCAGGTTATTTCTGGGAGACTTTTTTTGAGGTATAGATTTAGCCTTCTTTGTTAATTTCATAAATTTTAAGCGTGTTTTTCTGATTATTCGGTACATTTGATTCGCCAAATATGATAATTCTTTTTTTTTTTTTTAAATTCAATTTTTCGTTTTTGGGAGTGATATGGGCACCCCTATTTTAGCCAACTTGGGCGCCGTCTAAGTCAACGAGAGTGACTCATTTGGACCTAATGGCCCTCTGTTTATTTTATTTTATTTTACAATTTATTTATTTATTTTTTAAGAATCTGTTTAGATAAACTCCTTTTTATTATAATATTGTGTCCAAATCTTTGTACAGACTCCACCTGTCATAGCAATAATATTATTTTTATTGCTTTATTAATTACCGTTTATATGATTATAAATTAATCTCTTTTATCTTTTATGTTAATGGGATGATATTATCTATGGTAATGTCAAATTGTTTAAATTCCAATGGAAGTTAGTTACGTGTTACAGATTTTATAGTATCTTCTTTTATGTGGGGTTGGGCAGACACTAAATTTCTTGTTTGATGTTATGTTTAAAAAAAAAAAAAAAAAAAAAAAAAAAAAAAAAAAAAAAAAAAAACCTCGTGGGTGGCTGATTTGAACATGGAACCTCAAAAGTAAACGGGAATGTGGACTTACTGCTAGGCTAAACCCGTTCCACTTGTTGATATGTGTTAGTATCAATGTCTTAAAGATATAAAATACTTAATGAAATCTCTTGTTTTAGCCGTGTAATGTATTGTTACGTGTATCTAACCTGTAGTTTTCCCACCCCTTCACAAAAGAGGAAAAACGTATAGTATAGTTATGTTCATTACTACTAAAACACGACTAGCACATAACCCGACGATCGTGTTATTAATGATTTGTTTTTGATTTTCTTATTGCTTAGTTGTGCATTTGCTTGCTTTGTCTGTCCCTTCTAAGAAACAATGCAGTTATACTTTGTTGATAATTTCTTATGCTTGATTAAGTAGAGCTTATAATAAAACACTTGTCTTAATCTTTTTTTAAGCACGAGCAAGGTTATGTTGTTATTGTATTTCAATTGTCAGTTAAAATACGCTACCTACGTTTAGGATACATAGCCTGGTCTTTTACAACAGAAAATGAAAATTTTTACGTTCTGCGGCATTTTTTGTTTTTTGTCTTTGAATTATAGATTATATATAGATGCTTATTTACGAGTTTGCATTAAAGGTTTCTTTATTATGTGTAGTTTTTCCTTTTTACCCGGCAAGACTAATTTTAATTTTGGATTGCAGCTTAGCTTAATAATCATGGTACAAAAACGGCCTTATGATGAGGAGGAAATTATCAAGATTTCCTTTAAGCACCCAAGACAAGTGGAAGTGGAACACAGCAAACAGCTTGTCTCATTTTCTGAATCTGTTTTTCCCGAGGACGGCCCTGAGAAGCCAAAAACCTTAGGTGAGAAAGTTGTCTTTAATGAAATAAACAGATTTATTTACGTTACGTTAGTGGATATACTATATGTGCTTCTAAATATTAAATAATGAGAAGTAACCGTACTTGTACCCCATCGTTTGTGCTAGTCCAAACAATACCTTATGCAACCATGAACCATCCAATCTCTATGTTTCTCTGAATGAACAACTTAGAAATTGAAGTGTACTTGTACGATTAATTTGTATCTATTTAAAATACTTTTTGTTGGTTTTCATTGTAATATTTTCTTTCCTTGCTTTATGTTTCTGTAAATTGTTTGTTGCTGGTTGGTCCATCTTTTACTTGTACTTGATGGAGTGCTTCTGTCTTAAATATAAAATTTAAAACAAATCCAATGCTATATCTTGTAGTCTGGAGCATCCGATTTTGTAAATATTTTAATACCAAGGACATCAACTTTGTTCTCTGAAGATATTTGTAATTATCAACTGTGAGAAAATGTGGTGTTGAAATGAAAAACAGCCTTGATGAGACAGTTTCTTGTTTTAAGTTTTTTAAACTCATGGAATTGTCATATGTAATTGTTAGAGAAAGGATTCACAAATGCCGGTGCTGAAGGTGATGAGAACCTTTCTGGTGATATCTGTCCTGATCCGCAAAAAGGCGGTGAGGACATTGAAAGTGGTGGGCCTGGCTCCGTTTCCTTTTCATCATGGCCCACCAGCAGTACAAGTGAAGAGGATTCGCTGTCAGAGGCACCCTTTCAATTTTCATTTTTTCCGGAGCATTTTACCCCCGAGCGTCCAGCAAGGACAGCGGCTCGCTGCGAGGACATTTACACACTACTTCTGAATTACGCTCCTCGGAAGACTATTCCAATTGGACTAGATCATCAGGCTGATGTTCCACCATGGGGTCAACAATGTGCCAATAAGATTTCAAGTCCTTTGTGTCAATCCAAGGGAGCTTCGAAATCTGAAGTTGAGGGTGGACAAGGGCTGATGGGTGCATGCATCATTTTGATGCCTGAGTTGGCTTCTCCAGCATACACTGATCCGAAAGTTGGAAAGGGTAGAACTGATTGCAGTTGTGAGGATAAGGGTTCTTACTCTTGTGTTCGGAAACACATCGCAGAAGCTAGAGAGGAGCTTGTAAAATCTCTTGGAGCGGAGAAATTTAAGGAGCTAGGTTTCTGTGACATGGGAGAACAAGTAGCAGAAAGATGGAGTGAAGAGGAGGAGCAAACATTCCATCAGGTGGTCTTCTATAACCCATTTTCAATGGGCAGGAATTTCTGGGACAAGCTTTCTTCTGCCTTCCCCTCCCGGACCAAAAAGGAGATTGTCAGTTACTACTTCAACGTCTTCATGCTTCAAAGGCGGGCCGAGCAGAATAGATTTGATCCTGCAGAGATTGACAGTGATAACGATGAATGGCAAGGGACTGATGATTTTGGTGACAATGGAGTTGTAATTTCAGAGGAAGATGGTGATGACATGGTTGTTGAGTCTCCCGTCCGTGCAGATGATGCTGGTAATGTGAAGACCCGGGCTGATAATTTACTAGAGTGCAATGAGGATGTTGCTGATTACACATGTGATGGTAATGTTAACTTAGATTCGAACGCCCCGAAAAGCCCTGAAATTTCGGAAACTCGCTCTGAAAAGCTCAGCAATTATGGTTCCAGCCATATAATTCAGCCTCAGGATGGAAAAGGATATCAAGATGTCCAAGATGATTCCTGTACATCCTCTGATATAGGAGCTGCTGCAATAAGGAACCGGATGGAGTCTGGAAATGGCAACCACTGCCTTGGTAGCTTCAATGGGTTAGGCAATCACTCGGAGTTTGAAAATGGCCATTGCCCGAGTAGACTTTTGGAGCATTGCGATGCGAAAGATTGG
>CM046380.1:7815347-7836571 GCA_025413485.1 Ficus microcarpa | reverse complement strand
TGAGGTATCTGTGTCGTCTTTCCTGAACCAGTTTCACCAACAATGACGAGAACCTAAAAAGCAATAAGTCAAAGGCATAAGAGAAGGATATGTTCATAGACAATATACTGCTATATGTGCATTAGGAACCAGCGGTAAATGCTCTTCATGTTGTTGTCAAATTAAAAGCTAGTACCGTGCCAAATGATTATCACCAAAACAAGTTCAAGAAATTTTCTTGTTGTCAAACATATAAATCACTTCCAAATAGTTAACGAGAAAAACCTGATGATCGTGAACAGCTTTGAGCAGCTCATCACGATATTGATATATGGGCAAAGTTTTTCTGTCTGCCTGAATGAACAAAAAGGTAATGTTAAGCACCTAAAGCTTATACAGAAAACAACAAAACAAAACAAAACAATGTAAAACAAAGCAAAACAAACCAAACCTGAAGCTTCTCCAAGGCTGACTGGGCCTTGGACTGCTCGTGTAACTCAGTCTGCGAATCATCAAACTGCAAGAGAGAGTGACAAAAAGATGAAACATCACCGTGGAAAATAAATATCAAAGTCAAACCGAAAAGATTACGCGTAACATTCACACGACACCGAAGAATTAAGGAACTTATCAGCTTGCTTGATAGTATACCTGATCCCCATCCATCACTGATGCATTAATAAAATCAATCTGGTCCTCAAACACAAACCTACAATTAAAAGGTTCGCAGTGTTAGTAATACTCGGGCATAGACAAAGGAAGTTTCCACAACAAGCATCTACAATAGGTTTGACTCTCTGCGAAATGAAGGTAACAGAAAAAAGAAAAAGGAAGGAAAACCAACTTACTGATAATCATCAGACACTTGCTTTTTGTTTTTTGAACCGAACTTCAATGTTGCCTTGCCTACAGTGACAGTGTGAGAAAAATATCAGAAATGGAGAAAAATTGGAAACTAGCATTCTAAAAAAAATTTTAAATAAAACTTTCAGCATCAACAAACCAATTTGATGATCCTCCCAGGCCTCCTGTTCGGCAAAAGGGTTCATTTTCTCCCCAGCAGCATTATCCCTATATGCCGAAAACAAACAAATAGTTTAAATTATAAACAAAACAAATAAAAGGGTTGTGCATGTGTGTGTTTGTTTGAAGATCTTCATGTCATTTTTTTCTTCAGAGTGATAACCTGTAACGTTGAATGGCTACAGCAAATCTCTTCTCCTGATTAACGCCACCCTCCTGATCATAGGCATCAGGCATCCGATACTGCATTTTCCAGAAAAGAAAATGTCAAATGTTGAATTCACTAAATATTTTTCGAGAAGTGTGATCAGTAAAGTAATTAAAGAAACAATTAACAAATTACTAGGATCTTCCCACCATGCTACCAGAAGAAAAATGTGAGTACCTCAGTTGCATCATCAGTTTCCTCCGTCCGCTTCTTCAACAGCTCAAATATCTGCTTTTTGTATCTACAGAAAAATAAATCTATGACGCTTTTGTGAAACAACTTTCAGTATGTGTGCAGGCATCTAAATGTATACAAGTTTGAATATTTAACAGACATATAAAATAAATTTACTATGTAGCTGTGACTGACACCAAGCAGCAAGGAAAGGAATTAACATGGCTCTTATTACAACATCAAGAAGGAATAATATAAATTACCCCATTTCATGTCGTTCTTTTTCACTAAGCTTCACGCCTTCAAACAAATACTGTTCGTCTTCTATATCATCCCTGAGATATACATCATACCAGCAGAATATTAGAGACAGTATGGAACTTATGGTAATAAAATAAATATGCAACACACAACATTTTCTTACCTGATTTCCTCCAGTTTCTTTTGTTCCCTTTTCTTTAAATATTCTTGTCTTGAAACTTTTCTGAAACAAAAGCAATAAACCAGGAAAAGCATTAGTACCAACTGCCTATTTACAGCATATAATCAGAAGACACTTAATACAGGCACAATATATACTCAATTCCTTTTCTTAACTTCTTTGACAACCAAAAATAAATCCTTTCACACTAATTGTATCTTGAAACACTTCAAGCGCTTTCCCCCATGCACGAGGTAATCACATTTAACACCTTTTCCATGCCTAGATTCCTTGCATTTACAGAAAATCTTAACAATTTCTTTTGTTTGATATTTCACAAGAAAGGATCACTACCAAACAGAGGAATCATCGACACAAAATAAATAAGCACAATGCATAATAACTCACCTTAAGGTATGAATGTCATCATCCTCCATTGCCTTTGATCTTCGAATAGCCTCTTCTGTTATACATAATATGCATCTCCATTAATATCATAAATCAAATAGACAGTAAATACATGCCACACACCTTAAAGTATTAACTTGTACTTACCTTCCTCCTTTTTTGATAACTTTTGTTCAGTTAACTGTTGCAACCAAAAAGAGGGGAGAAGAAAGGAAAAAATTAGCTACTTAAATCAAGAAAACGTTGCTTTATGATATCAATTCCAATATTATTGACAACTTGAAGAAGGAAACCAAACTTAAAGTCAGATCCAGTACCTTGCGGGTAGATGCTGCATCCCGCTCTCTTAGATTTTTCTCTAATTGCTCTCTTTCCCTTTGATCACGCTTCATTTCTTCCTCTGACTACATGTCACAATAAACACATGATAAAATTAACATGATTGAAAAAATAACCATAGAGAAACACTATATCATTTGCCTGTCTTTATAACTTTATTTAGTATTTTGTTATCTGGTTATGTTAATCTAACTTGTTTATTCATTTGATAAGAATTGACAGAACAGCAGTGCTTACAATGAGAACTGCAATTTAGAATAACAAAAATAAAAATACCTCTGAACCATCATCGTCATCTGATGAAGTTCGCCTTTTAACTCGCCTCTCTTCTTGTCCACGAAAAATCCCCTGGTAAATATAATGAAGTCAAAACAAAAACAACAATTTAGAACAAGCATGACTAGCAGCTTACTGCCGTGTGAAAAAAGGGAAAAAAAATCTATAAAATATGAAAACTATGCCTCATCATCATCATCCTGATCTTGGGTCTCGTCCTTCTTCCTAAACCTTTTGTTGCCGGACGCTCCTCTTCTATTTTCTGCTGCAGAATCAACGGAAACAATGCCACTGCCAGACCCACGGTTGTCATCCTCGTCTTCATCATCCGCATCAAGTAAAGCATACGTCTTTCTCGCAATCAATGCAGCTTCTCTTTCTTGCTTTTGATAACTCTGATGCACACAAATATAAAAAGTAAACATCAGTATGTTTCACCACTTCACAAACCACGCTGCCAAGAAAGGACACATATCACGTGATATCGCAATTCACTTAATCCCAAGAGAAAACTTACACTTAAACCAGATGCTTTATGGGGTACCCGATTGAAGATTTCCACAGCAAATGCACGCGTTTCACTCGATGAGGATAATCCAAACTCCACAAGCTTACTCACCACATCCGCCGGCGAAGTTGCTTGTTTAGCTACAATAAAGCCAAAGTTACCATATTTCTTAGTTAAAATACACCGTACAAAAAAGAAAACAATAACAAAAACAAAAAAACAAAAAAAAAAAAAAACCATTTTGGAGTATGAGCTCGGAGCAACTTACATAGCCCAATAACATACTGAACAAGCGTGGATTGAGAATATCCTAACAATGACATTAATTTATCCGAAACCCAAGTCTTCAATTTCCCATCACTCGCCATATTCACTGCCAAAGGAAAAAATAAAAACAAGTCTCTTTTCAGATCAAATAAACCCCTTTTGTTTTCCACTGGCTCTAAAGGGATTAGAGCAGTTAAAACTCAATAAACTCGAAACATTAATACTGAAAAAAACCTTAAATTACTGTTAAAACTCAGAAAAAGGGGTTCAAAGAGGAGCAACCACTTCAGAAAAAACGATTGCTTTCATATATATATGTATGTAAGTGTGTTATATGTATAAATATAATCAATATGTATGAACGGATAAAAGAAACAAAATGCATATACTACCGAAATCGAGAAAAGAAGCAAAACAGCAGTTTATCAATACTTCACCGAACAATAAAGCTTAAAATAAATCAAATTTGAAAAAATTTATCTCGAAATTCAACGAATTAGCAAATTATCATCCTACTGAAGCAGCAGATACGTAAAGAAAACCTAAGGGCACAAGCTTGGAAGAACAATGGTAGAGAAATAAATCGAACAAGAACAAAAGTAGTTTGAATGGGTTAAGGTTGTTGACTGACCTCTCTCTCTCTCTCTTTCCCTCCTCTGTCTCTCTCTCTCTCTCTCTATATATATATATATATATATATCTCTCTCCGGTGAGTTGTGCCGAGAAGAGAATCGCCGCAAACGGTGATGGTCGTCGTTTTGCTCTCCACTGGATTCTCTTGTTAATTGTCGTTGGTTTAATTCTGGTTTTTGTGGTCTGTCACTTGATACGGCACCGTTTAAAACCTATAATAAATCGTAGGAAAGCCATGTAAAATAAATAATTTTTCAAAAATTTTTAATTAATTAGAAAAATGATTTCCAGTGACTTTTAATTTGATGTATAACCTACTAATAATGATTTCAGATGTGATTCTATCAAAAATATAGAATTTGACTCAAATAAAAAAAATACAGAATTTAAATCTCATTTAAAAAAAGACCTATTTTATAAATCATGATTATATATATACATATAAATTTCCAATTGTAAAAATTAAAAAAATGAAAGACTAATTTATTAGTTTCATTTTGTGATACTGTCATTTTGATATTCACCCTATTAAAGCCAAACTAAATTACTATTAAGTAAACTATTATGATAAATTGTTTGCTTTGTCTCTAAATCTTTAAGTTTATGTAATTTTGGTCCTTATTCTTTTTTTTTTTAGTTAAAATAACCCTAAACTATTAAAAAAGTTATTACATTAATTATTTCCGTTAATTTTTAGATATAATTTGTTAGTTCGCATTATTTTTTATCAAAATTATTAAGGGATTCTGTCCATAAATTAATGAAAAGAATTATCATAACAACATTTTTTATCGTTTATGGACATTCCGACTATGAAAAATATAACATGGACTAAAATTATACAAATTTATAAGTTTAGGGATTAAATGAGTGATTTACCTAAATTAATTTATTTGCAACTTTTTTTCACTTAATAATATAAATCAAAACCCTATTCAATTTTAAAATAAGGGCGATGTGACAAATTCTTTAAAGCAATTTCATGGATAGCCACCTTTTTCTCCATGAGATCGATATTTTTTGCCACACAGTAAAAATTATGGAGATCTCAACTGCTATTGTGATATCTCTCAACATGGGGGGCTACCGTAGTGAGATCTTCCGGTATCATTTATATCCCTCACTTGCTGGCAATGCTTCTCCAACCTCCACCTTTTGAGTTTTTTCTTCTATCTGTGTGTTTGTTTTTTTTTTTTTTTAATTATCCCGGCAAAAAGTTCTATGTTTTGTTTAGCATTTCAATTCAACTATAATTAAACTGTACTTTTTCATCTCAGTTTTTGTGTTTTTCTGAAAAGTCAACAAAAATTATAATTAGTTTTAAAAAGTTAACTAATCTAATTTAAAATTTTCATCTCTAACTAACAAACCAAACGAAAATTTAATAGGTCTTAGAAATTTCTCCTTTCAAAAAAAAAAAAATCTCAGAAATTTCTAGTATACTTACGGACCACTTGTTATCCTCGATGACTCGATAGCATGGTAGAGTACAACTCAAAGGTAGGGCTAGTGCCGATATTCAGCTGCGATAATTGTGTTAGGACCCTTTCTTTTTTTTTTTTTTTTTTAACGAGAAAATTCAGTCAAATATTGTACGTGTATAAATCCCCTTTTTTTTTTTTTTTTTTCTTTTTACCCTAATTCCCTTTATTAATTTTTTTCCAGGCAAAGGGGAAAAAAGGGTTAAAAGTCTACGTTATGGTATTAAAAAAAAAAAAAAAAACCAAACAAATAGAACTCTATTTCTAACCGTAAAATTTGTGTTAAAAATAAAATTTTGTCTGTTTAACTTATTACTTTAACTTTTATTTTAATATGTTAAAAAAACATACTTAATATGAAAAGAAAGTGCTTTTTTTTTTTATATTTAGGAATAAAAGGATTTCATCTTGTGATAAATTATAATTAATTTTTGAAACATTAACCAATCGTAATCTAAAAATCTCATCTAAAATCCATGTTCCAGACACATTCTTCTACAACAATAAGAATGTGCACTATTACTTGGAGAAATAGTTATTACACCACACTAAAAAAGCTTTAACAAAAAAAAGTGGTATTCTCTTTCCTCTTTTTCAAAAAACTTATATTTTAAAAATCTATAATTTTCTTAAAATTCAAAATGAGATTTTTTTTTTTCAAATCTCTAAAGAGAAATAAAAAATTACAAGATGGACACTATAATATCCATATTGCAAAATTTTCGAACACATGTTTAGTTTTTGCACTCTTTTGTATATCATAGTTCAATTTCAATTCACACATATCTTAAACACATAATTCCAAACCAATCTCCAAAACTCCACATCTAATTGTTACCCTAAACAACTGGTAAATGTTATTAAAAAAACTCCTTAGATGTTGACAATAATGTGCATTAAAGACCCTATAAATAGGCACTATCCCTCAACATATGTGCATTACCTTAGTCACACCAAATATATTAACGATAAAAATATGAGAAAAGCACATAAATAAAACAAATTTAAAGATTATTATATCAATATCGATATAAAAAATTAATATTAGACCAATATGATATAAAATTAAATTAAAATTACTTAAAATTAGTATTTTGTTGTTCATAGATGAAGAAAATGTAATTATTTATGTAATTTTCTTTAAAATAAAATATTTGACCCATCAAAGTGCTCGCTTCAAACATATCTCCAAATGTTTTTATTTTGTCTTTTTTTTTAAACCTAAAAATACTTTTCACAATTCACATATCCAAATATTAACAATAAACTTAGACTTTAAAATATTATAACTTTATTATTTTAAGTTCAAATTAGATTTTTTTTTTCAAATTGTATTTTTTTTTTTTAGGGAGAGACTGTGGTAAAGCCTCTCCCAGAGTAATTACCGGTAGAGTTCTTTTTTGAACAGTTGAGATTTAATTGAATGGTTCAAATATTATTAGTGTACCATACTTTTTATACACCTTACCTCCTATTACTCTTTTCACCCCCAAGTCTTCTTTGTCGCCAACAACCGCCCCGATGTCAGCGACCCACCCCCGGTCCCAGCCCCTGCCCCCAGCAACACCCCCAGCCCTCCCCTGCCGGAGCCCTGGCCCCAGCCCCCTCGGCGCCCCTCACCCCAGGTCCCCCTCCCCCAACATCCCCACCCCCGGCCCGCTCCCCCGGCCTCCCCCCAACCCCCCCTCGATGGGACCCCCCTCTCTCTCTTTTCTTTCTCTCTTCCCCTCTGTCCTGGCCCCCGGCCCCTCCACCCCACCCCACCCCAGACAAGGACCCCCCATCCCCCCGTCTATCTCTCTTTTCGCATCGGGGGTGTGTGGGGGGGCCGTGAGCCGAGAAGAGAGAGAGGGGAAGAGAAAGAAGGGGTGGGGGGGTCCCCGTAAGGGGGCTGCCGAGGGGGGCCAAGGGGGTGGGTAGGGGAGCGGCCGGGACTAGGGCTGGGGATGGGTTGCCAGCATGGTAGCCAGGTTTAGTCGCCGGCAGCGGGAAGGTCGCCAGCGACAGAGAAGACTTGAGGGTGAGAAAGGTAATATGAGGTAAGATCTATAATAAGTTTGATATACCAATAACATTTTAACCGTTTGATTAAATCTCAATGGTTTAAAAAAAGACTTTCTCAGTAAAATGTCTCTATCACAGTGCTGCCCTTTTTTTGAATATGTTTCAAATTTTAATACTTTTTTATTTCAAATAATTTTTTAAAAAATCAAATATACATTTTTAAAATTTGTCTTAATTTTAATCTAAAACTCCGTCCAGAAAATCTCCTCAAACGGGCCAAAAGTAGTCTGCAGCAACTGTAGTATAGAGTTGGGCGTTACTGTTACCGCGTCCTTGGCACTAAAAACTAACTAACGATAATAAACAGCATAAAAAACGCGGTCTTTTTGTACCCCAGCTTTACAATGTCAATTTCTCAAAAATCACCACCAAAAATCTTAAAACAAAAAAAGTCTTTACAATGACGACAGTTTGGTGTTTCTTCTACCCTCCAATTTCCATGTCTTCCTTCGACTCTTGACCTCTTCTTCGCCCTTATTAATCCAGAAAACACTTTTTCTCTCGATTTGATTTTCTGGGTTTCTCTTTTTTTCTCTGTTTCTCTCTCTTTTTTTGTCAAAAACTTGTAATTTTATTTGTTTTTGTTCGTCGCCGAAAATGGGTTGCTGTTCCAGCAGAAGCGCGGACTCGAAAACGAACAGGGTCACTCGCTGGCGATCCACCGGAATCGTCGCTCTTCGTGATGCCAAGTTGAAGGCAAATTTCATCTCTTCTTCGTCTTTTTTTTTGTTTTAATTTCATTCTTCTCTTTCAAAATTTCGTTGCATGTTTATATATTTATGTGTATATATCGATCTACTTGCTTGACTTTTGGAAGTTTTGGTAATTGTATTGCCTTTGGTTTGAGTTTGGGAAAAATGGGTCTTTTGTGATTTTGTGATCAACTAAAAATTTGAGTTTATTGAGGTTTTTTTTCTTTTTTTTTTTTTTTGTTTAATTTAAATCAGTTTTTTTTTTTAATTGGTTGATGTTACTTGTTTTTTAAGTGTCGATTTTTGCAAGCTTAAATGTGGATTATTTACCAGTTCCAGGTATTTTTTTATTAATGGACTGTTGTTGTTGTTGTGTATAGTTGATTGGTGGACTTTATTCTCAAAGGGTTGAATTTTGTCAAGCCTAAATGTAGAATCAAGTCAAAATAAAATTTAGCTTCATGTGACATTAATACCATCAATTCGAGTTTGTCTCTTAAGAGCAGATATTGAAACGTTATATAATGTATTCTCAGATGAACAACATTACATGACTTTGGATTGTAGAAATTACAGCGGTAATTTTAACCGAGTTCGTAATTAGAGGATAAAAAAGAGTGTGTGAGTGTATTGTATTTGTTTGCACCATATGAATTTAATACTAAACCGCGATGGGCTAGCTCGTCGGGTGGGAGGAGAGGTGTTTGGGTAGGAGCTCTGGCATTCAAAACGTAAAGAGTTTTTTGTTTTCTTATTTTATTAATAAGTGACAGTGATAGGCCCATATTTTAAAAAAAAAAAAAAAGAACAATATGAATTAACTAACAAAATTCGTTGCTATAGTTTATGTGCAGGGTACTTCGTCTTCTTTCTTTTTTTTTTTTTTTTTTTTTTTTTTTTAACTTTGAAGGTGTATGCCCTCATTTGATTGGAGGAAAAACTTAAAACCAAGTTCGAGCTTCATTAGTATAAATTGTTATGTAATTGCAGACTGTATTAACCTTTGTCAGTTTGTGTCTATAAGGCTCTTGACATGATGCTTGGCCAATTATTTGTGAATTTTTTTTTTCGTATGTACTTAACTCCTTTTTTTCCTTCTTCTTTCGAAATAGACATTTCCGGATGAAGTCCTCAATCTTGAGAGATCTGTGCGGACTCTTGATTTGACACACAACAAGATAGGTATGCCCGTTTGTCCCCGAAGTGGCAAATGAAATGATTGAGTTGTTTTTTTTTTTTTTTTTGGTACTCTTCGGTCCCCGGTCCTATATAATAATTGATCTTCAATGATAGTGTATAAATGGATCATTGGTTATTTCAATCCTCTATAGAACACAGATTGAATGATTTTGTTGTAATTTACTACGTTTTTTTCTTTGGATTGCAGTTGACATCCCTATGGATATTAGCAAATTAATAAACATGCAAAGAATGGTAAGTATTTATAATAGCTTTTAGCTACAATTACACGATCTGCATTAGTTTCTACAGAAATGAAGTAATTCGATTCTAAAGTTGGGATCGGCATATAATTGACACTGTAACTATAGAAAGAATTAAATATAACAAGGTATATAAGGATGTTTTCTTGCCATTTTTGAGGAAATAGATCAGTGCATTAGAGAGACAATGCATCGAGAAAAACAAAGTAGATTAAACCATCAATCTATTTACCACAAGGTATAAATATCAAGTCTGCACCTTTTATATTCAAGTGTTTCATGACTTTTTGTAGACTTATTTTGCACGTCCTGATTATCAACTGTAAGCGTAGCTCATTTTTGTTTCCGTAGTGATCATGGAGACAGTTTAATTTTTGTCATGTTGCTCAACATTTCAGGTTTTAGCTGATAACCTCATTCAGCGTCTGCCAATAAATTTGGGGAAACTACAGTCGCTAAAAGTTATGACGCTTGATGGGAACCGAATTTCTTCCTTACCTGATGAATGTAATTCTCTTCTTTAAATAAGTAAGAGGATGTTTGACTGATGGAGTTTCTTTTCCTTTGAGATCTTTGTCTGCTAACCACTGCGATTCTTTTTTCCCCCTTGTAAAGATTGTTCATGGATTTGTAATTAGATGTATCTATAATGTTTCAGTTGGGCAGCTGGTGAGGCTTGAACGCTTTTCCATCTCGAGGAATTCCATAGAATATTTGCCTGAAACCATTGGCAGCTTGCGCAATGTAAATATTTCACCTTTACATGTAAATATAAGAATCAATAACAAAATCTTAGTTTCACAACTTTTATTTTTAATTTTTTATTTTAAAATTATTACTATTGTTTGGGATTTCATTTTTAGCTTTTGTTTTGAAAATTCATGATTTGACATAACTTATTTGATGATGCAGTTACAACTTTTAAACGTGTCGAATAACAAGTTAAAGTCTCTTCCCGAGTCAATTGGGAGCTGCTTTTCCCTGGAAGAACTACAAGCAAATGGTAAGCTTCAATTCTGAAATCAGAGAATCCGGGTAATGCATAGTGCACTCACTGATTCATAATCTGAATGACTTTTCAGATAATCTTATTGAAGATCTTCCTGAATCTATCTGCAATCTCATTCATTTAAAGTCACTTTGCTTGGATAATAATAGTGTGAAACAGGTATGCATTATATGTTTTTAAGCCTCACTTTATTCTCATTAGGATACTAGATCCGATTCCTTTTTATTTATAATTTCGCAATTTTTTCGCAGACTTCATCTCGGATAAGAAAACTGGCTTTCTAATTAGTATTTCACTTTTGATACAAGATGAAGTAATTACTAAATTCAAAATTAGCCAGAAAAATTTTAGGTCCAGTACATAAAATTAATGATTCTTTGTGGTTGACAAATATAGCATTAACATTCCTTTTTACCACGGAATCAAATTGTTATTTTCAGATGCCTATGCTAATATCGTTGTCTTATGTCAACAGATACCATCAAATATATTGAAAGACTGTAAAGCTCTGCAGAACATTTCTCTGCATGGAAACCCTATTTCAATGGATCAGTTTCAACAGGTATGCCACAATGCCTGAAAATAGCTTGTTTTATGTACAAACTCCTTTTCTTCAATAGTACTCATGTTCGTGTCATTATTTTTAATGAAATTCTCGCAGATGGAAGGATTCCAAGAGTTTGAAGCAAGGAGGAGGAAGAAGTTTGACAAGCAGATTGATTCGAACGTGATGATCAGCTCTAAAGGGCTTGATGAGGGTGTTGATCTTTGACATTAATGCCTTCAAATTACCGTAAGTTCCAGACCACCATCTCAATTATTTTAACTTAGTCCGAGAACCAGGGGTATTGAAGGATTTGAATAGTTGTCGTGTTCTTTTGAATGTTAAGGATTCACATGACGAGCATTTGGTATTACTGGTTTACAAGGAAGTGCGTAACTACATTAGTTATTAGGTAGGGAAACACTTCAAGGAAATTTTCTTTTAAGTATCCATGGCTTGGGAGTCATGGGCTGCTAAATGGATGCTCATATTCTTGATCGAGTGCTTTTAGATAATCAATTTAAGGACTAATTTTATAAATTCCCGCTGATCCTTTTGCATTGTAATAAACGTGCCCCTTGAACTTACGTTCGCATCATCCATTCAGCTCATTTTAAACCAGTACGGTACTGCTAATATGCTCGGACTGTTAACTATTTGCTTCGCTGATGCCATTTTTTCTATGCGTCATCATCCATGTCTCCACGATATGTCACTAACTAGAGCCAATTTGCCCACTCTTTGTCCCAAATATACAATGCTGTTACTTACCGTGCAGGAAAAAGAAAAGGATATGTGAATCTGCCTTTTCATTCTACGAGTTCAAAATCTCCAATGCACCTATTTGTAGGTCTGGTTAAAACTCTATATGCGTATGACATACCCCTTCATAAATTATGCTCTATTTGCATCTTACACTTATCGATTTCACCAGTCTGAGCAGATCCGATGACAGTGATTGAGCATCCATAGCTGCTTCAACGCCAGAGAGCGGCATTGTTTATTGGCAGCTGTTGGCTCGGATGAAATCTCATTCTAGTTTAGGAAAGGAGACATTGTTATAGATTTTCCTTTTTTTTTTTTTTTTGTCATACTGAAAGATAGGTGATAATATTTGTCATGTACATTTTTTTTTCTTCCTTTTTGCCCTTTGTTCTGTTCAGAATTTGCCTGTAACTGGCAAGCTGTATATGAAAACACTGCCCTAGACTTGTTCAAAAGATGTCTGTTTCTTCAGTGTTCTTTTTTGCTTGTATACATTTTTTTTTTGGCTAAAAAAAAGATTTAGTGGTGGTCCTGTCATTTCCCGTTTCGGTACACCACGCAAGCAGGGTTTATAACTCCCCTAAGTTGATAGGGGATTCGAAACCCAAACCTTCCTGTCAGTGAGATTCTTAAAATTGCTTCCTATGCTAACTCATCCACCCCTGCGTGTTGTCTTTTTTCTTTTTTCTTGTATACATTTAACAGTACTTACAAGTTACTTTCTATAGGTAGAAGAAGTTGAAATTTGGTGGACAGATTTACATTGGAGAATAAAATAATGAATGAACGACTTTCTGTGGATATTTTTCATTGATTAAGTGGCATAAGGCATTTACTCGTCCATGTTTTCACTGAATTTGATTATGGGTTTGTTTTCTTAGCTCGATTGAATCACTGTTTCCAAGATATTGGACACTATTTCAAAATTATTTTTATAATAGTTTTTCTCATAAAAATTTGAATTTAATATTTTTAAGCTTATTGGGTGCCATTTACTTCGCACCTTGCTTTATATTTGGGGCCATGTATGACCTTTCCACCAAACAATATTTTGATTTTTTTTTTTTTTTTTTTTTTGAGGGAGCTCTGAACAATATTTTGAAATTACTATCATGCTTCATTTTTTTTTTTTTTTTTTTTTGTGGTTTTTATTGCATCGACGCTCCTAAATATGTGGTCTAGTTGTGAGTTTCTCCTCCTTAATTTTGTCTATTTATATCTTGACCTTATACATAATTTTCAGCAAACTACTTTTCATTGATAAAAGTGTTAATATTATTTTTTTATTTTTTATTTTTTATGGATATTGACAGGCAACTTATATGAGCCTTATATATTATTTTTTTTGTCAATATTAACCCAAGTGAGCACGTGTTTGTCTTTACTCGTTGATTGCAAGGGGGCACGTGTTTTTGGCTTTTACTATTTGTTGAAAGTGAACACGTGTTTATAAACTAGTCAACAACAAAATACTTTTTTGGCATTCAAAGTAGAAATTGATTTTTAACGTTTACATTAATTTTTTTAGGGCATACGCATGCCGTATTAAATTATGTCGTATCGCATTATTGTTATTCAATATAATATTTGGTTTTATACGGTATTATAATATTATATGCACTACACATTATTTGTTCTTCACCATATTATATTGTATTAAAAATTGAACTTTTAAAAGAGTAAATATAGGCCACGATCTCAAGACCGGACTTTGGTTTTTGGGATGGGATTAAAGTCAGGTTTCGTGATTCGGTTCGAGATTGAAATTCAGAATTAGGATTAGAGCTAGATTAGGTTTTTCAAGACAGGAGTCGTGGTTGGATTATAGGATGGGAACCGAGATCAAGGTCGATTGAGAAAGGTCGTGGTCAAATTTCAAAACTTGGATCAAAAGGTCGGGTTTTGAAACCGGGATCGAGTCAAGTTTTAGGATATGGGTCGGGTTTTTTAAATGGGGTCATAGTTAGTTTTCAGGATAGGGCCAAGTTTCAAAATCGGGGTTAGGAACGGGGTTAGGGTCAGGATTTGGAATTCATCTCGAAGACCGACCTCGAACCTATCCCGAAACTCGATCCCGTTTCTTGTATTGAAACTTAACCCTGACCTCTGTTCTGAAACCTAACCCTCACCCCGTTTTTAAAATTCAATCTCGACCCTGAAACTCAACTTTGACCCCCGTTCTGAAATCCAAACCCCATCTTGAAACTCAACCTTGACCCCCATCCTGAAAGCCGACCCTAATCTCCCCATCTTAAACCTCATTATATTATATTTTTTATTATAATTATTTAGATTAAATTATAGCATATAGCCTAATAGAGAGGCTTTTTGTTGTTATAGATATTACAGTCCATATTATATTAGTTTTTGATTTTGTGTTAAATTATACAGTACAAAAATATTATCAAATGTTGTATAATTTTAAATAATACAAATAGAGTGCTTATATGGCATACCAAACATGCCTTAATAATCTTCTGATTATAAGTATCAAATCAAATCAAAATTTAATCTAATGATTAAACAACAATTCATATTGGTAGTAAAAAATAAAATATCAAAATATAGAAAAGCTTTTAAAGGTAGTATAAATTTTTCTTTTCACTTTTAATATCTGTTTTTTGTACTGTAAAATAATAATTTGCTTATGAAGATAAATGTATGCTTTCCGTGATTTTTATGGTTAATCAAAATTACCGGCTTTTTTTTTTTTTTTTTTAAATAAGGATCTAAAAGCTTGACCATCTGTACGAATATCCCTTGAAATTGATGTTTTAACTTGACTTTTTAAAGTTTCACCTCAAGCAAAATGAGACTTTACCATTCTTTACCCAAAGTAAAACAAAGTGACATCTTTTGAGAGGGAAAAAAAAAAAAAAACCATTTGCATATTGAATTGATTAACGTCTAATGGCAATATAACAACATAACAAAAATTAAAGATGTTAAAAAAGAAATGTAATTTTTGATTGGTGTAGTAAAAAAAAAAAAAAAAGACATTGGACTGAAAATCAAAATACACAAAATTACATTGTTAAAAATTAAATTTTTTTATTTACTCTGGTGTTTTTACTTCGATAATAATGGAGACGATATCCTCCGTTTGTGTCTCCCATCCATTTGTTATCAAATGTCATGGTGTAAATGCCCACGTTATGTGGGGATTAGTCTTGGTTGATTGGGTTAATCCCTCAACTGTTTTGGTGTCGTTTTACGAGTAATGGTCAAGCACGGAGTTTATGTGCCGAGCTAGTCTTCTCCCATTTGAGTCATGATACTTGTATTCACTCCTGTCTATTTTGATCTTTATTGGTAAATCCAATCTTTAATTTGAGATCGAATTCCGTTACATTTGAGGCCATTTGTGTCTTATATATCTTATTTATAATGAAATGAAATTTCTATTTCAAAAAAAAAAAAAAGAAAGAAAGAAAAAAAACCCACTAGGGAAGCAAACTGGGTATCTTCAATTATTTTATAATTTATTAACTGATATTTAATAAATCATAAATCTCTTTTAATGGTAATTCTCTTAAAGAAAGGGTGTCATAGTTTTTTTTTTTTTTTTTTTTGGGGTGTCATAGTCGTTTAGAGAGTGTTGGGGAGAAAGTGGTGAGTGGAGAGAGGTAGACAAAGAGCGTCAATCATTATTGGTTAGAAAGAAGAGAGAAAGAATAGAGGTGTGGGTTTTAAATCTATCATATTGTATCTTTCCAGTCTTTTATCAATTTTAAACTTAAATGGTGTATGTCCTAAAAAATTATTAACTAAGTTAAAAATGGAAGATATATTAATTACATAAACAATTACCATTTATATTTTTAACATTCCTTTTGCCTCGTCAAATGAGACGAATAATTAATCTAATACGCACTATCTTTCACATTTTTCGTACTTTCAACTCTCTATATCCCTCTAACTAAATGGAGTCTTAATAAAGAAAAAAGAGATGAGATTTATATCAGTCTCGAGGAGAAGAGTAACTTTTATCCAAAAAGCTTCTTAGCTTATCTAGTTGATGTCTAATTACTCAAGGTCCTTTGATTATCATGGAACTGCACGATTTCGCTCGCCTTCTATGCTATAAAAATTTTCCTAAATAAGCTTGTGTTAATGATATTCTCCTCGATAAAGAGATGTTTTAGTTGTTTAATAATTTATATTAGTATTAGTGAGAAGAAAATATATGTTATCATAAAGACTTCTTATCTTATTGGACTAGTGTATGGATGCTCCAGGTCTTATAGTTGTTGCAGATTAAATAAGTTTACGTTAACTGCAGTTATATAAATAAAGAGATATCATAGTTATTTAATATATGGATAAGATTTACATTTTCTTCAAAGCAAAGAATCTAACTATTACATTAAAAGGCTTCTTATCTGAGTAAGTGATCTCGGATCGTGCCATGTTATTTGACAGTTGTGGAAGTAGAAATAGATCATTCTATCAGGAAAAATACTATAAATCAGAAATATAGGTTTACAAATAATCCCCTTAAATAAATTTTTATTAACAGTAATTTTTTGGTAAGCATGTATTAGCAATAATTCTTTCAAATAAAGAGTTTGTAGTTTTTTAGTGAAGGATAGATTGGTGATAATAAATTTTATTTAAAAAAAAAAAAGGAAAGAAAAATGAAAAATAAATGGGTGAAAATGATTTTCTTTTTTTCTCTCAAGCAAAAGGTCAAAAAAAAAAAAAAAAAAAAAAAGCCAAGTTGTCGCTGGCCAATATCTCCTACCAAAGCGCCACGTGTCACCCGTGAGGCCCCTACCAAAAGTTCAAATCACCTCTATACCCATATATATCTCCTCTATCTACGTCCATCTATTTTCGTATTTTGGAAGGGGGTATTCTCCGTAATTACAGAAAAATGCGTGCCCTTTTTCGTTATTTCGTTTTGTGAATGACCTCTTACAAAAAATCCAAACCCTAGCCTGCCCCCTTTGCGTCAATCGCCGCCATTCTTTTTTTCATCTGAATCATTTCTCCTTCGATTCGATCTCGATCTTTCTTCTTCGTCTCAAATTGATCTCTTTTTCCATTTCTTCTCGTCTTCCTCTTCCGATCGATCCCAATTTCATGGTTTTTTGTGCTTCCTATCCGATTCTAGGGTTAGGGTTGCGGAAATTTCTGATCCGCGAATTTGATCGCAGATCTGAGAAATTCCTTTCGTCTGTTAGCGATTCTGGGTTGGGGCTTTTTGTGTTCGGTTCGAATTCGTTTCGATTTTGAAGATTTTTTCGAGTCTTTTTGGGTTTCTTGAGTTTTGATTCTTTTCCGTTTTATTGTTTCTGATTTGCGTTAGATTTGATGTTATCATAGCCGGAGCTCGCTGGAGTTGTATATTTTTGGCCGTAATTTTTGATTTTTAGTTGAATTTTTGAGATCTAGGGTTAGGGTTTTCCCGAAGTTGGGGCTTTTGCGTTTAGATTGAATTGGGTTGGGGGTTTGTCGTGTGCTCTTGCGAACTCGCGATTTTGTCGTTTATTTATTGTCAATTTGAGCTACAGATTTTCCGATCTTGCGATTTGCAGGTTATTTCTGGGAGACTTTTTTTGAGGTATAGATTTAGCCTTCTTTGTTAATTTCATAAATTTTAAGCGTGTTTTTCTGATTATTCGGTACATTTGATTCGCCAAATATGATAATTCTTTTTTTTTTTTTTTAAATTCAATTTTTCGTTTTTGGGAGTGATATGGGCACCCCTATTTTAGCCAACTTGGGCGCCGTCTAAGTCAACGAGAGTGACTCATTTGGACCTAATGGCCCTCTGTTTATTTTATTTTATTTTACAATTTATTTATTTATTTTTTAAGAATCTGTTTAGATAAACTCCTTTTTATTATAATATTGTGTCCAAATCTTTGTACAGACTCCACCTGTCATAGCAATAATATTATTTTTATTGCTTTATTAATTACCGTTTATATGATTATAAATTAATCTCTTTTATCTTTTATGTTAATGGGATGATATTATCTATGGTAATGTCAAATTGTTTAAATTCCAATGGAAGTTAGTTACGTGTTACAGATTTTATAGTATCTTCTTTATGTGGGGTTGGGCAGACACTAAATTTCTTGTTTGATGTTATGTTAAAAAAAAAAAAAAAAAAAAAAAAAAAAAAAAAAAAAAAAAAAAAACCTCGTGGGTGGCTGATTTGAACATGGAACCTCAAAAGTAAACGGGAATGTGGACTTACTGCTAGGCTAAACCCGTTCCACTTGTTGATATGTGTTAGTATCAATGTCTTAAAGATATAAAATACTTAATGAAATCTCTTGTTTTAGCCGTGTAATGTATTGTTACGTGTATCTAACCTGTAGTTTTCCCACCCCTTCACAAAAGAGGAAAAACGTATAGTATAGTTATGTTCATTACTACTAAAACACGACTAGCACATAACCCGACGATCGTGTTATTAATGATTTGTTTTTGATTTTCTTATTGCTTAGTTGTGCATTTGCTTGCTTTGTCTGTCCCTTCTAAGAAACAATGCAGTTATACTTTGTTGATAATTTCTTATGCTTGATTAAGTAGAGCTTATAATAAAACACTTGTCTTAATCTTTTTTTAAGCACGAGCAAGGTTATGTTGTTATTGTATTTCAATTGTCAGTTAAAATACGCTACCTACGTTTAGGATACATAGCCTGGTCTTTTACAACAGAAAATGAAAATTTTTACGTTCTGCGGCATTTTTTGTTTTTTGTCTTTGAATTATAGATTATATATAGATGCTTATTTACGAGTTTGCATTAAAGGTTTCTTTATTATGTGTAGTTTTTCCTTTTTACCCGGCAAGACTAATTTTAATTTTGGATTGCAGCTTAGCTTAATAATCATGGTACAAAAACGGCCTTATGATGAGGAGGAAATTATCAAGATTTCCTTTAAGCACCCAAGACAAGTGGAAGTGGAACACAGCAAACAGCTTGTCTCATTTTCTGAATCTGTTTTTCCCGAGGACGGCCCTGAGAAGCCAAAAACCTTAGGTGAGAAAGTTGTCTTTAATGAAATAAACAGATTTATTTACGTTACGTTAGTGGATATACTATATGTGCTTCTAAATATTAAATAATGAGAAGTAACCGTACTTGTACCCCCATCGTTTGTGCTAGTCCAAACAATACCTTATGCAACCATGAACCATCCAATCTCTATGTTTCTCTGAATGAACAACTTAGAAATTGAAGTGTACTTGTACGATTAATTTGTATCTATTTAAAATACTTTTTGTTGGTTTTCATTGTAATATTTTCTTTCCTTGCTTTATGTTTCTGTAAATTGTTTGTTGCTGGTTGGTCCATCTTTTACTTGTACTTGATGGAGTGCTTCTGTCTTAAATATAAAATTTAAAACAAATCCAATGCTATATCTTGTAGTCTGGAGCATCCGATTTTGTAAATATTTTAATACCAAGGACATCAACTTTGTTCTCTGAAGATATTTGTAATTATCAACTGTGAGAAAATGTGGTGTTGAAATGAAAAACAGCCTTGATGAGACAGTTTCTTGTTTTAAGTTTTTTAAACTCATGGAATTGTCATATGTAATTGTTAGAGAAAGGATTCACAAATGCCGGTGCTGAAGGTGATGAGAACCTTTCTGGTGATATCTGTCCTGATCCGCAAAAAGGCGGTGAGGACATTGAAAGTGGTGGGCCTGGCTCCGTTTCCTTTTCATCATGGCCCACCAGCAGTACAAGTGAAGAGGATTCGCTGTCAGAGGCACCCTTTCAATTTTCATTTTTTCCGGAGCATTTTACCCCCGAGCGTCCAGCAAGGACAGCGGCTCGCTGCGAGGACATTTACACACTACTTCTGAATTACGCTCCTCGGAAGACTATTCCAATTGGACTAGATCATCAGGCTGATGTTCCACCATGGGGTCAACAATGTGCCAATAAGATTTCAAGTCCTTTGTGTCAATCCAAGGGAGCTTCGAAATCTGAAGTTGAGGGTGGACAAGGGCTGATGGGTGCATGCATCATTTTGATGCCTGAGTTGGCTTCTCCAGCATACACTGATCCGAAAGTTGGAAAGGGTAGAACTGATTGCAGTTGTGAGGATAAGGGTTCTTACTCTTGTGTTCGGAAACACATCGCAGAAGCTAGAGAGGAGCTTGTAAAATCTCTTGGAGCGGAGAAATTTAAGGAGCTAGGTTTCTGTGACATGGGAGAACAAGTAGCAGAAAGATGGAGTGAAGAGGAGGAGCAAACATTCCATCAGGTGGTCTTCTATAACCCATTTTCAATGGGCAGGAATTTCTGGGACAAGCTTTCTTCTGCCTTCCCCTCCCGGACCAAAAAGGAGATTGTCAGTTACTACTTCAACGTCTTCATGCTTCAAAGGCGGGCCGAGCAGAATAGATTTGATCCTGCAGAGATTGACAGTGATAACGATGAATGGCAAGGGACTGATGATTTTGGTGACAATGGAGTTGTAATTTCAGAGGAAGATGGTGATGACATGGTTGTTGAGTCTCCCGTCCGTGCAGATGATGCTGGTAATGTGAAGACCCGGGCTGATAATTTACTAGAGTGCAATGAGGATGTTGCTGATTACACATGTGATGGTAATGTTAACTTAGATTCGAACGCCCCGAAAAGCCCTGAAATTTCGGAAACTCGCTCTGAAAAGCTCAGCAATTATGGTTCCAGCCATATAATTCAGCCTCAGGATGGAAAAGGATATCAAGATGTCCAAGATGATTCCTGTACATCCTCTGATATAGGAGCTGCTGCAATAAGGAACCGGATGGAGTCTGGAAATGGCAACCACTGCCTTGGTAGCTTCAATGGGTTAGGCAATCACTCGGAGTTTGAAAATGGCCATTGCCCGAGTAGACTTTTGGAGCATTGCGATGCGAAAGATTGGGACATGGGATACTTGAGTAGCTCCAAAGACAAGGTTGACTTCCTGCCAACTTGCAATATGATCGAAGAGGTTTTTGGCCAAGAGACACCGAATCACAAGGTTAGAGA
>CM046380.1:7803494-7815247 GCA_025413485.1 Ficus microcarpa | reverse complement strand
TGGGAACAGCTAGTGTAGATATGCCTTGCTGGGATTTGAGGTGACTTTTGACAGCAGCATTTCACCAGAAAGCTTTCTCGAAAAATCGGGGGAGACTTCAGTTTTCCGTCTGTACATTGTGCAACATTAGAGAGAATGGAAGCCTTGCCTTTGTTGTAAGATAGTGTACAGTGAGCCGATTTATTTCGTTCTCATTTACATTTGTTAGCTATTCTAGGATTGGTCACCTAAAAAAAAAAAAAAAAAAAGGGGATTGGAGAATTTCAATCTCACCATATGATAAAAAAAAAAAAAAAAAAAAAAAGGAAAAGCAAAAAACATAAGAGGGTTTTCTTTGTAAGGGTTTTCCCTCGTGGGAGCGTTGGGATGCTTGATAAATACCTGGTTGTCTGAGATGGAACTCTGCAATTTAATTTTTATCTACTATTTTTTGTTAGTGACAAATAAATAAAAATAAGAAATAGAATCATCCCAAGATTATTTTTCTTTAGGAAAAATGTGAATATTTATATGACTGCGTATTTGCTTGATAGAGGAAAATTCTTTAAATTAGAGGATGGTTACAATAAACGAGGCTTAGGTTCCGTTTGTTTCGTTGGTTCATTTTAAACTTTTCATCTCAGTTTTTGTCTTTTTTTTAAAAGATTTTTTGTCTTTTCTAAAAAAGTTTTTTGTCTTTTCTGAAATGTCAACAAAAATTACTATTTAAACTTAAAATTTCAATTCAAACTGGTGAATCAAATGGACCTTTATTCTCATATTTTCATATACATATGATGAATGGAATCTCTGTGAGCTCTCTTTTTGAATCCTTTTATATCTTTATTTACAAGTATCTGATCTTATTCAAAGTAAAAGCCACACCCAAACAGCAACAAATTTATGAAGTCGGGGACTTCTACCGTAGGACCTAAGAAAATGCGCTGAGTTTTGTATCACACGCTGTTTCTTTGGTATACTTTTGTACTTTGATTTGACATGATTGTGATCTTATCTAATAATCAGAAACGCGTATTATATGGTGTATTGTGTATTGTCTAAACGACGTCATATTTTAGAAATTTATGACTTGAAAAAAATAAATAAATAAATACACTCTCGGTAGCACTCGGTCTTTCGAAACGAAAAACTTTCTGACTCGTCCATTTTTCTGCTGTGACTATGAGAAGCATCATATTGGAGGCACTAGTTTTTGTGAAGTGTGACTTTGCAGCATCACTTGCGCGCCCCTGTATGAAGCAACAGTGCAGTACTATTGATATACGTTTTTTTTTTTTTTTTTTAATTTTGGGAAATGATGAAATTTTCTCCTTTGTAACAATTGATCTTTTGAAAACAAACAAATCCTTTTAGTACCAACTACCGAATGTGCTCGTATTGCTAAATAAGAGCATTTTTATGGGAGGAGGAAAATAGGACAAAAACTTCGACCAATGCAAAATAAATAGCAAAAAAACTTTTTGGGTGATGTTAAATAGAATATACATGATAAATAACATATTTAAGAAGCATATTTAAGATAAAATTATCTTAAAAAGTTTTCGTAAATAAATAAATTATCATAAATGTTATATACCTAAAATAGTTTTAAAATATGCTATTTACTTTACGTGTTTCTAAAAAAATGACCTATTTACTACAACTTCTGTATGTGTGTGTACATATATAGGGTTGATCCTCATTAATGACTCTTTATGACATATATTATTTTAATAATCTGCTGTAAGAATTCTGATAAGGACAATTGCACATGTTCTTTGTTAATCATTAATTAATGTCGACTCCATATGTTTGATATTGATTAACAACGAAAGATGAACAATCGTGTCATTCGCAACTCTTCCTGACATAACTTTTAATCGTTGTTACCATCGTGAATCTGACTCATATAAAATACATATATGGTCAATGTCTTCAGCCGTATTCTACGAGACAAAGCCTTGCCATTAATTTATTTATTTTCCTTTCTTAATTTCACACACAAAATTAACTCTTAGGGTGATCTGATATTAAATGGTCCCAACTAAGAGATAAGAAGCTACAAACCAAATAACTTCCCAACTCCACAAGACCATGTTCTTCATTAGTGGTTGTGGTCCAAAGCATAAAAATATGTTTTCATTTAAACATTGTCACCCAAATTGAAGAGAATTTGTTTTTATCTATCTATTGCTAGTTAAAGTAATGCAACTGAAAATCTTGGTGACTTGGGGCTTGAGCTCCAACTTGCAGCTAACTTGTGAAGAAGATTCTTGGCTATCAATTTCAAAATACAAAGTAGAAATTAACTAAAACAACAACTTCTTAAAATAAAAAAATAAAATAAAATAAAATAAAATAAAAAAAACCCACTTAAGCAACTAATTGATCTTAACACTAGAACTTTCTCTAGATTCATATACGTGTGTGTTATTTATATACATTTATATGTTCATATATATATATATAATGTTTTATATTCGCTACCTGACTCATCCAGCATTTATAATTTTATATTTAAAAATTATAACAACTAATTAATTACATATAGCTTTTTATTTAAAATCTTATTACATGATATTTAGATATTCTGAAAAGAACATATATCACTGAAAATTGTTGCATTGAAATTATCTGATTATTACAGTATATTACAAAAAAAAAAAAAAAAAAAAAAGGTTATGAGTGATGTTTTGAAAGAGTGCTGGATAGCAATCCATCCTTATATATACACATAGCAAAGAAGTACAAAAACATATATTCTTGTGATTTGCCTGCATTGAGCAAGATATGTTTCCCTCTTTGGTAAACCAACTCATCTCAACTCAACTCAAACTTTTTTTTTGTCTTTTTCCCAAAAAGTTTTTTGTCTTTTCTGAAAATTTAAAAAAATTTACCATTCCAACTTAAAAATCTCAACTCAAACTACTCCGCCAAACTCTCCCTAAATCAGCCACTAGAAAAATGAAAGGAAATTATGGGTTTTATTTAAAAAGAAAAAGAAAATGAGCTTTATTAGTTGCACTACACGGGGTTCCTAGTGGAATGCTTAGCTATTTTGTCAAAGTAAACAACAACAATGAACAAAGCCAATTGTGTCTTTACATGAGCCAATCTTTGATTCTCACCCCCACATGCCCTTTGGATAAGGAATATGCAATTATTGCTAAATTAAAAGAAAATTAAAAAAAAAAAAATCTTGCTTGGTGAACTGAAAGGCAACAATTCTAAAGACTAGGAAAGAAGTGTGTGGGACTCACATATAACCATTTTATTTATATAGAACTTTTTATTATTATTATTATTATTATTATTAGTATTATTATTGAAAATTTTTTTTTCTTTGAAATTTTATTGACTCTTTCTTAAGAGTATTACATAAGCATTGTTGGTGTACTTGCTCAACTTACACATGCACCATTATTACACTTGTGAAGAAACACATGCACCTTTATGATTAGGCCATATATTATACACAGTAGTGGATTTATTGCACCCTATGTTTTATGGTATGTATGTATTACTATATATATATATATATAGTTTTATATATCTTTATTTCTACTGCAATAAATATAACAGTATCATTTGTTCACACTTGTAAGAGCGCCACGTGGCACTTTCCATGTTGGTCATGTGAACCTTTTTTTTTTTTTTTTTCCTCTCCGGTTTGTATGCGAAAATGTGCATGATGTATGTACCCCAGTTGCAAATGCATGTGCATGCTCTTCCTACACAATACAATATTAACATAAAAACTAGTTTCACCTCTTGGGAAAGCCTAGAAACACTACATACACATTTTTTTGCTATATATGTATATGGATTGATTTCATTTTTAATCCAAATCTATAAATTCATTCCCACAATTTAGGTTTTAAAGTTTATAACAGAATCAATCCTTTAATTATCAATTTATTTCATAATAGTGTTTTAAAGAAAAACACTATTAAAAACTAGACTATTACCTTAGTTTGGTAAATTTTACAATTTCATTTTCCGTATTTCAATTTTTAAAGGTTATTAATTCTCAAAACACTTGTATTTTAACATTATAATGTTGAACTTAACCCCAATTAAAGCACATTTGATCTTATCGTGATCATTACAGTTTAGTTTTTGACAATTCTACAATTATGGGATCGATTAATAGTTCGAGAACTGTTTCTGAAATGTTTTAAAATCCGAAAATTGAAATAGGATAGGATCTGTAATTTAAGGTTAAAAAATGAAATTAATCATATATATATGGGGAAGTTGTAAAGAGGTAAAAAGGGCATTGGAGAAACTTTTTTGCTGTTCCACTCAAATATATATATATATATATATATATATATATATTTCGCTGCATTCTTATGATTTATTCGATGATCATATTAGTTGTTACATGTTCTCCTTTAGAAGGCAAGGACAGAAGAACTTCCTTAAATAAACATTTTACTAGACCAGCAGTTGAGAATTTTCAGCCAAAAAAAGAAAAAAAAAAAAAAAAGAAAAACAGCAGTTGAGTAAAAGATGCCCCAACCGCCAAGGCTAATTAGAGCTATAGCTTTCTGTTAATTGAATTAAAGCGTAATTTTGATATCAATATGCTTGAAACCAAATGCAGCTTTCTCTCTTTAATAATTTCATTCACAAGCTTTTTTAATCAATATAACTGGTGTCGGCTACAAACCCCCACTTTGCCAATCTAAGTAAAGGTTTTGATTAAGTGTCACATGACAATGGATCAATTAAGAGTGATACATATATACACACACATATACATACATACATACATGTACAGAAATACTTTTTTATCTATCAGCCAGACAGATTCGATAGTTATAATATTCATTTCGTATCTCATAACTTCTAGTTAATTTATATAAAATGTGTTATTTAAATCTTAGAAAATGAACAATATAGAACTATTAATGTAAATCACAAATATTATTAAAAAATGTTACATTAAAATCAACTATTTGTTTTAATATATTACAAAAAAACGTTACAAATGTCGTTTTTTTAAGGGAAGGGTATAATATGTGTGTGTGTGTATATATATATATTGCTTTAGGTTCATGCAGTGATGGTAAGGAAACGTGGCTATCTATGACATCCTTCATCCACTTAATCTCTTAATTTAATTCTTCTCTCTTCTTTGCTGTCTTTCAATTCCATAGAGTGGACACACCCCTGAAAATGGCAGCACACCTTTTCACTTTGCTTTGTGTTATCTTAAAGTGGGTGTTATGTACAAGTTTAAATTATTCCAACATCTCTCCTCTCTCTCTCTCTCTCTATACATGTACACACACATATACATACACATATACATATAATATATATATAGCATAAGAGTATGTTATATTTATACATCCCTAGGTGTACTTCAAGTTTCTGTTTTGGAGTCCAAGCCGAGTAAGCTGGTTGCTCAACCACCTCTGGATATTAAGAGGTATCAGGTATGCCCAAAAGTTTTTGTGTGGAAAGGAAAAATAAAATTGTAAAATAAAAATATACGAGAAAGTAAAAAAAAATAAAAAAAATAAAAAAGTAGTTTGCCAATATATAAAATATTGACCTCTACTCTTCTACAAGGCAACAAGAGAGAGGATTGTGCGTATACCAATCCATTTGAGTGCATGTATATGTCGCATGCTGTTTAGTGGTAGCCTCTCTAAAGCACTTTGCAAAGTTTTTCCACTTAAGCTGTACTGCATTATAAGGACCAAAGCTATATGTGTATATACGTGTGCGTATATATATTTATAATATATATATATAATTGGATACTTATCTGTATACATCTTTATTGTTACGAACGGCACAATGTGAATGGGGATGTGCCTAATAAGGTTAAAAGTGGTTATATTCCGGATTTAATCATATGAACGTACAAGATGAACGCTAGAGAAAATCGACGTAGATTGACGGCCTCCCCTGAAGTAAGATTGCGACGGATAAAAAATCAATGGTGAAAAAGTGAACTCTTGAGATGAAACTCTTAAGATAATGAGGTCCAACATGATGAAGATTATAATGAAGTTATGATCTTCTTGATTTATCAAATTGGAAAGATATTTTCAGTTGGATAATGAATGTGACAATTCTTAGAGTGTTACCAAGAACCCTCACATACGTATTGAACTCATGATGGAAAATTGCACAATTTTTTTTTTTCTCTTTTATATGTGTGTATGTAAGTATGAGTATTCATACTATATAACGTATACAAATATTTACAGGTATGTTTTTCTACTATTCTTCAGGTGGGATGATTCTCAAACGTAATTTTATTTAAAACAATTGTAACAATCAATTGACTTACTTGTAATTTTGTGTAAAATTATGTGTAACATGACACATACGGTAACATTGAACCACTACATTAATCATAAATTTTTAGGGGTTGAAATTTAATTTTAAAAAAATTTATGAGGGTGAGCATCCCCATTCGGTCCTTATAGTTCCGCCCCTATATATATATATATATGTATATGTATATGTATATAGGTAGTGGTGGTGGACATGGCTTGTTATGGTTCTTTTAATCTAAAAAAGTAAGAAAGAGTCATTATCCTTCCCATAATGGTTCTTGGATTTGCATTTTGGAATTTGGATGGTGAGGAGTGGGGGATAAAAGGGTGAGAAAAAGCATTATAAAGAGCCAAAGTAAGTAGGCATCTTTATCTTAAATCTTATTAATTCATAACAAGTCATCAACGGAAAAGACCAAGGAGTGGCCAACCTTTCGCTTGAAGGACAACTTGTCAATTTGGGCATCGGTACGTTTGGAAAAGCCAACACTCTTTACTCTCAAGTGAAGTTTCTATGGGTACGGCCAACAGAAAACAACTTCATTTCCATGTATATACACATGTATATAATATATACAAAATATATATATAATATATGTATATACAAAGTGCACATTTATTCCCTCTGATATTTCATTTTTCACTGTCTCCCCATTTTTTTTTTTAAAGATATGTAATTATATCATTTATAATGCATTCCGTGAATAGCCAGACCCTTTTTTCAGTAGGATAAAAAATATTGATAATTTTCATTAACGACAAATATAGATATATTTGGGAGAAAAAAAGTTAATGAGCATTTTTTTTTTTTTTGCGAAACTTAAAAATAAGTAAATATAATAGGTTTTAAAACATTTTAGATAACAATATGTTTATAGTAAATAATTTATTTATAAAAGCGTAAATAAGTATTTTTCCAGTCAGTAATTGATTTACATTGTAAATATTTTCGTAAATACATTATTTATTATTAAATAAGCTATTTATTTTTAACTATTTCAAAGCAAGTCTGTTCTTTACTTCAAATATTTTTTTAAAAAGGACCCGCATGCTACAATTACCATGTATTATTTACTTATTAAATAGAGGAATATATAGTTGTATTTATATATATATATATATATATGTGTATATAACGTGGGGAAGTAAGTGAAATACTTGGGAAAAAGTTAGGAAAACAAATATTAAAAAAAAAAATTCTGATTGTGGGCAGTAAAACACGGATCTACCACTAAATGCAGGATTATTTATGTAAATATTTTGACCAAATCCAATTTGTTCAAAAATACTACTTTATCTAAATATTGCAGTTCAATTATCCACTTCTGAATTTATTATTTTCTTTTCATTTGCTTTTCTCAGTACTAACAATTTTGTTAGATAATCAATTTTCTCAAAAGCTGTGTGCCAAACGTTTACATATCTACTCAACGCTTTTTATAACTTACAAAACAATCTTTAATTAACTTAACATTCAATTCAATTCAGTTTGTTTGTTTGTTTTGTTTTGGTTTATATATATATATATATATATTTATATATTTTTATTTAACAAGACAGATTCGCTCAAACAGTTGCTGTGATATCAAATTTTACTTGGACACGGTAAATGTGATAATGAATAGAAATTAAATAATACAAAAAAATGAATTGGAATATTAAATTGAAGATAAGGTAGGTTCAAATAATGTAATCACACGTTTAAAAAAATTAATTAATTTTATCAGGTATACTAATTAATAAGTTTTGCTACTAATCACTTGGTGAATGGCATCTCACTACATTCCGAAAACTTTATAAAGAAGAATTAAAAGTTTAGGAAATACATATTTTACGGGCAAATTACAGCTAAACATGGCACTGAATTGCAGGCAAAAAGGGTAGGAATTTTCTTTGCAGCTAAAAGTGGATTAGTAGTTTCTAATAAGACATTCGGGGGGTCACGGTTGGATCGACGAAACTAATTAGCTAGCCGGCTAGATCATGATCATCGAATTAGGCCGGCATATTCGTCACGATTGGTTTGCCATTGCTACCTAATCTGTGACATTGTTAAACTAAGCATGGACTAACATCCAAACCTCCTTGTCTTGTAACAAAGCATCAACAAATCAAGACAGGTTGTACTAATTATTAATTTAATTAGTCATTATTGCGGGATTAGTAGTGATTCTTTAACTAAATAAGAAGATACCAAAGTATAATTAATTATCAAGCTCTAGGCACTAGTGTAGTACTAGTCCTGCATAAACTTCAACATTATTAGAGCCTTTTTTTCTTGGAACTAGTTAATTAACTTATCTTTTTTTTTTTTTTTTGCTCGAGAATTAACTTATATTGTATCATAAGGTTAAAACTATGTTCTTTTTTCACCTACAGAGTAGACACCCTTTAAAAATTGGAAAAGAAAATTGAACTTTTAGAAATCAGTTTGACACATATATATATATATATAAGCAATTTAAATGCCTCCAAGTGGCTTGGGATTAGGACACTCACATAAACACCAGAAACATTAACCTAAGGGCCTATTTGGTGAAACAGTTAGAACGGCTTTTATTGTTTTCTTGTTCATAGTGTTTTTTTTTTTTTTTTTTAATCGAACTTGAAAGATTCAAACTCTAAAAGTATTTTAATATTAAAAAATAATTAAGTAAAATTACCGTTAGATTAAATATGCTGGTCGCTTTCAAATCTATTGTTAATTGTACATATATTAACTTTTGAACCAAATTCCCAAAGGCTACTTAGATATTGGTAAATTTACTTTTACACCTTTTAATAGTTGGTGGGTCAACAAAACCTTCATTGTGCACATAAGCTACAAAAAATTATTAAAGATAATTAAATCAAAATAAAATCCTAGAAAATTCTCTTTAAAGAAAAATTAAAAAACAATTCAGAATTGAGAAAACTGCACTTCTTCGTTGTTGAATAGATTATGTTTGGCTGCCAGAGAGGCTAGTTCAGAGGTTACTGGCCTGCCCAATTGACTTTCTAAGGAAAAAAAAAATTAAATTAAATTAAATTAAATTTTCATAGAAACCTCATGTGAGATGGTTTTTGTGCCCTTGCTCTTCACGCCTTACATATGTATACATATTTATTTTTATATATAGAAATGGATATATTTATAAATATATAAAGATATAATTAATGTGATAGTTGGACCCATATGGCTCTTGCAGAAAAGATGGTTTATATATATAAATATATATATATATATATATATTACAAGGAAATTAGTGAAGTACAAAGACAATCCAAGAGTCATCTAGTGTGGTTGTAAAGCACTAAGAAATTAATTAGCAAATAGAAAGAAAGAAAGAAAGAAAAGTTGCCAAGACTTGTCTCTCAAGAGCTTCTTCTTCTTCTTCTCCTTCTTCTGTTCGCACACCTCATCACCTCAAGGAAATAACTAGTAACTACTCATTAGCTCCAAAAATTGGCCCACATCACAAGTGGTTGATACACCAAATTCCTCACCTGCCAATTTCCTAAATTACCCTGGACTTTTACCCGTAATTACCACACAATTGCCGTTACGATTAGCTCAGCGGGGTGAGAGAGAAGAGATTTTCGTAAGAGCTTTTAAATTCAAAATACGTTTAAAATACGAAGGTTTTATTTCTATTTTAATAAATGGAAGGGATACGTGTCATAAGTTTAAAAAATAAAAAATAAAAAATTGAGCTATTATTGCATGGAGTGTGCTATGTTTTAGTTGCAACTACAGGAACTGAATAGAGGGACCCATCTTTCAAGACCCCAAAAAAAAAAAAAAAAAAGATAAGAAAAGAAAGAGAAATCCTGTGAAAGACTTCACCCAGGTGGAAAAAGACGTTAAATTTTCATGTTTCGTTTTTTTTTTTTTTTTTTTTTGTGTTATATTTGAGCATGAATATATGAGGTAGTAGTGTGTGTTTGGCAAGCTATTTTGATGTAAAAAGTCAACTTAAATTAAATACAAATCCATCTTTTCAAAATTTCTACCACATTTATTTTTCTCTCATCAAATTTAAAAAAAAAAATCAATTTAAAACGGTATATCGAATAAAGTATAACTATGTTATATTATTATTATTATTTTTTTTCAGACTATCAGCTTAATTTTTGTTGTTTTTTATAAGACGGTCTTTTGAGATACTTCTCGACAGCTGTTCACCTCTTCTTACATTTTTATTTAACAAAAAAAAAAAAGGTCTTAAATTAAAAAAAAAGTGTAAATAATGTGAAAAAAAAAAAAATAGGGGGCCAAAACCAACAAAAGAATAACGGCCGGAGAGTGGAACCTTTCACTTGGTTTGTGTATGTATTGTGTGTGTGGTAGAGAGAGAGAGGAGGAGAGAGAGTGGGGGGGCAATTCCTTAATAGCAAGACAAAGGAAGGAATAGTTGAAGGAAAGGCAGTTAGTTAAGTAGGTTCTCTCTCTCCTCCTTTCTCTCTCCTCTCTCTCTCTCTCTCTATCTCTCAGCCATTGGGATGCTCACCTGGACAAATCTGGACCGTTGGATTAAGGATGGCGTAGGATCCTCAGTTGAGTACACGTGCTGCTATCTTTCTTCTCTCTCTCTCTCTCTCTAAGACTCTCTCTCTTTTATCTTTGCTTCCATGCATGGATTTCTCCTCCCAAACACAGTCCAACTCCTGAAAGTGAGAAAGTATTGAGAGAGAGAGAGAGAGAGAGTAGAAAGAAAGAAGAGAGAGAAACACAAAACGCTTGCCCACTCACTCACTAACTCACTCATTCACACTTGCAATTCTTTTCTCTCTTTCTTTTGGCTTTTGTTCATCTCCACCATCATTACTGACCAAAGGTAAACCAGAATTTTATCTCTTTTTTTTCTTTCTTTTCTTTTCTTTTCAAGTACTTGTTCCAGTGAATGACCAGAAAAACTAGTGAAACAAATTTGAGATCTTTCTTGTTCATGAAATCTGAGATTTGTTTTTGATCCGATTTAGATTTTTTCTGATCTGGGGTCCTCTGTTTCATTGCCAATTTTAGTGCATCTAATGAGATCAAGAACTCAAGCCCAAAATTCTATCAAACAGATTGGAAATTCGGAAATCTTCTCTCTCTAGTCTGATCTGTGTTTTTCTTTCTTTCTTTTTTTCTTTTTAATTTTTTTTGTTTACTTCCAAAATTTTGAGTCAAAAAATGGGCGAAGTTCAAGTGTTCAAACACGCCTGCAAGTTCTGCAACAAGAGCTTCCCTTGTGGCAGATCTTTGGGTGGTCACATGAGGTCTCATTTAACCAACAACAACAACAATTCGGCCGAAAAACCGAAGGCCGAAAAGAAGCTCAAAATCACAACCAAATTCAACACTGAAACATCTTCATCGGTTATGGAAGCTGGAGGCTATGGCCTGAGAGAGAATCCCAAGAAGACATGGAGATTTGCAGACATTATCCCAGCTCAAGAAGAGACCTCCTCACATCCACAACAACAGCAACAAAAAGGCGAAGAGCC
>CM046380.1:7788394-7803394 GCA_025413485.1 Ficus microcarpa | reverse complement strand
GACATGGGATACTTGAGTAGCTCCAAAGACAAGGTTGACTTCCTGCCAACTTGCAATATGATCGAAGAGGTTTTTGGCCAAGAGACACCGAATCACAAGGTTAGAGATGGGAACAGCTAGTGTAGATATGCCTTGCTGGGATTTGAGGTGACTTTTGACAGCAGCATTTCACCAGAAAGCTTTCTCGAAAAATCGGGGGAGACTTCAGTTTTCCGTCTGTACATTGTGCAACATTAGAGAGAATGGAAGCCTTGCCTTTGTTGTAAGATAGTGTACAGTGAGCCGATTTATTTCGTTCTCATTTACATTTGTTAGCTATTCTAGGATTGGTCACCTAAAAAAAAGGGGATTGGAGAATTTCAATCCCACCATATGATTTAAAAAAAAAAAAAAAAAAAAAAAAAACGGAAAAGCAAAAAACATAAGAGGGTTTTCTTTGTAAGGGTTTTCCCTCGTGGGAGCGTTGGGATGCTTGATAAATACCTGGTTGTCTGAGATGGAACTCTGCAATTTAATTTTTATCTACTATTTTTTGTTAGTGATAAATAAATAAAAATAAGAAATAGAATCATCTCAAGATTATTTTTCTTTAGGAAAAATGTGGATATTTATATGACTGCGTATTTGCTTGATAGAGGAAAATTCTTTAAATTAGAGAATGGTTACAATAAACGAGGCTTATTTTCATATTTTCATATACATATGATGAATGGAATCTCTGTGAGCTCTCTTTTTGAATCCTTTTATATCTTTATTTACAAGTATCTGATCTTATTCAAAGTAAAAGCCACACCCAAACAGCAACAAATTTATGAAGTCGGGGACTTCTACCGTAGGACCTAAGAAAATGCGCTGAGTTTTGTATCACACGCTGTTTCTTTGGTATACTTTTGTACTTTGATTTGACATGATTGTGATCTTATCTAATAATCAGAAACGCGTATTATATGGTGTATTGTGTATTGTCTAAACGACGTCATATTTTAGAAATTTATGACTTGAAAAAATAAATAAATAAATACACTCTCGGTAGCACTCGGTCTTTCGAAACGAAAAACTTTCTGACTCGTCCATTTTTCTGCTGTGACTATGAGAAGCATCATATTGGAGGCACTAGTTTTTGTGAAGTGTGACTTTGCAGCATCACTTGCGCGCCCCTGTATGAAGCAACAGTGCAGTACTATTGATATACGTTTTTTTTTTTTTTTTTAATTTTGGGAAATGATGAAATTTTCTCCTTTGTAACAATTGATCTTTTGAAAACAAACAAATCCTTTTAGTACCAACTACCGAATGTGCTCGTATTGCTAAATAAGAGCATTTTTATGGGAGGAGGAAAATAGGACAAAAACTTCGACCAATGCAAAATAAATAGCAAAAAAACTTTTTGGGTGATGTTAAATAGAATATACATGATAAATAACATATTTAAGAAGCATATTTAAGATAAAATTATCTTAAAAAGTTTTCGTAAATAAATAAATTATCATAAATGTTATATACCTAAAATAGTTTTAAAATATGCTATTTACTTTACGTGTTTCTAAAAAAATGACCTATTTACTACAACTTCTGTATGTGTGTGTACATATATAGGGTTGATCCTCATTAATGACTCTTTATGACATATATTATTTTAATAATCTGCTGTAAGAATTCTGATAAGGACAATTGCACATGTTCTTTGTTAATCATTAATTAATGTCGACTCCATATGTTTGATATTGATTAACAACGAAAGATGAACAATCGTGTCATTCGCAACTCTTCCTGACATAACTTTTAATCGTTGTTACCATCGTGAATCTGACTCATATAAAATACATATATGGTCAATGTCTTCAGCCGTATTCTACGAGACAAAGCCTTGCCATTAATTTATTTATTTTCCTTTCTTAATTTCACACACAAAATTAACTCTTAGGGTGATCTGATATTAAATGGTCCCAACTAAGAGATAAGAAGCTACAAACCAAATAACTTCCCAACTCCACAAGACCATGTTCTTCATTAGTGGTTGTGGTCCAAAGCATAAAAATATGTTTTCATTTAAACATTGTCACCCAAATTGAAGAGAATTTGTTTTTATCTATCTATTGCTAGTTAAAGTAATGCAACTGAAAATCTTGGTGACTTGGGGCTTGAGCTCCAACTTGCAGCTAACTTGTGAAGAAGATTCTTGGCTATCAATTTCAAAATACAAAGTAGAAATTAACTAAAACAACAACTTCTTAAAATAAAAAAATAAAATAAAATAAAATAAAATAAAAAAAACCCACTTAAGCAACTAATTGATCTTAACACTAGAACTTTCTCTAGATTCATATACGTGTGTGTTATTTATATACATTTATATGTTCATATATATATATATAATGTTTTATATTCGCTACCTGACTCATCCAGCATTTATAATTTTATATTTAAAAATTATAACAACTAATTAATTACATATAGCTTTTTATTTAAAATCTTATTACATGATATTTAGATATTCTGAAAAGAACATATATCACTGAAAATTGTTGCATTGAAATTATCTGATTATTACAGTATATTACAAAAAAAAAAAAAAAAAAAAAAGGTTATGAGTGATGTTTTGAAAGAGTGCTGGATAGCAATCCATCCTTATATATACACATAGCAAAGAAGTACAAAAACATATATTCTTGTTATTTGCCTGCATTGAGCAAGATATGTTTCTAAATCAGCCACTAGAAAAATGAAAGGTAATTATGGGTTTTATTTAAAAAGAAAAAGAAAATGAGCTTTATTAGTTGCACTACATGGGGTTCCTAGTGGAATGCTTAGCTATTTTGTCAAAGAAAACAACAACAATGAACAAAGCCAATTGTGTCTTTACATGAGCCAATCTTTGATTCTCACCCCCACATGCCCTTTGGATAAGGAATATGCAATTATTGCTAAATTAAAAGAAAATTAAAAAAATAAAAAATAAAAATCTTGCTTGGTGAACTGAAAGGCAACAATTCTAAAGACTAGGAAAGAAGTGTGTGGGACTCACATATAACCATTTTATTTATATAGAACTTTTTATTATTATTATTATTATTATTATTAGTATTATTATTGAAAATTTTTTTTTCTTTGAAATTTTATTGACTCTTTCTTAAGAGTATTACATAAGCATTGTTGGTGTACTTGCTCAACTTACACATGCACCATTATTACACTTGTGAAGAAACACATGCACCTTTATGATTAGGCCATATATTATACACAGTAGTGGATTTATTGCACCCTATGTTTTATGGTATGTATGTATTACTATATATATATATATATATAGTTTTATATATCTTTATTTCTACTGCAATAAATATAACAGTATCATTTGTTCACACTTGTAAGAGCGCCACGTGGCACTTTCCATGTTGGTCATGTGAACCTTCTCTCTCTCTCTCTCTCTCCGGTTTGTATGCGAAAATGTACATGAATGTATGTACCCCAGTTGCAAATGCATGTGCATGCTCTTCCTACACAATACAATATTAACATAAAAACTAGTTTCACCTCTTGGGAAAGCCTAGAAACACTACATACACATTTTTTTGCTATATATGTATATGGATTGATTTCATTTTTAATCCAAATCTATAAATTCATTCCCACAATTTAGGTTTTAAAGTTTATAACAGAATCAATCCTTTAATTATCAATTTATTTCATAATAGTGTTTTAAAGAAAAACACTATTAAAAACTAGACTATTACCTTAGTTTGGTAAATTTTACAATTTCATTTTCCGTATTTCAATTTTTAAAGGTTATTAATTCTCAAAACACTTGTATTTTAACATTATAATGTTGAACTTAACCCCAATTAAAGCACATTTGATCTTATCGTGATCATTACAGTTTAGTTTTTGACAATTCTACAATTATGGGATCGATTAATAGTTCGAGAACTGTTTCTGAAATGTTTTAAAATCCGAAAATTGAAATAGGATAGGATCTGTAATTTAAGGTTAAAAAATGAAATTAATCATATATATATGGGGAAGTTGTAAAGAGGTAAAAAGGGCATTGGAGAAACTTTTTTGCTGTTCCACTCAAATATATATATATATATATATATATATATATATTTCGCTGCATTCTTATGATTTATTCGATGATCATATTAGTTGTTACATGTTCTCCTTTAGAAGGCAAGGACAGAAGAACTTCCTTAAATAAACATTTTACTAGACCAGCAGTTGAGAATTTTCAGCCAAAAAAAGAAAAAAAAAAAAAAAAGAAAAACAGCAGTTGAGTAAAAGATGCCCCAACCGCCAAGGCTAATTAGAGCTATAGCTTTCTGTTAATTGAATTAAAGCGTAATTTTGATATCAATATGCTTGAAACCAAATGCAGCTTTCTCTCTTTAATAATTTCATTCACAAGCTTTTTTAATCAATATAACTGGTGTCGGCTACAAACCCCCACTTTGCCAATCTAAGTAAAGGTTTTGATTAAGTGTCACATGACAATGGATCAATTAAGAGTGATACATATATACACACACATATACATACATACATACATGTACAGAAATACTTTTTTATCTATCAGCCAGACAGATTCGATAGTTATAATATTCATTTCGTATCTCATAACTTCTAGTTAATTTATATAAAATGTGTTATTTAAATCTTAGAAAATGAACAATATAGAACTATTAATGTAAATCACAAATATTATTAAAAAATGTTACATTAAAATCAACTATTTGTTTTAATATATTACAAAAAAACGTTACAAATGTCGTTTTTTTAAGGGAAGGGTATAATATGTGTGTGTGTGTATATATATATATTGCTTTAGGTTCATGCAGTGATGGTAAGGAAACGTGGCTATCTATGACATCCTTCATCCACTTAATCTCTTAATTTAATTCTTCTCTCTTCTTTGCTGTCTTTCAATTCCATAGAGTGGACACACCCCTGAAAATGGCAGCACACCTTTTCACTTTGCTTTGTGTTATCTTAAAGTGGGTGTTATGTACAAGTTTAAATTATTCCAACATCTCTCTCTCTCTCTCTCTCTCTCTCTATACATGTACACACACATATACATACACATATACATATAATATATATATAGCATAAGAGTATGTTATATTTATACATCCCTAGGTGTACTTCAAGTTTCTGTTTCGGAGTCCAAGCCGAGTAAGCTGGTTGCTCAACCACCTCTGGATATTAAGAGGTATCAGGTATGCCCAAAAGTTTTTGTGTGGAAAGGAAAAATAAAATTGTAAAATAAAAATATACGAGAAAGTAAAAAAAAATAAAAAAAATAAAAAAGTAGTTTGCCAATATATAAAATATTGACCTCTACTCTTCTACAAGGCAACAAGAGAGGATTGTGCGTATACCAATCCATTTGAGTGCATGTATATGTCGCATGCTGGTTAGTGGTAGCCTCTCTAAAGCACTTTGCAAAGTTTTTCCACTTAAGCTGTACTGCATTATAAGGACCAAAGCTATATGTGTATATACGTGTGTGTATATATATATTATACATATATATATAATTGGATACTTATCTGTATACATCTTTATTGTTACGAACGGCACAATGTGAATGGGGATGTGCCTAATAAGGTTAAAAGTGGTTATATTCCGGATTTAATCATATGAACGTACAAGATGAACGCTAGAGAAAATCGGACGTAGATTGACGGCCTCCCCTGAAGTAAGATTGCGACGGATAAAAAATCAATGGTGAAAAAGTGAACTCTTGAGATGAAACTCTTAAAGATAATGAGGTCCAACATGATGAAGATTATAATGAAGTTATGATCTTCTTGATTTATCAAATTGAGAAAGATATTTTCAGAGTTGGATAATGAATGTGACAATTCTTAGAGTGTTACCAAGAACCCTCACATACGTATTGAACTCATGATGGAAAATTGCACAATTTTTTTTTTTCTCTTTTATATGTTGTGTATGTAAGTATAGTATTCATAACTATATAACGTATACAAATATTTACAGGTATGTTTTTCTACTATTCTTCAGGTGGGATGATCTCTCAAATGTAATTTTATTTTAAAACTTGTAACAATCAATTGACTTACTTGTAATTTTGTGTAAAATTATGTGTAACATGACACATACGGTAACATTGAACCACTAAATTAATCATAAATTTTTAGGGGTTCAAATTTAATTTTAAAAAAATTTATGAGGGTGAGCATCCCCATTCGGTCCTTATAGTTCCGCCCCTATATATATATGTATATGTATATGTATATGTATATAGGTAGTGGTGGTGGACATGGCTTGTTATGGTTCTTTTAATCTAACAAAAGTAAGAAAGAGTCATTATCCTTCCCATAATGGTTCTTGGATTTGCATTTTGGAATTTGGATGGTGAGGAGTGGGGGATAAAAGGGTTGAGAAAAAGCATTATAAAGAGCCAAAGTAAGTAGGCATCTTTATCTTAAATCTTATTAATTCATAACAAGTCATCAACGGAAAAGACCAAGGAGTGGCCAACCTTTCGCTTGAAGGACAACTTGTCAATTTGGGCATCGGTACGTTTGGAAAAGCCAACACTCTTTACTCTCAAGTGAAGTTTCTATGGGTACGGCCAACAGAAAACAACTTCATTTCCATGTATATACACATGTATATAATATATACAAAATATATATATACATATATGTATATACAAAGTACACATTTATTCCCTCTGATATTTCATTTTTCACTCTCTCCCCATTTTTTTTTTTAAAGATATGTAATTATATCATTTATAATGCATTCCGTGAATAGCCAGACCATTTTTTTAGCAGGATCACACTTAAAAAATATTGATAATTTTCATTAACGACAAATATAGATATATTTGGGGAGAAAAAAAGTTAATGAGCATTTTTTTTTTTTTGCGAAACTTAAAAATAAGTAAATATAATAGGTTTTAAAACATTTTAGATAACAATATGTTTATAGTAAATAATTTATTTATAAAAGCGTAAATAAGTATTTTTCCAGTCAGTAATTGATTTACATTGTAAATATTTTCGTAAATACATTATTTATTATTAAATAAGCTATTTATTTTTAACTATTTCAAAGCATGTCTGTTCTTTACTTCAAATATTTTTTTTAAAAAGGACCCGCATGCTACAATTACCAATGTATTATTTACTTATTAAATAGAGGAATATATAGTTGTATTTATATATGCATATATATATATATGTGTATATAACGTGGGGAAGTAAGTGAAATACTTGGGAAAAAGTTAGGAAAACAAATATTAAAAAAAAAAATTCTGATTGTGGGCAGTAAAACACGGATCTACCACTAAATGCAGGATTATTTATGTAAATATTTTGACCAAATCCAATTTGTTCAAAAATACTACTTTATCTAAATATTGCAGTTCAATTATCCACTTCTGAATTTATTATTTTCTTTTCATTTGCTTTTCTCAGTACTAACAATTTTGTTAGATAATCAATTTTCTCAAAAGCTGTGTGCCAAACGTTTACATATCTACTCAACGCTTTTTATAACTTACAAAACAATCTTTAATTAACTTAACATTCAATTCAATTCAGTTTGTTTGTTTGTTTTGTTTTGGTTTATATATATATATATATATATTTATATATTTTTATTTAACAAGACAGATTCGCTCAAACAGTTGCTGTGATATCAAATTTTACTTGGACACGGTAAATGTGATAATGAATAGAAATTAAATAATACAAAAAAATGAATTGGAATATTAAATTGAAGATAAGGTAGGTTCAAATAATGTAATCACACGTTTAAAAAAATTAATTAATTTTATCAGGTATACTAATTAATAAGTTTTGCTACTAATCACTTGGTGAATGGCATCTCACTACATTCCGAAAACTTTATAAAGAAGAATTAAAAGTTTAGGAAATACATATTTTACGGGCAAATTACAGCTAAACATGGCACTGAATTGCAGGCAAAAAGGGTAGGAATTTTCTTTGCAGCTAAAAGTGGATTAGTAGTTTCTAATAAGACATTCGGGGGGTCACGGTTGGATCGACGAAACTAATTAGCTAGCCGGCTAGATCATGATCATCGAATTAGGCCGGCATATTCGTCACGATTGGTTTGCCATTGCTACCTAATCTGTGACATTGTTAAACTAAGCATGGACTAACATCCAAACCTCCTTGTCTTGTAACAAAGCATCAACAAATCAAGACAGGTTGTACTAATTATTAATTTAATTAGTCATTATTGCGGGATTAGTAGTGATTCTTTAACTAAATAAGAAGATACCAAAGTATAATTAATTATCAAGCTCTAGGCACTAGTGTAGTACTAGTCCTGCATAAACTTCAACATTATTAGAGCCTTTTTTTCTTGGAACTAGTTAATTAACTTATCTTTTTTTTTTTTTTTTGCTCGAGAATTAACTTATATTGTATCATAAGGTTAAAACTATGTTCTTTTTTCACCTACAGAGTAGACACCCTTTAAAAATTGGAAAAGAAAATTGAACTTTTAGAAATCAGTTTGACACATATATATATATATATAAGCAATTTAAATGCCTCCAAGTGGCTTGGGATTAGGACACTCACATAAACACCAGAAACATTAACCTAAGGGCCTATTTGGTGAAACAGTTAGAACGGCTTTTATTGTTTTCTTGTTCATAGTGTTTTTTTTTTTTTTTTTTAATCGAACTTGAAAGATTCAAACTCTAAAAGTATTTTAATATTAAAAAATAATTAAGTAAAATTACCGTTAGATTAAATATGCTGGTCGCTTTCAAATCTATTGTTAATTGTACATATATTAACTTTTGAACCAAATTCCCAAAGGCTACTTAGATATTGGTAAATTTACTTTTACACCTTTTAATAGTTGGTGGGTCAACAAAACCTTCATTGTGCACATAAGCTACAAAAAATTATTAAAGATAATTAAATCAAAATAAAATCCTAGAAAATTCTCTTTAAAGAAAAATTAAAAAACAATTCAGAATTGAGAAAACTGCACTTCTTCGTTGTTGAATAGATTATGTTTGGCTGCCAGAGAGGCTAGTTCAGAGGTTACTGGCCTGCCCAATTGACTTTCTAAGGAAAAAAAAAATTAAATTAAATTAAATTAAATTTTCATAGAAACCTCATGTGAGATGGTTTTTGTGCCCTTGCTCTTCACGCCTTACATATGTATACATATTTATTTTTATATATAGAAATGGATATATTTATAAATATATAAAGATATAATTAATGTGATAGTTGGACCCATATGGCTCTTGCAGAAAAGATGGTTTATATATATAAATATATATATATATATATATATTACAAGGAAATTAGTGAAGTACAAAGACAATCCAAGAGTCATCTAGTGTGGTTGTAAAGCACTAAGAAATTAATTAGCAAATAGAAAGAAAGAAAGAAAGAAAAGTTGCCAAGACTTGTCTCTCAAGAGCTTCTTCTTCTTCTTCTCCTTCTTCTGTTCGCACACCTCATCACCTCAAGGAAATAACTAGTAACTACTCATTAGCTCCAAAAATTGGCCCACATCACAAGTGGTTGATACACCAAATTCCTCACCTGCCAATTTCCTAAATTACCCTGGACTTTTACCCGTAATTACCACACAATTGCCGTTACGATTAGCTCAGCGGGTGAGAGAGAAGAGATTTTCGTAAGAGCTTTTAAATTCAAAATACGTTTAAAATACGAAGGTTTTATTTCTATTTTAATAAATGGAAGGGATACGTGTCATAATGTTTAAAAAATAAAAAATAAAAAATTGAGCTATTATTGCATGGAGTGTGCTATGTTTTAGTTGCAACTACAGGAACTGAATAGAGGGACCCATCTTTCAAGACCCCAAAAAAAAAAAAAAAGATAAGAAAAGAAAGAGAAATCCTGTGAAAGACTTCACCCAGGTGGAAAAAGACGTTAAATTTTCATGTTTCGTTTTTTTTTTTTTTTTTTTTGTGTTATATTTGAGCATGAATATATGAGGTAGTAGTGTGTGTTTGGCAAGCTATTTTGATGTAAAAAGTCAACTTAAATTAAATACAAATCCATCTTTTCAAAATTTCTACCACATTTATTTTTCTCTCATCAAATTTAAAAAAAAAATCAATTTAAAACGGTATATCGAATAAAGTATAACTATGTTATATTATTATTATTATTTTTTTTCAGACTATCAGCTTAATTTTTGTTGTTTTTTTATAAGACGGTCTTTTGAGATACTTCTCGACAGCTGTTCACCTCTTCTTACATTTTTATTTAACAAAAAAAAAAAGGTCTTAAATTAAAAAAAAAGTGTAAATAATGTGAAAAAAAAAAAAATAGGGGGCCAAAACCAACAAAAGAATAACGGCCGGAGAGTGGAACCTTTCACTTGGTTTGTGTGTATGTATTGTGTGTGTGGTAGAGAGAGAGAGGAGGAGAGAGAGTGGGGGGGCAATTCCTTAATAGCAAGACAAAGGAAGGAATAGTTGAAGGAAAGGCAGTTAGTTAAGTAGGTTCTCTCTCTCCTCCCTTTCTCTCTCCTCTCTCTCTCTCTCTCTATCTCTCAGCCATTGGGATGCTCACCTGGACAAATCTGGACCGTTGGATTAAGGATGGCGTAGGATCCTCAGTTGAGTACACGTGCTGCTATCTTTCTTCTCTCTCTCTCTCTCTCTAAGACTCTCTCTCTTTTATCTTTGCTTCCATGCATGGATTTCTCCTCCCAAACACAGTCCAACTCCTGAAAGTGAGAAAGTATTGAGAGAGAGAGAGAGAGAGAGTAGAAAGAAAGAAGAGAGAGAAACACAAAACGCTTGCCCACTCACTCACTAACTCACTCATTCACACTTGCAATTCTTTTCTCTCTTTCTTTTGGCTTTTGTTCATCTCCACCATCATTACTGACCAAAGGTAAACCAGAATTTTATCTCTTTTTTTTCTTTTCTTTTCTTTTCTTTTCAAGTACTTGTTCCAGTGAATGACCAGAAAAACTAGTGAAACAAATTTGAGATCTTTCTTGTTCATGAAATCTGAGATTTGTTTTTGATCCGATTTAGATTTTTTCTGATCTGGGGTCCTCTGTTTCATTGCCAATTTTAGTGCATCTAATGAGATCAAGAACTCAAGCCCAAAATTCTATCAAACAGATTGGAAATTCGGAAATCTTCTCTCTCTAGTCTGATCTGTGTTTTTCTTTCTTTCTTTTTTTCTTTTTAATTTTTTTTGTTTACTTCCAAAATTTTGAGTCAAAAAATGGGCGAAGTTCAAGTGTTCAAACACGCCTGCAAGTTCTGCAACAAGAGCTTCCCTTGTGGCAGATCTTTGGGTGGTCACATGAGGTCTCATTTAACCAACAACAACAACAATTCGGCCGAAAAACCGAAGGCCGAAAAGAAGCTCAAAATCACAACCAAATTCAACACTGAAACATCTTCATCGGTTATGGAAGCTGGAGGCTATGGCCTGAGAGAGAATCCCAAGAAGACATGGAGATTTGCAGACATTATCCCAGCTCAAGAAGAGACCTCCTCACATCCACAACAACAGCAACAAAAAGGCGAAGAGCCGCTTCTTCTCGACGAGAACTCGTTCCGCTGCAAACAATGCTGCCGGGATTTCCAGTCCTGGAAATCTCTCTCTGGTCACATGAAAAGCCATCAAGATTCACCACCCAACAGTGCTAATAGCCAGGTGAATTTGGTCCTGGACAGTCAGTCCGATAACGAAACCGCCGCTCCGAATCGGAACAAGAAGAAGAAGAACAGGAGAACCCCGAGAAGAGCAAGGTGCAACAATTTGGGAACTGCTAGAACTACTACTGATCATCACAACTATGTTTCGTCTTTGGTTTCGGAGATTGATCAGCAAGAGCAAGAGGAAGTTGCTAGGTGCTTGATGATGCTCTCGAGAGATCCTAGCGGCTTCAAATCGGTTGCCGAGTCTTCCGATAACTTCTCCGAGTTCTCGAAATCGCAGACTAGTAGAATCACTAGCACTCCTGCCGGTAAGGTTTGCGAGAATTTCCCATCCCCAGATGGGAAATTATGGTCTAAAATGAGCAGAACCGAGGTTTCTAGTGATGGGGTTTTGAGGAAAGACAAGATCTTGTCCGTGTCGGATCAGTCGGGCTGGAAGAAGTTGAATTCAGGCAAGAGAAATGGCTATTTTGAAGCGGAATTGAGGTCGGATTGCTTGAAGATCTCCGATCCCGATCAGATGATGAGTAGGAATTCACAGAAGAGAAGCAAATTTGAGTGCACAACTTGCAACAAAACGTTCCACTCCTACCAGGCTCTTGGTGGCCACAGGGCAAGTCACAAAAAGACCAAAGGTTGCTTCGCTTCGACGATCGAGAGCAGCGAAAACAGCATCGAAACCGACGAGGAAAACAAACCCGGAAATCACCATTTCAGCTATGAAATTAGCCCAGTTGATCATGACCTGGCTCCTCTTGAGTCAAAAACCGATCAACAACAGAATACAACAGTAATGTTAAAGAAGAGTAAAGGTCATGAGTGCCCAATTTGCTTCAAGGTTTTCCCCTCAGGCCAAGCCTTGGGTGGTCACAAGAGATCCCACCTGCTTATTGGTGGTGGTGGTGGTTCTGATGCCAAAAACATAACCCGAGCCCCCGCCACCGCCGTCACCGCCCCCACCACCTTCGTGACGGAGACACCGATACCCGAAATCCGGGACTTGCTTGATCTCAATCTCCCTGCCCCCACTGATGAAGAAGACAGCAATGGACATGTTAACAATACTTCGCTTGAGCCGTGGTGGGCTGGAAACAGCCACAAACATGAGGCTCTTGTGGGTCTGATCTCTTAACTGAATTCTTTTTTGTCCTTTTTTGTCAATGCCGTGAATTTTCATCTCAACAAGAAAATTCATTAAAAAAAAAAAAAAAAAAGAGTGTACAAACACAAATATATAACTATATCTATATCTAGTTCTGGACATTATTTCATTGATTCTTTAACAGAGATTCAAGATCTTGCTGGGGTGCTGCTTCTTCTTCTCAAAAGCCTTCTAGTTGGCCTTGTCGAATTTCATTTTCTTACAGGTTTCTTTAAAAGTAATTTCTTTTTTAACTTTTTTTTTTTTTTTGTTTTCTACATCCAGTCAAAAAAAAAAAAAAAGAGAGAAGGTTTGTAAGAGAACATCACATTCTTTACTCAAAATCTGTACTCTTTGTTTTATTATTATTATACAGTAAAGTGATCTGTTTTTGGAAGGTAATTAATTTTTCTTCGCAGCACAGAGAAGTGAGCAAGGTGTTGAAAATTGGTATATAAACATATACATATACGTGTGTGTGTGTGTGTGTGTGTGTATATTGCAGTAGAAAGAGAGCATGTGAGGTGAAGGTGGTTGTTTAGTCACCTACCATTAAAACATGACAACTTATCTCTCACGTCCCTTGATCCCTCCCTTTCTCATAGTTAGAATTCAAGTGGGTGCAAATATGTCTTTTTGTTAATATGTATTAATATGCAAAGTATATATATATATATATATATATTATATATGAGTGAGAATCATAATTGATACTTAGGAAAGAGAAAAAAATGGACCACACACATCTTTCTTTGCAAAATTGCCCATCTCAGATTACCTCTCAAATTGGAGGTTCAAGTGGATCATCTGTGACAACTATTTACCTTTTGGAACTTTTTCTACTATAGCCCTGCCCTCTTTACATTGATAGCCCCATGTTATTTTGTTTTTCTTACTCTTAAAATGATGTTTTTTTTTTTTTTTTCTCTAATTTCCTTTTATTTAATAGACAATATCATGAAGCTATGCTTTAGGTAAAATTTCAATGGCAATTAAGGTTAAAATGGTAATTATACCTCTATAAAGTCTCTAAATGTAAAAAATAAGTATTTTGAAAATGATTTTGTTTTTGAATGTAAAATAAAAATAAGAATGATTTTGAGATATTTTCTTGAAATTGTGTTTGATATTTCTATATAAATTAATTTGAGTATAAGAAAAACTAAAATTGTATTTGGGTATGTTCCTAAAAATATTTATGAGGTGTATATGCCTTCAAAAATGAAAACAGAAATGAAAAACAACTTTATTTCATTTTTTTTTTTCCTTCCTCGTTTTTGTTTTAGAACGCCTCTATTGGAAACTCATGAAATTTCTTTCCACAATTGCTATATGTTATGAACAAATTTTATTATGAATACCAAGAAAGCGAGGTACGAAAATTTCATGAGTTAAAAATTTTTTTTTTTCATTTGAGATAGCGGATTCAAACTCTTCATTTTACAATAAAGTCAGATGTGAAATTATCGATAAATTATATATATGATCACATAAATTTTTAATTTTAAGTAAAATTATTGTTTTTTACTAAACTTATTTACCTTAGTATTATTAAACCATTTTCCATGATAAATATCATTTTTTTCCCCATGCCGTTGTGAGGTTTTTATTTTATTTATTTTACTTAATTTTATAACATGACCATAAGAAGGATGGCCGTGGCACCAAGAGAAAGCTTTTGCGTATTGACCAAAGCTAAACTCTTGGGGTACATTAGACGGGCATTAAGGTCACAAAAAGAGTTTCAACGTGAATTTGGAATCTCTCTCTCTACATGTGTGTACATATATTAGTGACATAAGAAGAGAATATCTCTCATCACCACACGTCTCACAGAATTTCCCTGAACTCCAAAGTCAAATCTTGACAAATTTAGCCATTATCCACTTGTCATCATAAAACTTTCCTTCAGGTGCAAGAAGTGTATAAGATATTGGGATTTCTCAAATCCAAAGGGGAAGATATTATCTTTAGCCCTCGTTTGGAAAAACATCTCAGACTGTATTTTTTTATCTCAATTTTTTTCTTTTTCTAAAAAATTTTTTGTATTTTTTGAAAAGTCAACAAAAATTTTCAACTTAAACTTAAAATTTTCAACTCAAACTCATTTACCAAACGGACCCTTAATTAAAATTAAAAAAAATGGTCAAGTTTTACAACATAGTAGAAT
>CM046380.1:7745518-7788294 GCA_025413485.1 Ficus microcarpa | reverse complement strand
TTATCAGATTTCACTGGTGAATTCTGTTCTTATTTAAGAGTTTTATCTCATATAATATGGGATTTGTTATGTTCAGTTTTTTTTTATCCCCTTAGTGAGAATATAAAAATTTTCCTTTAAAAAAAATAGCAAATTTAATAAGTGAACAGTTAATTTAAAATAATTAATTTATATAAGTTATTTTCATAATAAATTTGCTATTCATTAGTATTTACGCCAAATATATATATATATTTTTTAAAACTTCTATTTATTTTAATTATTTATAGAAAATTGCTATTCACTCTTTCTCCCTTATTTCATTTTATTTTGTTTAAAACATCGTTGTTTATAACTTTAAATAAGAAGGATGTTAAAGATGTACCAATTTAATCGAAATATCTTGATACATATATTAATTCATATTACATCATACATAAACTTCAATGACTTATTTTTCAAAATTTTGGATTTCCAAATGCATATAATCCAAACGAGGCTATGAAGATTGTGAGTCACGAGACCAGCAAGTGTCCTTTACAATTCTCTTAAAAACATTGGTATTATATATTTTTTGGGACGACCGTTTTCTGTTTCTTTTCCAAGCCATTGAACTCTCAATGTTGTGAACTGATGCTTTGGACTTTTATTTTTATTTTTTTTATTTTTTGCTCGAAAGAAATTGAAGTTTGGGATCTTGACCGTTGAAAGATAGAGATTTTTTTTTTGTCTATAAAATTATCAATTAGAAGTACATTTACATAAATACAGAGAGGTTTAATAAGAATGAATTCGTGGCTGAAAATATGGAAAATTATGTCGCATGTATACATGATGTAAAATAAGTACATCCCATGCTTCAATACCTTAATTTTTTTTAAATTAGAATTTATCATTTCCACCCTATTCATTTTTTAAAAATGTTAAAGGGAAAAAACATATTATCCCTAAAAGAGAATATTAATAAGAAAGAAAATAAAGAAAAACCCACATCATTGTTAAAACAAAAAAAAAAAAAAAAGGCATAACATTTTCTTTTCCTAATTTTTAAATTAACTTTTTAGAATTTTAAATAGAAACGAAATTAATTTTGTTTTTTATTTAAAAGGATATAAGGCACATGTTAACTCCTAAAAAAGGGCAAGAGGTACTCATTGATTTATTTTATTATTGTAATTTTTTGAATTATGTATATACTAATTCAACATAGTCAAATCACTGAGTTGTAATCACCTAATTCAATAAACAGTTGCACCACTCACTAGGAGGTAATTTTACATGAAAATTTTGATCAGTGGCACAACTTACTAGGAGCCTAGGAGGTAATTTTTACATGAAAATTTAGTTTTTTCGGAGACGATAAATATTATACCTATTGATGTAGCGTAACCAAAACCCAAAAGCCATACTTTTTTTTTTTTTTTTTTTTTATAAATTACTCGTTTAGTATTTAATTTTTATACAGAGTTGTAATTTGGTTCTCAACTGTTTTTTTTTTTTTTTTTTTTTAAACTAAAACATCCTTGGCCTATTTAAAAGAGTGCAAGATGGTCTTTTTTTTTTTTTTAATAAATGTTACATTTACAGAAAAATGTACGTTAAACACATATATTTGACAACGTAAGAATAATTAAGAAAAAAATTTAAATGATTCAACTTAAGTACGTCATGCATGTGACTATTTCATCTAATTTTTAACTTTTGTCAGTGAAAATGACCCAATTGCATCCTTTTAAAAACTAAAAAGATTAGGGGATCTTTTCGCGCCAAAAAAAAAAAAGATTTCGGACTAAATCGTAATTTTGAAAAAAAAAAAAAGAAAAATATAAGGACTAACGAGAAATTTACCTATTTTTTCCTCAAGAAATGAGATTCATGAAACAAACCTTTTTATTTTCTCATATTTAAAACGGCTCAAGATAAAATAAGAGACTCGAACTTTAACCTCTCCTATAATAAAAGTCAAAAAGCCACTAGCGACTCCTTAACCATTTTATTCACTCTATCAAGCCAATATTTCTTCGTTTGCAAGGATAATTGCACAATAACTTTGCTCGGTAACTCATAAGAAAGCGACTCAACGTTCTCATACCCCTAACAATTGTCAAAGAGCTGATGAAATCAGCACCAACCTAATTTTTCAATATAATTTTTAACTTTTTTTTTTTTTTTGGGTTTTTTGTGGGGGTTAAACTAAACCCATTTGGACGCTTTGTCTAACGACGACTTGGTTAACCACAAAGACACACAACTTGATAAAAAATAAACGCCAACAAGAAGACGTATAAAACAATGCAAATTCTCTTGTTAATCATCAAAACTCCAAAGACACAATTTCCAAGGCCAAAACCACAAACACATAAACAAAGTCCACGACTATGTAACCACCCAAAAAAAAGTAAAACCAACCCAAAAAAGAAAAACCCCATCTTATTTTTGTTTTTTGTTCCTTCAGGAAATGGGATCAGAAGTCTCAAACCAAGAATTCCCATCAAATTCTCTGCAAATCCCAGAAGCCAAACAGCCAAAAATAGGCACTTCATCAGCCAGTAGAAACATCACCATGAGCCCCATGTGCGGGCTAAGCCCCAATTACAAAGGCAGTGCACTTTATGACTCGTATGAGCTTCAACAAGTGGTTCACCAGTTCAACAAGGCCATTCAAGGCTCAAAAGCATTCTCTCCTATAGGACTCAAGTCTCCCTTTTATAGGAAACACTTGGACCGCGTTCACGGCAAAAACAAGTCGCCGAAGAGGCTGACTTGCTCCGGTTTCTCATCCGCAACAACGACGGATAGCCAAAAAAATGGCAATAGAGGTGCTTGGGTGATCACAAGGGTAGTTGTGACGAGATTGTGGATGAAGGTGAAACAAGGAATTTCGGAGGAATAAGCACAAGGAATAATGAGTTCCAAGTTAGTTAATTTGCAAGTCATCAACCTTGTGTAGGTTTTTTGTCATAGTTTTTTTCACTGTTGTTGTGTGTGTGTAAATTGACATGGGTGTTATAATAAGTATCAATGTTTTATCTTTTTGAGTCTTGAACAGAATTATTATTATTATTATTTTAGGTGTCAAGGAAGAGTTCTCAAGTCTTGAAGGGTTCTAATGCAGTACCTTGTTTAAACATAAAAGAATAATTTTGTTTGGAGTGTAGGCTTGAAAAATGAAATTTGAATAAAAAATTTAAGCATATATCAGGTACATTTGCTCCAATTAAATTATTTTAATTTTAATTTTTTTGTAAAAATAAACTTAGTTTTACTATTCACATCTCTAACTCTAATTTAAAACTCAAATTTTTAAAGTCCATAACTTTTTTATTTAAGTTGAATTAAAATATATATTTTTTAGTTGTATAGAATTTCGAAAACAATGAAACATGGTTTATGTATTTTTTTTTCCTGCACATTTAAGTTTTCACACTTTCTAATTCCAAACAATACATTTTCAACTAAATGGACAATTTCAAAACTCAACTCGACTCCCATCGATTTAATTCCAATCCTCCAGCTTAAATGGCCCAACCAAACAACCATTTTTTTGGGGAAAAAAAAAAAACAACAGAAAATTTTTTAAATAGTGCCCAAAAAAGTGTTCAGTTGAAGGCTAGAGTCAGAACCTCATGCACATGAATTAGCCAAAAATAAAAAATAAAAAATCTCACGCCCATTAGAGAGGATCAAGAGGGACTCTTGAGCACGAACCATCAAGAACAATAGAAAAGGACACCAATGATGTTAAACATCACCTACTAATCAAAGATTGTGTTACGCTACAAGGCCTGTAAATGAAACCCACATATTTTGATATGTTACTGTGTTGTAAAACACCAAATAGATTTTTAACTGGTAAAAGATTTGTTTATAATCTTTCAATTCCATACAGCTCAACTAAGCGTAAGAAAAATAGGAATTGACAACTCAAATAACAAGGCAAGAAGTATGAAATACTATTTTCTTTCTTTTCAAAAATTGTTCTCGTTACATCTTTAACAAAAAGGTAAAAACAAATCAAATCAAAACAAAATTTCTTTTCTGTGGATGTTGAACTAGGTTCATCTACAACATGCTTCAGCTACGAGCATCATGTTCAACATCGCCCAATATTGCACACACACAAAAAGATACACCATACATTTATCGATACCGTGATATAGAGAAGAGAAAAAAAAAAAATTTTTTTTTTGGGGGAAAATACCACAACAGAAAACCACTCCTATTGCTGGAAAAAAATCTTCTAAGACAACCTCATAGCCATTTCTTGAAGAAGGGCCCGCTTTTGCGAAGCATTGATGACATGGTTGGTTTCGGCATTCTCAAGGACATCGGTGATTATGGCAGCTGCATGACCAAGTGGCTCCTCCGAAGCCCTCTTCAACATGAAAGCCTGTCCAATTTAAACATGTTAGCTAATGACAACGGCACGTTCTGTCCAAAAAAACCAATGGGCATGTTTTGTTTCGTCTACTGGCGACTCAAAGATACAAGCTCAGAAACGAATAACAACCCTTGAGCAATTGTTTCGTCAAGTAACCAGTCTAGTGAAAAGCACATATGAAGCTAGAAACCCGCAAATCCTTATCCTTCCTGATATAAAACTCTTGGAAAGATAATAAAGTAATCAATTAATTTAATGAATTGTCGGAGATAACAGAGGATATCCGTAATTGGAAAAGGAAATATTTAATGTGCGACAAACGTGTATTCCACAGATAGGGAGAGAGAGAGAACCTGGCCATGATGGGAAATGGCCAACGTGCATGGTTGCTGAGACCAGGGTTCACCATCAATTTGAACAGGCAAGGCAGCAAAAAGCTGTATCTTGATTGTCTGACCCTGCGCGAGTCTTCGAGCGCGAGAAAGACCTACCTGTTGCCAATACCAAAATAGCAGTTCATGAATATCTCCATTCTCCACAATGTTCCCAAAAATATAAATCAAGCAGAAATGAGAAGAATCTAATCCGCTAGATGGAGTTTGAAGTGTTTAAAAGCAATCAAAACTTAAAAAACTTCAACAGTCAAATATATATTGTGGCTCAGACAAACTCCGGTAGAGAAAAATATGCAGGCACCAATGTCCGAGAATTGGAAGACAAAAATCGAGCGACACTAACTGGCTAAATATGTGATTATTGGGTAAGAAGAGAAAATGTGTCTTTTGCAATCCTCGTCTTGCCCTTCCCCAACAAATTGGAGAACCAATATACCTGAAGCTTCCCAAGGTGCCAAGTCCCAGATATGCTAACAACCTCAAGTACTTTGTCATGCATAGACTGTGGATCAAGATTATCATAACTTTCATCCTCGTTTTGCCACAAGTCTACACCACCCATATAGCTTCCGATATTTGCAACAAGTACACCTTCTGCATCCTGCAAAGAGATTTCAAAAAAAGCAAGACCCAAGTTTCAAAATTCTTCATATGAGTCAATAATAAAAATGAGAAAATAATTGTCTAGACATCATATAACTTCTGCTTGATATTTTTTCTGACTCACCTCAGGTACCTCTATCTCGACACCATCTACTTCAACTCGTACTTGCCAAGGGAAATCTTCAAATGTTCTATCCATGATACTCCTAGCACCTTCTCTGGCGTAAAGAACTTTATTCATAAACTGCAGTTAAGGAGATTCAAGTAAAATAAATAAATTTTTTTCAAAAAAAAAAAAAGAAAAAAAAAAAGAAGTAAAATAAATAAATTCAAAATTCAAAAAATTAAAAAACAAAGCAACACAAAAAACAAAAACAAAAACAAAAACAAAAACAAAAAGAGCAACAAAAAGTTGAAAAAAATGTCCAATCCAGTCAAAACATGATGTAAACTCTCCGTCTAAATCAGTTTATACTTGTCTCTATAAAAGTAGGTGATTCAAGTGAAATAAAAACAAAAGGAGCAAGAAAAAGTTCAAAAAATGTTCTACCCAGTCAAAACATGATGTAAACTGGCTCTGCTCTCCACCTTTTAAAATTATTTTTATTTAGACTTTACTTTTGTAAGCTCTACCCAAGTCTGAGAGAACTTCAAAGAAATCAACGCATTAGTCGTTCAGTTTAAGTTTTTACCTGGTTATAGAACTTTTCTGGATTCTCCTCTCGTAGGTTATGAATGTCGAGAGCAACCTTTGCATCACAGCCAATTCCTGAGCATAAAACTTGTCAGAGTTAAGTACCATACCATGTAACAAGAAGGTTTAAAAACCAACTCAATTGTAGCATATAAACAAAAGACTGGGTGATTTCTAAATAACAGGTTCACAAACCAAGATAGTTGTTCATGAATTTTGGAGGTTGAAGCTGTTTTCCTTGTTGATTTAAAATCGCTAACTTCCACCTGTCAAGGATTGTTACTGCAGCATGCTCTATGTCATGCAACACCGTGCATAGGCCTCCTTGTCTCTCCACAGAACCCAAACCACCTCCCCAGGACAGAACCCTGGCCAGATCGTTTCCTGTTCCAGCGGGAAGAATGGCAACAGGAGGAGGAGAAACAAAATTTTGCTTGTCTATGGCATCAAGAACCCAACCGACAGTGCCATCTCCACCACAAACAAGAACTCTGAAATGAGGCACCTTTCTGAATAAATAGAAACCCATCTCTGGTCCATGTGTTGAGCTTAACTCACATATCTACACAAAGCACGAGCATACAGAAACTTGAATAAGAAGAGCATAACATTATAAAGGATCATCAACTCGTAAAGAATCACATGTTAGCGCCCCCCGCAGAGAACCTACTTTTTAAAAATTATTTTTCCTGAAAGAAAAACTTACTTTTTAGACATCACTAATTTTAGTTAGTTCTCATTAATCAAAAGGCAGCATTCTCAACTGGAATACTGAATTACAAACAAGATATATAGGTTGGTATTTCTCTACAGAAGAGAGAGAGAGACACAAGTAGATAAAACTCCGGCCCTGTGCGAATTGACACAAGTAGATAAAACTCCAAAATGAACCTCCACAGAACTCATGGGGCCAACAAATTCAACAAACCTTGAGCATTGCAACCATATTTGATGTAACTCCAGTTTTTGTATCTCAGAAAAATAACACAAGTACAAAGGCTCGCTTTTTCACACAGAAATACATTCGTATATATATATATATACACACACACACTAATCCATACCACCAGCGTCCAAGAAAAATTACAACTAACAAATTTAAAGTAATTCATGCTCAAAGGGTAAGCAGCTATAAAAATCCATGGTAGAAATCGAACCTGGACTGGGTTTAGAAGAATATTCAGTCGTAGCCTCAACGAATCCCCACGTTGAGCCCCACTCTTCTTATTAACAAAAACTAACAAGGGCCTTGCATCTGACGGCAATTCAGTCAACTCATACCTTTGTTTTTGCCTCAGAGATTCATCCTTTTTACCACTCGAGGTTCTTTTAAAACTGGACTTGGAATCCAGTTTCTTATCTACATTATCATCTTTGTGATGAGCATCCACACTAGCGCTACCATTACAATTTTCATCTACATGAGAACCATTAATAGCTTGGTGAGTTTCTGCAGTGCTTTCGGTGGACGTATCCACAGTACTACCACTGTTTCCTGAGTCAACAGAAGCTTCATTTTCATGCTTGTACTTCTTGCTCTGGCTCCTAATACTAGCACGCACAGAAGATGCTATCTCATTTGCTCCTTGAGTAATTGAGCTCAGAAATCCACTTGTCGACGGCCAATTAAGCTCCTTAACATAAAGTGGAGACAGAATCAACCTCCTATATGGGCCCAGATCACAAATATCACCTGCTTCGTTGGACAAATTATTGTGACAATCAACATGCACCAGTCGCTGACACCACAAGCAACACCAAATCGGGGATCCACCAAGAAAAGATCCACTACACTGCTCTTCACAATAGCAACAGAAAGAAGTCTCTTCAGGCTGATCCAGGACCTCAGTCCATCTAACAGCCCACTGATGCATCACATGTTCGAATCCAATCATGGATACGCACTTGCAGTCCTTGTGTGCTTTAGAGGAGCAATTTAGATGAGCAGCTGCACCACAAACGCAACAAAGGTAAATAAACCAATCCGAGCCTGCTATAGGACCAAGAGTTTGAGAAGGGTTCACCAATTTCAGACATACGCAGCAGTTCATGTTCTTTCCACGAGATACAGATTCCATAGTCCAAGTATGAGAAGCTAGAGGAACTTTGTTTTTTGCCTTTGGGTTTGTCTTCGACCTGGTTATGGCTCTCATCCAACTCAGATTGATGTTCCTCCTCCATTGGAAGGCCGTGTAGGCTATAGTTAAAATCCCAATAAGGACGGCAACAAAGCAAGAGATAATAAAAAGACGATCGCTAGGGTTCTTGTTGTTCCAACTTGGAAAAAATATCTCAAATTCTCCGTGATCATCCATCACAGCTCTCTTTTTCTATATATACGAAAGACTAAGAAAGAAACTGCTAAATCACCATCAAAAGCACAAGCCAACTTAATTGGGAAAAGGAACACAACATACATGATCAATCATGATCCGTGATTCAGCTCGTTGCCTACTTGATTTCACTTATTGAGCAAAAATGAGTCCAGTGCTTTTGAAATATGCTGCTAAATACAACAACTCCACCCAGATCTCTACAACTAGAATGCTCCAACCACATCCTTGACTCTCATATATCAGTCCTAACCAACAGGGTCGTAACGGGCTCAAAAATCTAATGGGGCAAAGTTTGGACAAAGTTCAGACAATGTTCCTGCGGAATATGAAATATAAACAATAAGCAAAGACAGAGACAAGGTACCTTGGAGAACAGAAACTCATTATAAAGAAACTAAGAATGACAATAAATCCGAAATACCAACAAAAAACAAAGCTGTCTCTACGATTTCGGTTTTGGGCAATATTTTGATTTATAGAGTGTAGGATTGAACTTGGCCCTACTAGAATTCTAACAAAATAAAACAATATCAGAAATATAAATCCTCATCTTAATCTACATGAACTTCCTAATAACAAAAAAGAAACAAATTAACGAAAAAAGTTCCCTTCTAAATTCAAAATCCTAATGCATAGCAGAATAGCACTAAAAAAATAAAACATTATCAAGTTCAGCATCAAGCAGAATAGCACTAAAAATAAAATCTAATGCATAGCAAACGAAAGATGGAAAAAACATTAACCAATAATCAGAAATAAACAAAGAAAGTAACGGTAAGTTAGTTATTAGTTTTAGATCAAAGTCCAAAGTGTTAAAAAAATAATAATAATAATTCTGTACCACCTTTTCTTCTTTGGAAATCAAACCACCGCCAATGAGAGGCAATTCTTCACTGTCCATTCCAATTTCTCAGCATCCAAACAGAAATTTCAAGGCAAACCACCACACAATACGAGATAATACATACACATACTTTCCTTACATATATTCAAACGCGCATACACGCAAAGAAACATATAAATTTATGCGCATATATACGTATATAAATAATGGCATTGAAAAACAGAAGAGGAAAACTTCAAAAAAAAAAAAAAAAAAAAAAAGAGGAATAAGATCGCTCGAAAAGCGTAAAGAAACTCACGGTAAATCACTGTGAAATAGATGTCTTGTCGATGGAATCGATCACAGGAAACCCTAACAAGAGCTTGATCCGCGAACAGAGAGAGAGAGAAAAGGAGCGAAAACAGAGAATCGGAACGAAAGCCCAAACGTGAAGCTACTCAAATTTCTATTCAACATTATTCTCAATTCCAAGAAAAGCATGGGCTTTCTGTGGTGCCAATTATTATTATTATTATTTAATTTTAGGGTTTGTTTGTTTTACATTTTAATTTAAATTAAATTATATTTTTTTCACCGTGATTTTTATTTTTTTTTCTGAAAGAGTTTTTTTTTCTTTTTTGAAAAAGTTTTTTTATCTTTTTAAAAAATTACTATTGAAACTTAAAAATCTTAAACTAAACTTATTCACCAAACACCCCTTATATATAATAAATAATTTATTTATGAAGTATATTTACAATAAAATTACTTTAAAATGCATAATTAAACAAATTGATCATAAACATGTTAATAAATCATCATTAAAAAAAATCATTGTAAATAAAATATTATAATTTATGTATAATAAATAATTTATTTATGAAGTATATTTAAAATAAAATTATTTTAAAATGTGTAAACAAATTTATTATAATCATGTTATTTATTTTAATTTATTTTAAATTATAATTTATTTTTAACAATTTTTAAATATCTATTTATTGTAATTTCATATATTTTTTTTAAATATTGGAAAGTGGTTTTTCCCTAAAAATATAAAAGAAACAGTGAATTTCTAAGAATAATAATTAAAAAAGAATTTAAAAAGAAAAAGAAGCAAAAAGTTTGCCAAAAAAAAGAGTGAATTCTATCATTTTATTTACAATGATATTTTTATGAAATTTTACGACGATTTGTAAAGTGAATATATTCACTTCAAATAATTTTAAAATACGATATTTATATAAAAATATTTTCAAACAAATGCTATTTTCTTCTTTCTTCGTACAACACACTGAAATTTAAATTGATTTTTTAAAATTTTGTAGGAGAATGTTTTAACTCAAAATTAATAAAATTTTCTAATTGTGAAATTAATTACTTAATTTTAAAGAAAAAAAAAGTTGTTACTGTGAAAGAGAAATTCCCGACAAAGATTGTTTGAATATTTAAATAATAACTCTTTTTTTTTTTTTTGGAAAATTGTTGATTATTTAAATATATTTTAGTGAAAAATAAACGCTCTTTTTTTCTTTTTGTAAAAAAAACAACAAAGTTAATGAATTTGTTCCATTTAATGCTTATTATTTTAATACGAAAAAGTAGAAAAAGAAAGTGAAGGAAAAGAAAAGAAACAAAAAAGATTCTGTGCGACAGCGTAAGGGTGGATTTTCGTCGAGTAGGTGCGAGAGATACGAATCTAGATCACAGACCACCACGTGGCAGGCTATGAGCCGATGTGGTGGGAGTAACTTTGGGTCCCACATTGTCACTGTGGCGACTCTTCAAGCTGACATGTTTAGCCGTTCCTTTCGTCAGATACACGCTTGACCGGCACAGGCTCTGCTGACCATCCACGTGGCACCTAATAATTGACGGATATTTTATTTAAATTTGTTTTTAATTAAATTAATATTGATGGAAGTTTTGGACAAAATGAATGACAAAGGCACGCGGATTGTCGGCCGAGACCAACGATGTGTCGTTTTAACGGAAGTTTGATGTCGTTTGCATGGAGGTGTCATTTCATGTCGTTTTTTTTCCTTTGAAGGAAAAAAAAAAAAAAAAGGGAATGGTCATTCTGAGTTATAATTTAAAGTTTAGAAAATCAAACATACAAATCGTGAAATGAACCAAATTATGGGCACATTCAAGAGAGAAATTTCAATGTAAGGCCATTAAAGTAGGTCTAAAACAGCATGTCAGTTTTACTTTTTCGAATTTGTTTCAACATCTTTTTCGTTTATTATAATGATTGGGACACAAATTTTAATCTTAATTTTTAAATATCACTTTACAAAGCGAATGAATTGATGCTTTTTATGGATTAGTTTCTTCTAACATTAAAAGATTAAATTTATCAGTGAAAAGATTACAACTTAATTAATAATTCCAAATTAAGATCAGAATTAGTGTTTATATAAATAAGAATGATAAACCAACCTATACACTTTGGATGAGCATATACCCATTGTTCCATTACTTTAAAACTAATATAGTAATCAACAACATTATAGTCCACTATAGTCTTCATTGCCTCTAAAAACAACTTTATGAAAGTAATCATTCTTGATGTCGGATTGAGAAGAATTAAAAAAACTAAAGAGAATAATAGGGGGGAAATATTTGTATTTAGTACTCGGAACTCCTAACAATAATCAAACTCAGAATGTATCCCAAATAATCATAACAGATAAAATTTAATGTCTCGTTTGGAAAAACATCTCAAACGGTATTTTTTTCATCTTAGTTTTTGTCTTTTTCTGAAAATTTTTTTTTCTTTTCTAAAAAAGCAACAAAAATTTTGAACTCAAACTTAAAATTTTCAACTCAAACTCATTCACTAAACGGACCCTAAATTTAAATAACTCAAATCCTATTACAACTGTAAATCATGTACCGCTGTACGTAAATTTCCCTATCATTCCTATGCATATCTCGTTTTGGATAATAGATATATTTTTTCCATTAAAAAAAAAAAAAGAGCATATAAGAATGTGATAGTTTAACTGATATGCAAATTTGCAAATAAAAGTTCATTAACACGAGAATATCCATAAAATAAATTGCAAATACTTATACAACCACAAACCAAAATATTCTCAAACAAGTCCTTACTACAAAATTTTGATATAATAGTTGTTAGTGTGGGACTTCTCCTTCAATTTTAGTCCTCTAAATGTCAAGTATCACACAATCAAGAGATCACGGTAATATAAAAACTATCCACAATTAAAATGGATGATCAACTCCCTTACATTTAAAAAAGTGGGTATAACCCCACTAACTTTAGCTGTTAGCATTTCTCCATAAATTGGACATCAAGTCCCCAAAAGAAAAAAAAAAAAAAAAATTCTTGAAGAGAGCACTCTTACCCCTTCATTCTCTTATACTCACTATTATTCTCACTTTCATAGATCATGAAAAACTATAGACAAAGAGAACTAGCTCATTCTAGAATGAACCTTTATAATTTCAGTGTTATTTTTCTGCATTTGCTTTTAATTCTTATTTATGATGATTATGCTTAGCGTAGATTTCCATCAACGATGATCAACGGTCCCAATTTTACTGGTCAACTATTATTTTTCAATTATTAACTTGAATTTCTTTTGACCATAGATTTTCGCATCTACAAGGAAAAAAAAAACTTAAATTCTTTGTATCTTTGGTTCCTTAGAGAGAGAGAAATCGGGAGAGAGAGATAGTGACACCATCGGAGTGTTTAAGATGAACAGTGTAAGCCTTGGCGAAGTTGTGAGGGGAATAGGGATGACAATAGTCCATCTTGTGGGGATCAATCCCAAACGGGTCAGGAATGGAGGACGAAGTTTGGAGATGGAAATGGGGATGAGGATAAAATCTTATGATTGAAAAAAGGCAGGGCGAGGATGAAGAATGCACTCCTTACCCCACCCCCATCTTGATATATACATGTGTGATATCACATATTTATGAATATGTAATATGTAATATTCTTTTTTTTTTTTTGTTTTTTGTTTTTACTTTTTTGTATTTTAAAATGTATATGTATAATAGATAAGGAACGGGCGGTTATGGGGAAAACTCCTCTGATGGAGAATCCCGTCCCTGGCCCTGCTTCTATTTAAGCAGGGATGGGAATGGGGGTGGGGATGATTTTTGGGGCTAGTATAGAGATGGGAAAGCATTCCCCTACCTTGTCCCGCCCCATTGTCATCCCTAGAGGGGAAACATCCTGGATTGTTCTCACGTTCTCCAGTTTTACTGCTTCTGCTTTTACAATGGCAGAGCTCGAGGGAAAAACATAGAAAGTTTGGGAATTGAGGATTTTTTTATAAACCGTTATTTTATTTAAGTGGTGGCATAATGATAATGAATTACCGTAACGGGCCTGTGATCAAAGGTTTGAGTTTTGGTTACAATATGAAGACTTGCTTCCTATTAGTCTATGTGAGAGCTCATCTGATAACACTTAAGAATGTATGTTAATATTGGTCTCACCTTCCCAAATTTTTCTTTACTATAACCCCTAAACCTTTTGTGTTTTGATAAATAATTCTATAAACTTTTGATTTTCTAGATTCACCTTCTTAATTTTTTCCCTAATAAAAAAGGAAATCTCTAATCCTCACTCTCCCTATCTACCATCCACTTAGGAATCTAGTGGAACCCGAATTAGAAAAGTACATTAAGATTTGATTCATTTTCCAGCAGGGTTGAGCCCAATATTATCTAATCCATGGAAAACCTATTGTTTCATAAGGAAGGCCTTTTTTAAGATTGGAACTTAAAGGAAGGATGAGAGGGTACTTCGAATTCTGATTTTGAGTCTGAAATAGAGCTAAAAAAAATTCATAAATGTTATGTTACCACCACCGATGATGATTAATTCTCTTACTTTGTTAATAATTTATAGAGTAATGGCTCAGATAGTCCCTAAATTCTTTAAAAGGTGACGGTTTGATTCATGTTTTACTTTTTTTAGTCGAGATGACCCTAAACTCTTAAAATATTAGTCATTATAGTCCTTTCCATTCAATTCCATTAATTTCTAAAAGAATGAGAAGGTATTTTAGTAATTTAGTAGTAATTAATTTTAAAACATTTAAAAAAAAAAATTCTCTCTCTCTCACCTCTTCCTCAATCTCTTTCTCCCGTCAAAACCAAAGCCCAGATCTGGGGCCCAAGATCAAAACTGTTGGGGTCATGGGTGGGGGGGGGGGTGTTGAGCTTGCTGACGAGCCCATATCTCGGTGGGGGGCATGTTCGTGCTCACTGGTAAGGGTATATTTGAGCTCGCCGACATGCCAGATCTGGGTTGTTGGGGGGGGGGAGAGAGAGAGATTGGAGGGTATTTTAGTTATTTTATTTTAAAAATAATCATTTGAGTAAGATTCTGTTAGAAATTTAACGGAATTGGAAGATATGACTGAAATGGCCAAGAAACTAGGAATTTAGGGTAATCTCGGCCTAAAAAAAAAAAGAGACCAAATTGGCACATTCAAAACAATTTAGGGACTATTTGGATCAATTACACTACTTGATTATATAGCCTAAGTTGATATAGGCCATTTAAAATAAATGAGTTTTTATGGTAATATCCCTATTTTGCATTATGGATAGAAAATATTGATATAAACGTTAGATTAATTTTGTAATAGTTTAATTAATCACCATAATAGTTCTGTGTCAATCCAGCTATTAAAAAATTGTTCCTACTGCTATTGCAAAATATATATTTTTTAATTAATCACCGAAAAATCATAAAAACTCTAAATAAAAAAAAAAGAAATAAAGGGATTACACGTAGCAGAAGTTTTTTAATGTCGTTTGTAATGTAGAGGAATCTTTTTTTTTTTTTTTTTTGAAACTAGATTTTTTTTTTAAAATGGGAATACAGGAATCCTTTTGTAAATATGAAAAACACGAAATAAAATAGAGATGTGTTTAAAAATTGAACTTTAAGAAAAAGTGTAGTGGGTAGATTGGATGTGGACATAGACACCGACCGTCCTAATTAATGCACGAGATATTTTAGATTACCTTTTTGTTTTTTGTTTTTTAAAGTTTTTAGATAAGTTTCACTTGTGCACTTCGTGCTCAAATTTAAAAAGCTCTTTAGTTTTCCCATTTACCTTTATTACAGTTTATGAAATAAAAAAAAAAAATAATGTTGCCATGTGATCTTTCTAATTTATTTTCAGTTATTAGTTAATAACACGAAGTAAGTACAATGTATATATAGGGGCGGAGTCGAATATATTTTAGAGGGGATGTATACTAAATTTTTTTTTAAGATCAAATAAATTTTAGTGAGAGTTATGTGAGAAATTTTAATTTTAATGGATTTATATGAGAATTTTTAATTTTTAGGGAGGCAAAGCAGTAAAATTACAAACTTTTTTAATAGGATTAATGTTAGTTAGGATTATGTGTAAATTTTTTATTTTTGTTAAAGCAAAGTAGGAACTGTATGATAATTTTTTTAATTTTTAATGGAATAAATTGTAAAAATTATAAAAATTTTTAAGGGTAAAACTAGAAGAAAAAAATTTAAGTGGGAACTCTAATCCTGCTAGCACCCCTAAATCCGCCCCTATATATATATATATATATATGTATGTATGTATAACACGATATAGATTTCCTTCTTCAGCTAAGAGTCCCACTACTAGTTGGAATCGTCTAGTAAATAGCAAAAGCCAGCATAGAGCTATCAAAATCGTCCTTATCTTAAACTCCCCTTCTTTTTTTTTTTTTTTTTTTTTTTTTTTTTTTTTAAATAACTAAATTCGACTGACACAATTGGAGTCTACCTTTTTAAGATTTGGGAATCATTATCAAATACCAGTAACCTAGTTGAATGAGTATATACTAGAATAGGAGCTGTGCATGCTATAAATAATTACGTGAGCTAGCTTTGGTCATATTATAATTTTCTTCGTTGAATATTAAATTTGTCATTAGAATTTGGTGATGGATCCAAAATCGAGTTTGGCAAACTCTACCGGGGATGAAATTTCGATGAGACGAGGAGGACAAGACGAACGAGAAGGAGAACGAGATCCAATATTGACAGAACTGCCGGTCGGTTTTAAATTTCTTCCAACTGAAGAGAACTATTTGCTTTCTTTTGAAGAACAAGATTATGTCTCTCCCTCTTCCACACACGGCTATTCAGGACATTGATAGCAAAGATCTATACAGACGACCACCATCAAAATTAGGTATGTCAATACAGTTTCTCATGCGCGCGCACACACACATACATATATATATATATATATATATATATATATATACTCATTATTATGTTGGATAGTTTCTGGTTTTTTAGGGTAATTCACACTGTTTATAGAACAATTACACTAATTTTAATCCTAAATCCTAGTTTGTTCTCGGTTTAATAAGTACATTATCTTGTTGTTGTCATTATTGTTGTTGTTGTTGCTGCTGCTTTTTACATATAAATGTCAATTAAGTTTCTAGCTAGTTTGTAGGCTAATTGTCTATAAGTTTAGCAAATAAGTAATATTTTATACTTTTCAATGTCGCACTTTTTTAAAAATAAATTTTAGAGTGAGAGATTTGAACGTAGATCTTACAGTGGAGTTAAGATTTATCGGTAGACTGTACTTCTATTTACACAAATGTTCTGTTTTGATTATGTTAAATTTGTTATTTTCCATGAAGTTAATTACATTTATTTTTCTCCATATTGCATTTATTATCATGTTGGTGTTTTGGAGTTAAGTTTGTATTTTGTTGCTTTTCTTGAGTTGCTGCATGCCATAACCAAATAAAATCACTTAAAAAAAAAAAAAAAAAAATTTGAACACCATAGTGTTATTGTTTTATTTATTTTATTTTTTCACTCTGGACTTGAGCTTACAGTGGTCGTTTCATCCAGTGACGATAGAGAATGGTATTTCTTCACTTGCTACGACAAAAATCTCAATGAGACAAACACACGAACTGTTGGAGATGGGCTGGGGTTTTGGAAGAAGGAAAACAAAGACGGAATTCCGATCCCTATTGTGGATGAACCTAATTTATGTGCCACAAAAAACTATTTGACGTACTTTAACGTTAAAGAAGACAAGAAGGCGAAAAATCACATTGGCAGATGGAGGAATATCACTTACATATTCAATGCAGCAAGGAAGGAAATCCTAATAAGGTAATAAAAGTTTTTCATTTGTTCCCTTTTTTTATTTTTTATTTTTAATGTAGAATAAGATACTCTCAAAAAGATGGTGAGACATCATTGAAGGCTCATAACCTCACAATGAATAGGTCTTGCCCACCTGGTGCATAAGTTTATAAGCAGGGACGAAGCTAGAAATATGTTTTAGTGGACGCTTGCAATAATTTTTTTTAGAAAAAATAAATTTTGGTGGCAGTTATGTAAGAAATTTTAATTTTTGAGTTTACATGAGAATTTTTAACTTTTATGGGAAAAAATAGAAAATTTCATAAAGTTTTTTTGGTAAAATTCATTTTAATGGGGGCTATGTGAGATTTATTTTTTTATTTATTTTAAGTAAGGGCAAAGTAGGGACTACATGATATAATTTTTTTAAAATTTTTAATGAGCAAAATTTGTACCTAATTCTCTACAACTTAATTTGCATATGGGACATTTGAAGTTGGATTTAGTTTGGGTTGAACTTCAAATTGCATTTTTCCCCAATGTAGCTGGAATTTTACCTGAACATCATTGTATATAATACTATAAATCAACAAGATATATCAATTACTTTGTGTTGAAAAATATTTTTAATCATTTGTTTTTGTTTTTTTGTTTTTTTTGTTTTTGTTGCAGAGAGAAGAGGAATGGGTGTTGGTCAAATTGAAAAGAGGAGGATCATACCAGAGCTCGTTTTACTGATTGCAATTGGACTAGTCTTAGATGCTAGTCATTTTCCCCTTTTCATTTGTTTTTATTTTTATTTTTTATATTTATTGATTAGTGGACTGAGGGGGGAAGGAGATGAATTGTGTATACACACACACACACACATATATATAGATTCTTTCATTCTTTTGTTTAAGACTTGCTTTATTAATATATATATATATATATATATATATATATGCATCCCTGTTTAATGTAGTTTAAAAATTAAATAGATCAAACTATAACAATTTAAGGAAAAAAAATGGTTGAATATCCATGTTCATTAGATTCATCAAATTGCAAGAAAATAATAAATCCAAGGGTGATCTTGAGGAATACCCCAAAAAGAATACATCTTTGAAATATTACTTATTTTATAATAGCTTTAATATTTTTGCCCTTTTTGGAGACAAGTAAAAGGTCTATCTTATATAGCTTTTCAAAAATAGTCCAACCAAAAAAAAAAAAAAAACAATCTATTGGACTATCAAATGATCATCTACCAGAATACCAAAACGTATTTTGGTCCATGACAGTCTCCGGCCGCCAATCTATAGTTATTGGAGAGGATTCTGGTAGAATGCCATGCATTCTACCAGAATACGGTTGATCTTCTACATGATCTTCGATTACCAATGTTGGTTTTCCGATCGTCTGAGAGTATTCCGGTAGAATACTTTTGGTATTCTATCAAAATACGTTTGGAAATCAACATGATCTCCATGGCCGCATCTACGACAACCCGAGAGAGAGAAGCATCGCCAGCAGCCACTGTTGTCGACAACCTGAGGGATAAAGCGTTGCATTTCTTTGTCGCTAGCGACGATTGACTCGTGATCTAGCAATCACGACCACGATTGTGGTACGTCCGACGGACAGTCGGTGAAGGAGAAAGTGGAAGAGACGGATGAGTAGAGAGAGAAATCGAGATCTCCTCCGATCCTGATATGGCGAGCGACTAGTGACACGACTCCGACAAAGAGAGAACGAAAGAGATAAGAGGAGAGAGAGAACTAAGGGAGAGGAGAGAGAGAGTCAGATCCGAAAAAGTGTTAGAGAAAGAAGCAAACGAAGAGAGAAAAAGAAAGAGGGATATCTAGGATTTGATGGTAAATTTGTCTTTTTAAAATTTCTGGTCAAATAAAATAGGTAGTCAATTGAGTAAAAATCCGGATCATTAAGTGCGAAAAAAATTATAAATATGTGCACTAAAATGATTGTTTCCATAAATTCCTCTAAATCCAATATCTATATTAAATCTATTTAAAAAGACCAAAAAAAAAAAAGTTACAAAGCGATTAGGATTAAAAAAAAAAATGTGAAACAGACTTCAAAGCTAATTTTGAAAAATCAAAGGAAAAAAAAAAAAAAGAAAAGAAACATTTTTAGTACGACTTGTTCACTTGCTAAGGAGGAGATCAAGTCAATATAAATGCCAAATGCGTTATGAACTTATTGGGAGTGCCCTTTTGCCTGGCAAGTGTGGAATTCAAATGCGGTCTGTGGCCTAAACTCAGTGTGATCCTTGCCCCGTGTTTCTCCCGCTGTAAGGTGGTGGCTCCTCCTTTGGGGAAGTTCAATTTCAATGTTGAAAGGTGTCCAAGTCAAAAAATTTTGATCGTAAATATTTATTCAAAATAAATAACCATTAACTATTATTATTGTCTCCCATATGTGGTATGCATGTACATTAGTGAAAAAAAAAAAAAAAGCAATTAAAAAGAAAACGAGAGAGAAAAATAAATAAAACATACTTAATATTAGTCGGATTTTGACTCAAAAAAAAATTTTTTTTTTTTCAATTTTAGAGGTTAGTAAGAGAAAGTTTTTAAACTTTTAGGGGAACTTTCATTTTAAAATAGTTTTTAGAGGGGGTTATGCAAAAATTTAAAACAAACATGCATCTAAAAATGAAAATAAAAATGAAAATAAGAAAAAAGTTGAGAGCGTACTTAAACTTCTCGGGCCTTTAGTGGCCTAAAGCCTATGTTTGTGATGAAGTAGGTTTTATTGGAGTAGGAGTGGTGATTCTGCACGCTAGAAATCGGGGTGGTGCTCGGTTGCTTTGCTAAGAAATTCCGTGGTTGCTTTTCACCGTTCACTGATGAATGCTTGCTGGACTCCTCTTTACACAGAGCTGTGGTTTTCCAGTTCCTCACTTTGTGGAGTCCGTTCGTCTGTATGTCCGTTCGTCTGTATGTCCGTTCGAGTCTTTGACTTTTGTAGTGAGCAATCCGGGACGTTAACATGATCATATTCATGAAGGATTGTAACATAGAGTATTAGAATCATGTTCATTTTGATGGCGTTTCGGGAATCTATTGTTGATGAATACTAGAACTGTGGTTGGATCTAGGACTAACAAAAAACGCTTCCACACACGCACTGGGTATTTTCCTCCATCACTTTTCAATACAAAAGAGTTGGTTGATTTTCATTTACTAAAAGAACAAAACAGCGTAATTTACCAAACAACCTAAATGTAAGACATATTTTCTTCTCTTAAAAAAAAAAGGACATATTTTGCGACCATCCACCAGCGGCCTCCTCGACATCAGCGACGACACCCCCCTAAACGCTGACCAGATCTAGCTTCAGGGGGGGGCCGGGGGGGGGGGGGGGGGGGCATTGGGCTTGTCGGCGTTGGGAGGGGGAATGGAGGGGGCTGGTTGGCATCGAGAGAGGGGAGGCTCTAGGCTCATGGCGAGGGACGAGGGGGAGGGGGAGGGGGGCTCGTCATCACTGGCCTTTGGGGGGGGGGGGGGGGGAGATCTGGTCGAAGGGGAGCGGGGGTTTGACGTCGGCATTGGGGGGTGAGACAAGGTAGATCTGGCTTGAGGGGAAGGGGGTCTGTCACCGGTGTCGGTGGGGAAGTCGTGGGCGTCGAAGAAGGGGGTTGGTCTTTTTTTTTTTTTTCAAATATTTTTGAAATTTTTATTTATTTATTAATCTATACTAACGTAAGATAAGGTGTATTATAATTATTATATACAAATAATATTTCAGTCATTCGATTACATTTTAACGGTTTAAAAATGAACTCTACCAATGAAGTATATAAAATGGGTTCTATCACAGCCATTCCTTTTAAAATATGTATTTGAAATTCTTTTAATTCTAATGTGTTCTTATAAAAATTGTTTTCAATAGGTAACTGATTTTTTTTCTTGTTTTTTTTTTAACTTTTTTTTTGGCGCTTTCTTTTATTTTCTTATAGGTTTTTTTTTTTCTTTTCTTTTCTTTTTTTTCCCCTCTAAATTCAAATTTTTAGCACTGTGCTTTTTTTAAAAAATTCTTTTTTCTTTTTAATTTTCTTTTCCCCTAAATTCATATTTTACATTGATTGTAGGCATAGCATAATTATAATTCCATATTTAACTTCACAATATATGCTTTTAAAACTTTTTAAATCTAATTTGTTTTTATTAAAATTGTTTTTATCCAATGCGTTCATGGTTAAATGTATTTCCTCAGATTCAAATTTTTAAATATTTATTTGATACACTCTTTTATTCCAATTTTCCTCTACTAAATGTTTTAATTACTCATTACAGAAAAAGGAGACCTATAGAGTCCTCACGTCCCTTATCCATCACCCATAAATATAGTGAAATCACAAGTAGAATCATTTTAGAACATGACTCATTCTCGCACTAGGCTTAGTCCAAAAGTTATAATCCACAAAAAACCCATCGTTCCGTAAGGAAGGTCACTTTTAAAGTTAGACGTTAAAATGAGAAAGTGAAGATTCGAACTCTGGTGATAAGATTGAAGGAGACCTCACCATCGTCAATTTGTTAATCTGTTGAAAGAGCATCTCCAATGAAGTGATAAATTGATGTTCAAGTGGTAAATTTCGGCATTTAGATTAAAAAAGTACTCTCAAATAGAGTGGTAACTTTGATGAAAAACTTGTCATATGCTAGACTTAGTGACAAATTTACTATGAAATATAGACGATGTTTACTTTGATGTAGGATTTTTATCGGTTGGGGTCATAACCTGTTCATTTAATCATCACATTCTTGTTATTTAAAATTATTTAAATACTAAACTTTTACTTTAGGAATTTCAAAGCTTAGCCAAGAAAATGTAGATATAATGTTCTTTCTAGCATTACAAATCTTTAATATGCTATTGTTTAAACTTATTTTATAATAACTATAGTATAATGATGAATATATATATATATATATATATATATATGAGATGGTCTAATATAGACTAAATTGATAAGGCTATTTAAATGAAAGGAGTTTTGACGATTAACCGTAGTTTAAACTATTTGATTAATTTTTTAATGGTTTATTCCATGTTTATAGTAGTTCTGTGTCGCTTGTTGCCAATATTTAATATGAACTCATAAGTTAAATTGTTAAATCTAACAATTAAAAAACCGTTCTTATCAATAGTACAAAATAAGAGATCTAAATGTAGAAATTCCTTTAAATTAATACCAACGTACTCATGGGCGTCTAACTCACCAACCCTTTTTTTTTTTTTTAATCATCTTACTGAATTTTTTCTGCCTTGATAAATTACTCTATAAACTTTTAAATTGATTTTACTGCCCTTATTTAAATGAGTTTTTCAATTTGGGAAGGAATGACACGGGGACGGGATGGGGGTGGCTATTTGATTTGTATTGTGAAGGAATCATTTTTTTTTTTAATGGGATAGAGTAATCCTTTCTAATTTATCAAAAAACATGAGATAAAATTGATGATAGGACTTTAAAAAAAAAAAAAAAAGATGATATGAAAATTAAATTTAAATTTTAATTGATGAATAGTTACGAAATAGGTGTAGAGAGAGCAGATTGGACGTGAGTGTGACAATAAACCCTGACCTGCAGTATAGTGCCCAAGATTTTTTTAATACTATCCTTTTTTTTTTTTTTTAAGATTTTTTTCTTTCTTTTGATGATTCTCACTTGCCACTTTATTTATAAAGTGGTTCCCACTTTACCATTCTCAATTTTAAAAAATCCACTTTATTTTTTAAATTTTAAATTAATCCCACTTAATTTTCATTGCTTGTAATATATATATATATATATATATATTTGCGCTTGCATATATATATATATACACAAACATTTTTTACTCGATTTAAACTCCCTTCTCAGCTAAGAGTCCCACTACTAACTGGAATCATACTTCTAGTAAATAACAAAAGCCAGGATATAGCTATCAAATCGTCTTTGTCTAAACTCCTTTTTTTTTCCCCTAAATTCTCAAATGCAATTCGATTCAAATAATTTTTAAAAACTGGGAAGTCCCAATCATTATCTGAATTAGATTTCCTACCTGAATAAAAATTAGAATGGGAGCCGTGCATGCTATAAATACGTACGTAAGCTAGCTCTGTCCTTTATTGTAATCTCAACTGATCATTATTCTTATCATGAAACCAGAATTGATTTTGGTAGTCTCCGCCGGTGACAGAATATCAATGGGACGAAGAGGATGAGAAAAAGGAGAAGGAGATACGACGTTGGCAGAATTGCCTGTCGGGTTTAAGTTCCTCCCAACTGAAGAAGAATTATTTGTCTTCTTTTTGAAGAATAAGATCCTGTCTCTCCCACTTCCACGCACAGTCATTAGGGACATTGATCGGATCGGAAAGATCAATATAAACAACCACCATCAAATTTAGCTACGTTTCATAGTTGTCAAGATTTCTACGCATGACCATTAGAGACATTGATCAGAAAGATCTATAACAATAACCATCATATTTAAATTTAGGCACGTTTCACAGTTGTAAGAATTTTGGCTTAATAAAAGGGGAGTTTGGTTCCATGTCGGAAAGATTGTTTTTAATTATCCCAATCAAAAGCACTTTGATGAGAATCTTAAGATTACCCCATTTGGTATGCAGTTAATTTTAAAATTTAAATAAATTATAAACAATTATCCTTTTAATTTTTAAATTTAGTATTAAAAAAAAAAAAAAAACCTACCTACGGCATTTACAACTATTTATATTCATATCAAAACCTAATCTTGTTCACTACAAACGTCACAGCTTTCTCCTGACAACAATTAACTCCACGTGTAATGTTCATCCTTCTCTTCTTCTGATTCTTTTTTAGATTTATTTATTTATTTATTTTTATTTTTTATTTTTTTACGCGATGTCTTTTCTACTTATGCATGTATACAGAAAAGCTTTGTTCTATAAGTTTGGTCATGAGTATATGTATATATATCAGTTTTGTTCTAATGTGAATGTCGTGAGTATATGTGTATGCATATAAGTTTTGTTCAATTCCTTTTCTATATCGCAACTTTTTTTTTTCCATAATTTTTTCTTTTTTTTTTTTTTTAAATCCTTTTCCATTACTCTTCTTCTTTTTTATTTTTATTTTTTTTTAATTTTTTGTGTTCCCAGATTTTATTTGTTGAATGTTCATATGTATAGGTCACTATTATCAATTTTTCCTAACCCTTTTGTGATTCTATTTCAGTATTGAAATTATGTGTTTTTTGTATCCATCAGTGAAGGGAAAAAAAAAAAAGGTAAATCTTGATTTTTTGTTTTTGCGCAAAAGTTAAATATTGATGTAATATAGTAGATTAACTTCCAAAATTGAGTCTAAGTTATTTATTTATTTATGAATATGTCTAATTATAACTACAGAAATAGATCGTATTATTTCAATCAATGCATATTTAAAAGTTAATGCAACTCTTGTTCAACATATACAATGCAAAATTAGGGTTTTTTTTATTATATAATTTTCGTTTGCTACCCCGTGCGTTATTAGGACTTTAGTCAATTAGTTTTATTAGTTTTTTTTAATTTTAATTATCTTTTATGATTTGAAGAGAACTAGGATTAAGACCTAGGGTTTAAAGACTTCTTTGTTATTTTGTTAATAAAATCTTTTGAGAATTCTCTCAATCTATTGCTTGAATTTGGAATATTCTTTAAAAAAACAACGATTTTGTGATTTATGATGAGCACTTTAATTCTGCAGCTTGAAATTGGCTTTGGTCGAATTGTTTTATTTTATTATTTTTATAATTAAATCCCATTGAAATTGCAGATTAATTTTGGTTAAGGATAATTTTGTCCATCTACTAAAATAAAATAACATTAATATTGACAACCAAGCACAATTATCTAACATTATCGGGAATCTTACTAAATATGTTAATATACAAATTAAACATTGTAATCTAATATTCTCATATATCTGACGACTTTAAAAAGATTTCCAAGTATCTGATTATATTTCATTATCTTGAACCAAACACCTCCTAAGTGTTGTGGTTTTTCTCCTGTCTGTTTATTGTTGAAGTTTTAGTTGTTTTTCTAATTCCTGGATGGTAGTATTATCTGCCCTCAACGGGGGGAGTATGGGGGGGACAAAGTTCGAGGATAGGGAAGGGGATGAAGATAAAATCTTATCCCCAAGAATTAACAAGATGAGGACGGGGACGGTTAGCGAAATCACTCACCGCCTCCATCTTGATATATGTATATATGTTTTTATACATTTATGAATATGTATTTTTAATATTGTAAAACTATTTTTAAAAGTGTGTGCAGTCATGGAATGAAGATTGAAGTTATAAGGAATAGACAAAGAATGAGATTTTTTTTTTTTTTTTTTTTTTTATCTTAAGTGCTTTATAAAGCTGTAGCTTTCAGAATTTGTAATGTTTTGGGATCCCGTTTTCCCAAAATGGAACATTAAGTCATTAGATAAGAATTTCGATATTCTAACCTGGGGCAGATATACCGGTGCTAGTGGGGGCTAGAGCCCCCACTCAATTTTTTTTATTCTTATAGTTTTGCCCTAAAAATTTTATAATTTTACAATTTGTTCCCATTAAAAATTAAAAATTCTCATATAGTCTATTTTTTCCTCTCACCATAAATAAAAAATTTTTCATATAATCCCCATTAAAATTAATCCTATAAAAAAATTTATAATTTTACTGCTTTGCCCACAGAAAAATTTAAAATTTTCACATAAACCCAGTAAAATTAAAAATTCTCACATAACTCTCATTAAAATTTATTTTATCTTGAAAAAAAAATTTAATATATGCTCCTACTGAAATATATTTCTAGCTCCGTCGTGATTCTAATCAACATATTATCCAACAATATCACCATGAACCATGTTAAGGGACTAGGGGACGATCACGTGCTTATGTTAGCATTTCAACAGAATCTACAACAGAAGAGAAATAACGTCAAGTCTTCAAAGTTGAGCATTTAAAAAAGTTTAAAAAAAAAAAAAGTATTTGAAGTTGAAAAAAAGTATATTGCGATTTGCATTAAAAATAATAATTAATTTTCTACTATTGCTCGACGGCCAATAAGTCTTTATCAACAAACAATTATAAGTAATGGTGGATTCCTTTCACCAATAATTAATCTTGCCAAAAAAATATGATTAACGGTTTGCTCTTATTTTAAGAGTAAGTATATTCTAAATCAGAAAAATACAAACATTAATACAAACTCAAAGAACACTAGAAAAATTACAAAATTAATACAAACTCAAAGAACACTAGAAAACTTACTTCAGTTGTAGACTAATTCTACTAGTAAATTCTAATAAAGCACGCAAGTAAAACGTGCACTGAATTCCAACAACAGGACACCACCAATTATTGAGTGCATATATGATTCTTTTAACATTACTACTACAATTAATAGAAAACTCACACAAAGCAAGATCAACATACCTATTAGAAAAGGGTCATCCCAACATCATTTAGAATTAACTCTAGTGAATTGGATACACAATCAATACAATATTAAGGGTAAAAACAAATCCAAGTCTCACATCGAAAATATATAATAACAGTAACAGTTATATAAGGACATTGAGTCACTCCACTTAATAGGTTGGCTTTTTAAGATAGAAATCCAATTTTTTATCAGTTTTAAAATCTTTCTTCCTCTCTCGAACTTTCATATACAAGAACGTGGGAAGACCATCTCCTATAATACATAGTAGGAATGAACATGTAGTAAAAACGCGCCACATCTATATAGGGGAAACAATAACGTCTCTCTCTCTCTCTCTTTCTTTCTTTCTTTCTTTTTTTTTTTTTTTAAACAATCAACTATCACAAAAACAAGAAAAAACTCCAACCACATGGATAATAGAGAGAGTAATATTAATAGCTTGCATATAACAACAATAATTGAGCGGACAAACAGAAATGAAAGAAAATAACTGTCTCATGTTTCCGAGAAACAAGTGGCTTTATCAAAGCAGTTGAGTGGCGAAGAAGTTGAAACTGCAATTCATTAAACTTAGATCTCTGCTAAGTGAATTAATTAGTCGAATTTTTTAAACATAATTATGTAGCAAAAATTAACTACGAGGACAGAAATTACCGCAGTCACTACTAGTTGATTTGATTCAGTATCAGGAGGAGTTATCCACCGTAGGTTAGCTGATTGAAAGGTCATGGTAGCTAGCTACAGATTAAGGTCTACTTTTAAACAGAAATTTTGAAAAATGATGAATAATAATAAAATAAAATAATACGAAAAAAAGAGATATGTACATAACACTCTTTAAAAGCATACATGAGTTACGAGTATTAAATATGAAATTACGAAGATCCCTATAAGAGAGAGGTATGGGAAAAAATGGCAATCCTAAATATATACTCTTTTAAATTAACTAATTATAAGGATAACTTCATAATTTTATATTTAATATTTGCAACTCATGCTTTAACAAGTATCATGTTAATTTAAATTTTCCAATTAAAAAAATGTCAAATAAATAGTGGAGACACAAAGAAGATATGAAAATGATAACAGTATAACCGGTGACAAAAGTTGGCAGTTGCTATTTGTCATTCTAATAGTTAAGAAATAGTTCATCATGTATACAATTACAATCCTGTTAGAGCTAGCTAATCGGTGAAAGGGAGTGAATTAAGTTGGAGTTTCTTGATTTAAAATTTTAAAGTGTTCTTTCTGATTCCTCTTTAACAAGTGCGAGAATCCCATAAAGTTTAGAAGGGGAAAAAAAAAAAGTTAATCATATCTGATTAAACATAAACGTAGCGACAGAAGTTGGTGGTTGCTAACTTGAGTGGAAAATTTTTGAAAAGAAACTCGTAAGTGGGGGACAAAAGGCCGACAGATATCAATTATATATTTGTACAGTTGCAGTACTAGTTGAAAATTTAAATAATTTATGCACCTTTTAGGCATTCAATATTGTAATGTTGCCTTGTCGGATTTTGCAGTAAAGTGTAAACGAATCGTCAATGCACTTCACTTGAATTAGGAAGAAATAGACACACAGTTTTATTCCATCCATTATTGATGTCATTTGGGAACCACAGGTTGTGCTTTTCCGGCTAGAAAAAATGGTTTATGCTGCTTAGACAGGTTGTGGTTTTCCGGCGAAGAAAATTGGTGACAGATTGTGGTTCCAGCAAAGAAAAATGGTTTATGCTGCCTAGCATCTCCGGGTAATATTGAAGAAGGCAACAAACACATGTTGGTATTCATCTTCCTTTAATTATCAGTCGTAAATATTTTGTTCTCCATATTCTTTGCTTAATTATTAACTCCATGAATAAATTGAGAAGATTTGAGTTGTATTAATAATCGGTCTGTCACCTAAATTTTTGTAAATTTATTTACAGAATATACGATATCATTGATTAAATTTTAATTTACTAGAGAACAACTATATTACTACACCCCTTGAAATTAGAAAGTTTTACAGAAAGAATCATGTGAAAGTTGTTGGATGGATTTAGATAGAAAATTGATTCTCTTTTGAAAGAGGGAAATATGCTAAAAACATTTTGAGTGACGGTAAAGAGCATAATTTTTTTTTTTTTTTTTGGAAAGGAATAGCATAAAACTTTTTGGGTGATGGTAAATATTGCTTTTTTTTTAAGAATGACCTATTTGCTGTCATTTCTCTCCAGAAAAATTAGTTTATGGAGAGAATCATAATAACCCAATAACTTGATTATATGGGACAAATTCATCTTCTACCAAAAATCACATCAAATGCAGTATTTTGTCTAGAATTAGTTGATCGAGCTTGTTTGTTCTTTTAGCGAAATTTCTAATTGGATCATAGGTTGAATTTGGATTTTCAACAATGTTGCATTCAAATTAGATTTATGAATTCAAAAATATAATTTAAATGATGTATTCAAATTTAATGCATGTTTGGATGGTTTTGTTAAAGGTAACATTTTAATAGTATAAATGTATCAGGTAGTATGAATTTCTAAAAAATAAAAATTTAAAATTGGATTTGAGTTTAATTGAATTATTGTAGAAGTGAAACCATTTGTATGTTTGCGTGCCACAGTTGCTAAAATCTGAAGTTGAAATAGGCTCAAATAGCTTTGCTGGTCATTTAATGGCGTTATGGGAGGAGCTACATTGTGCCGCGTGGGGGCTGCCGCTTCTATTGACTTTTTCTTATTTTAAAATTTAGTCTAATTTTTTTGTTTTTGTGAATTTTTCCTTTTTACCCACACTTAAAATTAATTATCTTATGTAAGTCCCCATCAAAAACTTCACTCTTTCACCTATGAGCTTATTGGACGTATACATTAAGCAAGAAATTTTCGGTTATACTAAAAATGAAGTTAGCATTCATGGTTTAGTTTTAGTATATACCTTCACTCAATCAGAAGGCTAGCTCTGCAGGTGTATGTCGTATTTCTAGTAATTTGGTGAGGATAGAAGAAGGAGGCGCACCTCTATATTCTCTTTCAATATGTCAAAACACAATATCCAAAACCGCCATAGCAAAATTGAAAAGGAAGTGATTAGCGTTGGTTGTAGTTGTAAAGAGACATGAACGACTTTAATATGCTCTATATAGAATATTACAAAGTTATATTCAAATCGATATATATATATATACACCTTCATTAACTTGAACTTTCAATTTGGTACAGTTAGATCATCATGATCCTCTTTTACTAACGAGAAGCTAAGAGGAAAATGGCGGATGTCATACTGACGCCGGTTGCTAGGAGCTTAGTTGAGTTTTTATTCACAGAAGCAAAACGGTTGGGCAGCTTCCACCAAAAGGCTACCATTCTACAAGCTGAACTTGAAATGATTCAGTCTCTCCTACAAGATAATGCAAATGCTTGGTCAGACAAAGGTGAAAGGAGCAATACTCTGAAAGTGTTGGTGACACAGCTAAGCTTCATAGCTGAACGTATTGAAGATGTGCTTGATGAATATGTGCAACGCGTGAAACCATATCGTAGACAAAGTAATACCGGACTGCTCGGTTGCCTTGGAAAAGGTTGTTTCTTTGCTGTATCTCTCAAACCCTGCTATGACATCACTTCGGAGATCGAAGATATTCTCGGGTCATTAACTGCGATCAAGACTAACTGTCAATCTTTTGGGCTACGACCCCTGGAGCAAGGATCAAGCAGCCAAACCACAAACATTGAGAGGCACAACATCCCTCTTCTCGGTGATCATGATCTCGTTATCGAGGAAGACGAACTTGTGGGAATTGATTCACCATTGAAGGAGCTTGGAATCAGGTTACTCAGCGGACAAAATGTACGATTAGTGATCTCCTTGGTTGGTGAGGGTGGGATCGGCAAGAGCACACTTGCAAGGAAAATCTATAACGATGCTACGGTCAAACAGTACTTTGATAATTGCCAAGCTTGGATCACCGTGTCTCAATCATACAACCAAAAGACGCTTCTGAAAAGCATTTTAGGACAGCTATTTCCGGAAGAAAAGTCTTCAACTGAAGAAGTGGATACTCAAGATGGGCTAATTATTGCTCTGAGACAAAAGCTGCAGACAAAGAGGTACCTAGTTGTCCTCGATGATGTTTGGCAAAATGATTTCTGGAATGTGATAAAGCGTGCTTTGCCAATTAATCAAACAGGCAGTAGGATAATTATCACGACACGTAATGCTAATGTTGCCGCTTCGTGTAAAGAAACTCCATTTGATATTGTCCAAGACGTGCAAGCTTTATCTCCAGATTTGTCGCTAGAGCTATTTTACAAGAAGGCATTTCGTTTTGGAGGGTATCGAGCGGAGTTAGAAAACTGGTCTCGTAAGATTGTTAGTAAATGTCATGGTTTGCCACTTGTTATTTCCGTCGTAGCCGGTTTGTTATCCCCGAAAGAGAAAAACGAGTACGAATGGCGAAACGTACTTAACAACCTAAGTGATGTGCTCGAAGAAGAAAGCGTATCGAAGATTCTACTACTCAGTTTTCTTGATCTACCCCCCAACCTTAAAAACTGCCTCTTGTATTTGGCTATGTTTCCTGAAGATTCAGAAATTTATCACCATGACATATATGGACTTTGGATCGCTGAGGGTTTCGTTGAAGCAAAGAGAAACATGACACTGGATCAAGTTGCTGAAGAATATTTGGAGGAGCTCATCCACAGAAACTTAGTTCAATGTGAATATTACTATGGAGTTGAGAAAAACATTAGAATCCACGATGTGATGCGTGAAATGATCATATCAATGGCAGATGAATTCCGTGTTTGTCAAATTTTTTCAGAGAAGAACGAATCAACTTTTGAAAGGAAAAGTCGTCGTCTATCAATCCACGGTAGTATGGAAACATTTTTAGAAACTATTGAAGACTCTGGAGTGCGTTCCATTAATTACACGTCCAATACCGATGATGAGTTGAGCGAGTCTTCCTTGGTTACTTTGTTTGAAAAGTTTAAGCTGCTAAAGGTACTGAATCTTGCATTTGCTCCTCTGCGACGTTTACCCAAAGAAGTAGGGACTTTATTCCACCTGAGGTTCTTAAATTTAAGAGGTGCAAAGGTGGAGGTTGTTCCGACATCTATCGGGAAGCTACACAGTCTACAGAGTTTGGATCTTTCGTTTTCCTTGGTAAAGATGCTTCCGGAGTCCATTGGTGAGCTTCATAATCTACTAAGTTTGAATGTTGAAAGTAGCTTTATACGGGAGCTACCAATTACGATTAACAAGCTTCGAAAACTTCAGTTTCTCGCTGCCTTTCATAGCACAGAATTCGTATTTGGTATAAAATCATTCAGTGGAGTGAAGATACACGAAGGCATCAGAAATCTGAAGAACTTACATACGTTAGGTGCTGTGGAAGTACATCCTTGCAAGGTGGGTGTCATAAAGGAGTTGCAGGAATTGAGGAAATTGAGCGACTTGAGCATTACAAACTTGTCCGCAGACGTCCATGGGAGAACTCTTTGTAGTTGTATCGAGAAGATGGAAAACCTCAAACGGTTGAGTATCTGCTCAAGTAGCGAAAATGAAATCTTAGGTGTAGAGCACATTTCGTCTCCGCTTTTTCTTGATCTCCAAGGTCTACGCTTAAAGGGCCGATTGGAAAGGTTTCCAGACTGGATTATAAAAATTCAAAATCTAAGGGGATTGGAGTTGAGTTTCTCGAGATTAATTGAAGTTGCCATAGCAAGTGTCGGAGATTTGCCAAATTTAGTCTTTCTGGCACTCAACCAAGCGTACGATGGAGAGGAATTGCATTTTGATGAAGGTCGTTTTTGGAAACTGAAGGAGCTTCATCTAAGAAAGTTGGAAGGATTGCGAGTGCTGAAGATAAACAGAGGAGCATTGCCCCGTCTCGAGGTCTTTAAGATTGGCGACTGTCAGAAACTAAAGGAGGTTACTACGGGCATCCAATCTCTTGGAAAACTCAAAGATCTTACAATCTATGACATGCCAGTGGAATTCACAGCTATGATACGCGGTTATTTTCGGGATGTTAGACATGCACCATATATCCGCGTTTGGAATAAGTCTGATCAACAAGACTGAGCCTCGTTCGTCTGGATCATGATCGCTGCAATGAGATTAGCAGGTACGTGAAAGTGTCTAATAAAGGTTTTTACATTTAACAATAATACTGAAGTCTTGTTTGTCACATAGTTAAATGCAACTTTTCAAAACCAATATATATATATATATATAAGAAAAAAAAAATTAAGTTTACAATTCACTATTTCAAATTTTGCACTACGTATATAGAATGTGCTATTTATTGTGGTTTTAGATAAGAGCTCAAAATCATATATAGAATGTGCTATTTATTGTCCCAGTTTTTGGTGCAGTTCATTTCGATGCTCCTGCGTAGCAGTTTGAGATACGCAACCCTTTTATTGGTCGATTGTGTTGTGAAATGCCTTCCTTTTTTATGTATTTATAAGTTTTATTATAATTTATTTGTTTTAGTGGTTTTGGGTACTCTTTTTCCTGTGTAGAGTTTTTCCAAGCGGGTTTTATCTATTCAGGTTTTAACGTGGCCTGTTTTGTTCTTGTTTTCCTAGTTGTGAGTTTCTAATCAGCTCCATCTAGCTTATCAGTTGTATTTTATTTTTTCTTATTTTTGTTGCTCTTTTGGTTATTCTTCATTTTGCTACAAAACTTTTTGTACCTTTAATTTATATACTAATGAAATTTGTGGTGCGTGCATTTAATATTCGCTTTCTTTGAAGTAGCCAACATAGTTAGAAGGGTATTTAATATGCCTCCTAACTTGTAATTCTTTAGTAATTTGACCTTTAAATTTTTAATATTAGTAAGTTGACTCTTGAACTTTCTAAATTTTTGCTATTTACGTACCTCTCTTAGTTAATTATACATTAAATTGAATATTTAAATTTAAAAGATTTGCATCAGAATTTGTATTAGATTTCAAAATTGTGTCAGAGATGGAATTTTTGACTTCATATTAGGCGGACATGGGCTTTTCATAACTATCTTAACAGAAAATTAAACAATATGTGATACAGTAAAACAATTTAATAAATTCAGGGGAAAATAGCTAAAATTAGAAGTTTAAGGGTAAGTTGTCTAAAGTTGAAAATTTTAAGAGATATTAGTACTAGATACCCCAACTTGAGTGGTTTAAGCACACTTTACTTAAGTACTCTCTTCTCCTTTCTTTTAGTATAAAAAAATCACTTATTGCCAAAACATCCGTGTACTTTATTTATTTATTTATTTTTGACTAAACCAAAACATCCTTGTACTTGATATTAAAGAAAAAAAAAAAAAGGTAGGTCATTATTTATGAGAAATTTCATGAAGCTAATGGGCCCAACAAACATGTTTAACACCTGTTGAGTTAGAAGCTGAGTGCAGGTAACTCATCTTCCTTTGAAAATTGAAAGTGATATGTTAACCGATTTTCCTTTTCTAATTGCAATAAAGCATGTGTTTGGTGCACACGTTGGATTTGAGCTAAATTGAGTTGTATATTTGGGAGACATTTGAATTGTAGGAGTTAAAAAAGTGTGAAAAACTTGAAACATGCTTAAAAAAAAAAAATCAAATGGAGCTTGTTTTATTCGCCTTAAAATTCTATACAATTTGGAAAAAGAAAAAACCTTAAAGTTTGAGTTACAAAGTTGTAATAATAACTGTGAATAATGAAACTTATGTTAACTTTTCAGGAAAAAAAAATTGTGATTCAAATTGAGCTAAACTCATGCACCAAAACACTAGCTAAGTCTGTGATGGTCATACAAGGGAAAAGAAGCGAAATTAGTGCTAACTTTTTTTTTTTTTAATTAACCAATGGGTGTTCAAGTATGGATGACAATAGTGCGGGTTCAGGATGGGCCGGTCTTCCTGCCAACCCACCCCGCAAATAAATACATGCCCCATACCTACCCCATAGCCCATTTAAACTGGCAAGGACGGGGCAGGTTTTTCCCGTCATGGATTTAGGGTATTCACATGGTGCCCCGTTAACCTTATTATATATTTTGCATATAAAAAAAAACTAAGAAATAAAATAGATAAACATGAAACTTTAAGTTAAAATAAATTAAAATTAAAGTGTTTAACTTTTTATATATCAAATATGTTAAAATTAGCACTTAAAATTATATATTTTATATAACAGTCTTATGAAATACATAATATAGAATAATGTATAACTACATGGGGTGGGTAAACGGAGAGTAAGGTAGGGACCCCTAAATTCATCCCTATACCGTAATCCATGACAAGTTAAACTTTAATCTGAATTTATTTAGATGGGTTTTCTATGTCCTATTTAAGCCAGGTCCTCTGCATTAATGGGGTAACAGAGAAAACTGTTATCCCTATGTCGGAGTCACTTTTCACACACCTCGACTAATACCATAGAACTTGGTTACCGTGTCCTCGGAGGTTCCCTACACCAGAGGCATGGCCCATGGGAATCGCACTCTAGAGGATTTGATCCTTTATCCAAGGGCATCACGCCTCCAAGTCTTTAGAATCTCATCATTTCTGCCAAAACACCATAATTTAATAGTTGTTTGTATCACTATATGTTTTGGGAACTACTTATAAAATTTTCTATAAAATTTTTCACACAAAAACAGAAATTACAATAAATAGGTCAATTTTTAAAAATATTTATGAGAAATAGTATAATTTAAAAAAATTTGAGGTAAACTTCATTAATTTATTTACGAGAATATTTCTAAGTTAATCTTGTTGTTACTATGATTAGTAAATAAATTATTTATTATTATTTTTTTGAACTTTAAGAGTGGGAGAAATGAAATTCTATATCTTGTGATGGAGTTAGTTGTATAATTAATTGTAAATATGTTATTTATCACAAATATTTTTAAAATATGCTATTTATCAAAAATATTTTCAGAAAAATACTATTTACCTCTTTTTCTTCGTAAATTTAAATTTACTTTTCAAACTTATTATCAGAATGACCAATAAAAATCTGTTCAATGCTAGTTAACTTTGGCCATGTTTCACAGATAGTCGAACTCTCGTTAACCAAAGCGGTTGATTGAATTAAGGACTGCTGCATCATTCATTTCCAACTCCCGGTAGCTTCACTTTTATCCCATTTTTTTTTTTTAATTTCGATATAGAACTGCATTCGTTCAATATCAAATCGCAATCTGATAACTTTTACAACCCTATTGTAGTAGAGTTGTCTTCTCTATTTATTATTGAATTTAACAAGAAGAATTATAGAAAAGAGATGTGGATCGAGCATGGACACTAACAAGAACTGTCCGCAGAGAGACCGAGAATTATCAAGCTGTTAATTAATATCTATGTCTTTTTAAATTTTTTGTTCCAAGCTAATATCGATTTTGATGTTGAGTTCGTTGGATGATCTTCTCCGCGCTTCGTTTTCTCATTTAGTGTCACCTAAAAACTAAATTAGCCGAGGTTTAGAACAAAAACGTGTGGCTAACAGTTAGATTTCTCTGCAAAATGAATCACACACAAATTGCATACTCATGATTCTGTTACAAACTTCAGAAAAGTATGCAGATAAGAACGTGTTACTTCAAAAGCAGAATCACATTTAAAGTCTAGAAATGAAAAGAGAGACATGTTCGTAACCCGAGCGGAGAGGTGAGAGTTTCTCCTTCAGGAAAGCATGTAGATTTTTAAATATGACAACTGTCAAGTGAGAAACATGGAAACAAGGAAATTACAAAGTGACTTATTGTTGAAATGAACTTTAAAAGAGACTTCAAAAGACAAATCTCCCGGTTGCTTTGCCAGGTCTTTATTCAGAAGGACTCAAAAGTACAGATCTGTCACACTCGAGCACTCCAACATTTGTCTTCCAGATATCTTCGACAACAGAGAGCTCAATAATCTTGATCCACATCGATGAACCAACTGACGATTCTGAAAGTTTGTTTCGGAAGTCAGAAAATGAAAATATCGAGAAAGGATGGTTCAATCCAACATAGACAAGTTCTTGAGAAAAACTGATGCAATTGATACTTTTTTACATAAGCAATCATTTGTCATGCAAAACCAGAGATTAAGTTCAATTAGATTTAAAGCATGACTTCAATCCGCGCTCTCAGAGTGGACTTTTTCTTGCACATTGAGATGCAACAAAGTGAGCCAGAGATCTTTGAACAATTATGTAAAAAATACTCAAACTTTGAGCAGCAATATGAACAGGATGACAAGCAAATTAAGGCTCCGACAGTAAAGCCGTATTTGCTAGATTTGAGGTTCGGTCGCCTTGGCGACTTTCATGAACTTTGTTATAAGTACTGCAAAGTTCTCATGTGTTTAACTTTCCACCATAAATATTTCTCAAAGTCTCATGCAAACGAAAACGGTGAAGTAGCGAAACAGGGAAAAGTTTTCAATGAAATGAATGACGAATTAGATCTAAAGACTCACATTAAATTACAAAACTTGTTGCTCTTACTTAATCAAGATTATGGTGCACTTGATTTATTTTTCTATGTTTTTTCTTACTTCTTCAATAACTAATTCGGGAAATATGAAGTTCAAGGAAAAGAGAACACGTGAAGAGAAATGTAGAATCAAAGTTTGGGCGACATGAGGAAACTCAAAGTCAGAGTCACATTCAATCAACAAGAAAACTAAAGTCGGAAGCTTGGAATAACTTATAATACAAAGTAGGAATGAACATGTAGTAAAAACACGCCACATCTATATAGCGGAAACAATAACGTCTCTCTCTCTCTCTCTTTTTTTTTTTTTTTTTTTTTTATAAATAAAATATCAACTATCACAAAAACAAGAAAAAACTCCAGTCACATGGATAATACAGAGAGAGTAATATTAATAGCTTACATATAACAACGATAATTGAGCGGACAAACAGAAATGAAAGAAAATTATTGTCTCATGCTTCCGAGAAATAAGTGGCTTTATCAACGCAGTTGAGTGGCGAAGAAGTTGAAACTGCAATTCATTAAACTTAGGTTTCTGTTAAGTGAATTAATTAGTCGAATTTTTTAAACATAATTATGTAGCAAAAATTAACTGCGAGGACAGAAATTACCGCAGTCACTGCTAGTTGATTTGATTCAGTAACAGGAGGAGTTATCTACCGTAGGCTATCTGATTGAAAGGTCATGGCAGCTAGCTAGAGACTAAGGTCTACTTTTAAACAGAAATTTTGAAAAATGACGAATAATAATAAAATAAAATAATACGAAAAAAAGACATTTGTAAGTTCCATTAAAAATGTGACCAACTCTTTTCTTTTTAGACACAAAATCTGAATATAAATATATAAAAAAAACAAACAGGAAAAATCATTTCTCAAAAAAAAAAAAAGGAAGGAAAAAAAAAGGATTTCCATAAAAAAGCATAGCAACTCTTACTTTAAAACACAAGTTTTGGAGAACAATATATATGTGTATGAGGGGGGGGGGGGGGGGGGGCACAAACGGCAACTCATTTCCTCCCGAATTTTAGGTATTGTCACAAAATATAATGCAAATTTCAATTTGTAACATTCTTTCCCTTTGAACTTTGAAAAAGTTTGAAAAAGTTTACAAATTTTTTAAAAAAAATAAACTTTGAAAAAGTTTACAAATTTTTCCCCTCATTTAAATTTTTGACGAAAAAATATACATAACACTTGTTAGAAGCATGCATGAGTTGTGGGTATAAAATATAAAATTATAAAATGTCATACATTAGCAGCACTCTTGACACCCGTTATCCTAAATTACATGTACAATTACGAAGTTACCTATAAGAGAGAGGTATGGGAAAAAATGGCACTCCAAAATATTTACTCTTTTAAATTAACTAATTATAAGGGCAACTTCTTAATTTTATATTTAATATTTACAACTCATGCTTTTAACAAGTATCATGTGCATTTAAAATTTTCAATTAAAAAAAATATCAAATAAATAGTGGAGACACCCAAGAAGATATGAAAATGATAATAGTATAACCGGTGACAAAAGTTGGTAGTTGCTAGTTGTCATGCTAATAGTTAAGAAATAGTTCATCATATATACAATTACAATCCTGTTGGAGCTAGCTAAACTGTGAAAGGGAGTGAATTAAGTTGAAGTTTCTTGATTTAAAATTTCAAAGTCTTCTTTCTTATTCCTCTTTAACAAGTGCGAGAATCCCATAACGTTTAGAAGGGGAAAAAGAAAGAGTTAATCATATCTAATTAAATATAAACATAGCGACAGAAGTTGGTAGTTGTAATTAGAGAAAATGGATTCAGAGAGAGAGAGATTTGGAAATGCTCAGATTCACACACTGAGTTGAGGCAATTATATTACTATATATATATATACAATATGTACAATAGACTAGGGCGTCAACCAAATACACGTGGTACAATCTGTGCAATGGAGTAAGGCATCAGCCAAATACACGTGGACTGATCTTGTACAATACAACATGTAAATGAAGACAAGATACAAAAGGAAAAGCAAAGAATGACCATTAAGAAAGGATATGCTACAGTGACTATACAATAACTAGGCTATAGGCTTAGTTGCTTTGACAGTCGATAACTTGAGTGGAAAATTTTTGAAAAGAAACTCGTAACTGGGGGACAAAAGGTGGTACAGTTGTAGCACTAGTTGAAAATTTAAATAATTTATGCACCTTTTAGGCGGGCCCCAATTCAATATTGTTATGTTGTATTGTCGGATTTTGCAGTAAAGCGTAAACGAATCGTTAACGCACAAAGCAAGAAATAGACACAGAGCTTTATTCCATCCATTAGTGATGTCATTTGGGTACCACAGTTTAGGCTTTTCCGGCAAAAAAAAAAAAAAAAAAAGGTTTATGCTGCTTAGACGGTTGTGGTTTTCCGGCGAAGAAAAATGGTTTATGCTGCTTAGCACCTCGGGGTAATATTGAAGAAGGCAACAAACACATGTTAGTATTCATCTTCCTTTAATTATCAGTCATATATATTTTGTTCTCCATGTTCTTTGCTTAATTATTAACTCCATGAATAAATTGAGAAGATTTGAGTTGTATTAATAATCGGTCTGTAACCTAAATTTTTGTAAATTTATTTACAGAATTTACCATGTCATTGATACAATTATAATTTAATCATTCATCATTCTAATATATAGTTTCGTTTATTGTTTTTGTGGGTAAGAGGTAGTATGCTGAATCTCTCTCAATAGCTACCTAATTAGGAGGAATATGTGCTTGGCATGGTTCATTAAACGATTATAAGATGTTGGTTAAGTCTAGTGGGTTTGAAGCTATTTGTGGATATACAAAATAGGGCATGTAGAAGGAGAGATTTCCTTTCAAGGCTACATCTCAGATCTGAATCCCCCCACCCAACACCATCCCCTTCGGAGCCCACCCTTCACCGAGTAGATTACAGCCCCCTTCTGGGAGTTCCGCACAGTGGAATCGTTGATTTCTAAGAAAACAGAGAAGAGATTTTTTTTTTTTTTTTTAATCTTGTAATTTGTAACTTAAGTAGTACTACATTAGGAGTACTGATTAATTGGGGGAAAAATTAGGCATCCAAAAACCCATTAAAAAACAAACCTAAACGGCTAAACCCCACCTAATTCATGGATTTTACTAAAACGCCCTCATAAATGTCAAAATGTGCACAACAGATGTTATTTTCTGGTAAGAATTTAACAGAACGGAAAAAGTTGAAAACTTTCGAAAGTTTAGGAAGAATAAATATTACAAATCAAAGTTTAAAGGTAGTTTGTGATAAGACCTAAAGTTCATAAGAAAAATATGAAATTTATCCATAATGTATTCATAAATCATATTTATGATAAAATTACCTTAAAAATTCATCTTAAATAAACAATTTATCATATGCTATATACCTCCTATTAAAAATATATATATATATATATCTACTTCAGCATTTTTAAAAATATAGCATATTTTAAGAATGACCTATTTGCTGTCATTTCTCTCCAGAAAAAATTAGTTTATGGAGAGAACCATGATAACCCAATAACTTGATTTTATGGGACAAATTCATCTTCTAACAAAAATCACATCAAATGCAGTATTTTGTCTAAAATTAGTTGATCGAGCTTGTTTGTTCTTTTAGCGAAATTTCTGTTTGGATCATAGGTTGAATTTGGATTTTTAAAAATGTTGCATTCAAATTAGATGTATGAATTAAAAAATATAATTTAAATGATGTATTCAAATTTAATGCATGTTTGGATGGTTTTGTTAAAGGTAACATTTTAATAGTGTGAATGTATCATGTAGTATGAATTTTTTTTTTTATTAAAATTGGATTTGAGTTGAATTGAATTATTATCAAAAGTGAAACCATTTGAATTGTTTGCTTACCATGTTGCTGAAATCTGAAGTTGAAATAGGCTCAAATAGCTTTGCTGGTTATTTAATGGGATTAGGGGCGGAGCTATATTGTGCGAGTAGGGCTGCCACCCCTCTTGACTTTTTCTTATTTTAAAATTTAGTTTTTTTTTTTTTTTTTTTTGTGATTTTTTCTTTTTACCCACACTTAAAATTAATTATCTTATGCAAGTCCCCGTCAAAAACTTCACTCTTTCACCTATGAGCTTACTGGACGTATACATCAAGCAAGAAATTTTCGATTATATAAAAAATGAAGTTAGCATACGTGGTTAGTTTTAGTTTATACTTTCACTGAACTAGAAGGCTAGCTCCACCGGTATATGTCGTATTTCCAGTAATTTGGGCGAGGATAGAAGAAGGAGGCGCACCTCTATATTCTCTTTCAATATGTCAAAAAACAATATCCAAATCCGCCATAGCAAAATTAAAACGGAAGTGATTAACGTTGGTTGTAGTTATAAAGAGACATGAACTTTAATATGCTGTATATAGAACATTGCAAAGTTATATTCAAATCGCTATATATATGCACCTTCATTAACTTGAACTTTCAATTTGGTACAGTTAGATCACCATAATCCTCTTTTACTAACGAGAAGCTAAGAAGAAAATGGCAGATGTCATACTGCCGCCGGTTGCTACGAGCTTAGTTGAGTTTTTATTCACAGAAGCAAAACGGTTGGGCAGCGTCCACCAAAAGGCTAGCATTCTACAAGCTGAACTTGAACTGATTCAGTCTCTCCTGAAAGATAATGCAAATGCTTGGTCAGACAAAGGTGAAAGGAGCAATTCTCTGAAAGTGTTGGTGACACAGCTAAGCTTCATAGCGGAACGTATTGAAGATGTGCTTGATGAATATGTGCAACGCGTGAGACCAGGTCGTAGACAAAGTAATACCAGACTGCTCGGTTGCCTCGGAAAAGTTTGTTTCTTTGCTGTATCTCTCAAACCCCGCTATGACCTCTCTTCTGAGATTGAAGATATTCTCGGGTTATTATCTGCGATCAAGACTAACTGTCAATCCTTTGGGTTACGACCCCTGGAGCAAGGATCAAGCAGCCAAACCACAAACATTGAGAGGCACAACATCCCTTTTCTTGGTGATCATGATCCCTTTATTGAGGAAGATGAACCTGTGGGAATTGATTTACCAATGAAGGAACTTAAAATCAAGTTACTCGGTGGGCAAAGTGTACGATCGGTTATTTCCTTGGTTGGTGAGGGTGGGATCGGCAAGAGCACACTTGCTAGGAAAATCTACAACGATGCTACGGTCAAACAGTACTTTGATAACTGCCAAGCTTGGATCACCGTGTCTCAATCATACAACCAAAAGACGCTTCTGAAAAGCATAATAGGACAGCTATTTCCGGAAGAAAAGTCTTCAACTGAAGAATGCGACACTCAAGATAGGCTAATTATTGCTCTGAAACGAAAGCTGCTGACAAAGAGGTACCTAGTTGTCCTCGATGATGTTTGGCAAAATGATTTCTGGAATGTGATAAAGCATGCTTTGCCAATTAATCAAAGAGGCAGTAGGATAATTATCACGACACGTAATGCTAATGTTGCTGCTTC
>CM046380.1:7687600-7745418 GCA_025413485.1 Ficus microcarpa | reverse complement strand
GTGTAAAGAAACTCCATTTGATATTGTCCAAGACATGCAAGCTTTATCTCCAGATTCGTCGCTAGAGCTGTTTTACAAGAAGGCATTTCGTTTTGGAGGGTATCGAGCTGAGTTAGAAAAATGGTCTCGTAAGATTGTTAGTAAATGTCATGGTTTGCCACTTGTTATTTCTGTCGTAGCTGGTCTGTTATCCCCGAAAGAGAAAAACGAGTATGAATGGCGAAACGTACTTAAAAACCTAAGTGATGTGCTCGAAGAAGAAAGCGTATCGAAGATTCTACTACTCAGTTTTCTTGACCTACCCACCAACCTTAAAAACTGCCTCTTGTATTTGGCTGTGTTTCCTGAAGATTCATTGACTTTTCATCGTGACATATATGGACTTTGGATTGCTGAGGGTTTCATTGAAGCAAGGAGAAGCATGACACTGGATCAAGTTGCTGAAGAATATTTGGAGGAGCTCATCCACAGAAACTTAGTTCAATGTGAATATTACTATGGAGTTGAGAAAAACATTAGAATCCACGATGTGATGCGTGACATGATCACATCAAAGGCAGATGAATTCCGTGTTTGTCAAATTTTTTCAGAGAAGAACGAATCAACTTTTGAAAGGAAAAGTCGTCGTCTGTCAATCCACGGTAGTATGGAAACATTTTTAGAAACTATTGAAGACTCTGGAGTGCGTTCCATTAATTACACGTCCAATACCGATGATGAGTTGAGCGAGTCTTCCTTGGTTACTTTGTTTGAAAAGTTTAAGCTGCTAAAGGTACTGAACCTTGCATATGCTCCTCTGCGACGTTTACCCAAAGAAGTAGGGACTTTATTCCACCTGAGGCTCTTAAGTTTAGCAGGCACAAAGGTGGAGGTTGTTCCGACATCTATCGGGAAGCTACACAATCTACAGAGTTTGGATCTTTCGGCTTCCTCTGTAAAGATGCTTCCGGAGTCCATTGGTGAGCTTCATAATCTACTAAGTTTGAATGTTGAAAGTAGCTTTATACGGGAGCTACCAATTACGATTAACAAGCTTCGAAAACTTCAGTTTCTCTTTGCCTCTCATAGCACAGAAATCATATTTGGTATAAAATCATTCAGTGGAGTGAAGATACACGAAGGCATCGGAAATTTGAAGAATTTACATACGTTAGCTGTTGTGGAAGTACATCCTCGCAAGGTGGGTTTCATAAAGGAGTTGCAGGAATTGAGGAAATTGAGCGTCTTGCGCATTACAAACTTGTCCGCAGACGTCCATGGGAGAGCTCTTTGTAGCTGTATCGAGAAGATGGAAAACCTCAAACGGTTGACTATCTGCTCAAGTAGCGAGAATGAAAGCTTAGGTGTACAGCACATTTCGTCTCCGCTTTTTCTTGATCTCCAACTTCTACGCTTAAAGGGCCGATTGGAAAGGTTTCCGGATTGGATTATAAAGCTTCAAAATCTAAGGGCATTGGAGTTGAGTTTGTCGAGATTAATTAAAGCCGTAGCAAGTGTCGGAGATTTGCCAAATTTAGTCTTTCTGGTACTCAACCAGGCGTACGATGGAGAGGAATTGCATTTTGATGAAGGTCGTTTTTTGAAACTGAAGGAGCTTCATCTAAGAAAGTTGGAAGGATTGCGAGTGCTGAAGATAGACAGAGGAGCATTGCCGCGTCTCGAGGTCTTTAAGATTGGCGACTGTCAGAAACTAAAGGAGGTTACTACAGGCATCCAATCTCTTGGAAAACTCAAAGCTCTTACAATCTATGACATGTCAGTGGAATTCACAGCTATGATACGTGGTTATTTTCGGGATGTTAGACATGCACCATATATCCGTGTTTGGAATCAGTTTGATCAACAAGACTGAGCCTCGTTGTCTGGATCATGATTGCTGAAATAAGATTAGCAGGTACGCAAAAGTGTCTAATAAAGGTTTTTGCATTTAACAATAATACTGAAGTCTTATTTGTCACATAGTTAAATGCAACTTTTCAAAACCAAAAATGAAAAAAATTTCTAAGAAAAAAAAAATAAGTTTACAATTCACTATTTCAAATTTTGCACTACGTATATAGAATGTGCTATTTATTGTGGTTTTAGATAAGAGCTCAAAATCATATATAGAATGTGCTATTTATTGTCCAAGTTTTTGGTGCAGTTCATTTCGATGCTCCTGCGTAGCAGTTTGAGATACGCTGCAAAACTTCAACCCTTTTATTGGTCGCTTGTGTTGTGAAATGCCTTCCTTTTTTTTGTATTTATATGTTTTCTAATTTATTTGTTTAAGTGGTTTTGGGTACTTTTTTTCCTGTGTAGAGTTTTTCCCAGCGGGTTTTATCTACTCAGGTTTTAACGAGGCCTGTTTTGTCGTTGTTTTCCTAGTTGTGAGTTTCTGATCAGCTCCATCTAGCTTATCAGTTGTATTTTTTTTTTCTTATTTTTGTTACTCTTTTGGTTGTTCTTCATTTTGCTACAAAACTTTTTTGTACCTTTAATTTATATACTAATGAAATTTGTAGTGTGCATCTAATATTCGCTTTCTTTGAAGTGGCCAACATAGTAGAAGGGTATTTAATTTGCCTCCTAACTTGTCATTCTTTGGTAATTTGTCCTTTAAATTTTTAATTTTAGTAAACTGATTCTTGAACTTTCTAAATATTGGCTATGTATGTACTTCACTTAGTTAATTATACATTAAATTGAATATTTAAATTTAAAAAATTTACATCAGGGTTTGTATGAGTTTTGAAAATTATGTCGGAAATGGGTTTTTTTGTCTTTACATAGATGGACATGGGCTTTTCATAAATATCTTAACAGAAAATTAAGCAATATATGAAACACTAAAACAATTTAACAAATTCAGGGACAAATAGCTAAAATTAGAAGTTTAAGGGTAAGTTGTCTAAAGACGATAAATTTAAGAGATATCAGTACTAAATATCCCAACTAGAGTGGTTTAAAGCACACTTTACTTAACTCACTTCTCATTTCTTTTAATTGAAAAAAAAAATAAAAAAATCACTTGTTGCCAAAACATCCTTGTACTTTTTTTTTTTTGGAGTAAACCAAAACACCCTTGTACTTGATATTAATTTATAAAAAAAAAAAAAAAGCAGGTCATTATTTATGAGAAATTTCATGAAGCTAACGGGCCCAACAAACATGGTTAAAACCTGTTGAGTTAGAAGCTAAGCGTAGGTAACTGATCTTCCTTTGCTAATCGAAAGTGACCTGCCAACCGATATTCCTTTTCTAATTGTAATAAAGCATGTTTTGTGCACGGGTTAAATTTGAGCTAAATTGAATTATACGTTTGGCGAGACGTTTAAATTACAGGAGTTAAAAAGTGTGAAAACTTGAAATGTGTTGGGAAAAAAAAAATCAAATGGAACTTGTTTTACTCACCTTGAAATTCTATACAATTTAAAAAAAAAATTTCCATTTGGAATGGTATATACAAAATTATGAACTTTTAAAGTTTGAGTTACAAAGTTGTAATAATAACTTTGAATAATGAAACTGATGTTGATCTTTCAAGCAAAAAAAAAAAAATGTGCTTCAAATTGAGTTAAACTCATGCACCAATACACTAGCTAAGTCTATGTGATGGTCATACAAGGGAAAAGAACTAAAATTAGTTCTAACTTTTTTTTTTTTTTAATTAACCAATGGGTGTTCGAGTAGGGATGGCAATAGGGTGGATTCAGGATGGGGCGGTCTTCTCACCAAAGCACCCCGCAAATAAAAACATGCCCCATACCCGCCCCATAGCCCATTTAAACTGGCGGGGACAGGGTGGGTTTTCCCCGTCACAGACTTAGGGTACTACCTCGTTAACCTTATTATATATTTTGAATATAAGAAAAATAAAACTAAAATTAAAAACTAAGAAATAAAAATACATAAATATGAGACTTTAAGTTAAAATAAATTAAAATTATTGTGTCCAACTTTTTACATATCAAATATGTTAAAATTAGCACTTAAAATCATATATATTATATAACAATCTTATAGAATACATAATATAAAATAATGTATAACTAAATGAGGCAAGTAAATAGGGAGTAGGGTTGGACCCTTAAACCCGTCCCCGTCCTGTAACTCGTGATAGGTTAAATTTTTAATTCGTTTATAACCTGAACTTACTTAGATTGAATTTTACACTCCTCCATTTAAGGCAGATCCCATGGATTCATGGGTAATGGGAAAAACTGTTATTCCTTTGTCCAAGTCACTTTTCACACACCTCGACTAATACCATAGAACTTGTTTACCGTGTCCTCGGAGGTTCCCTACACCAGAGGCATGGCGCATGGGAATCGCACTCAAGCGGATTTGATCCTTTATCCTGGGGGATCACACCTCCAAGTCTTTAGAATCTTATCATTTCTGCCAAAACACGATAATTTAATAGTTGTTTGCATCACTATACGTTTTGGGAACCATTTATAAAATTTTCTATAAAATTTTTCACACGAAAACAGAAATTACAATAAATAGGTCAATTTTTAAAAATATTTACGAGAAATAGTATAATTTAAAAATATTTGAGGTAAACTTCATTAATTTATTTACGAGAATATTTCTAAGTTAATTTTGTTGTTACTATGATTAGTAAATAAATTATTTATTATTATTTTTTTGAACTTTAAGAGTGGGAGAAATCAAATTCTATATCTTGTAGTGAAGTTAGGTGTAGAATTAATTGTAAATATATTATTTACCTCAGATATTTTTAAAATATGCTATTTATCAAAAATATTTTCAAAAAAATGCTATTTACCTCTGAAGAAACTGAGAGTGCTACAGAAAACTCTCTTATATTTTTCTGAATAAGAGTACATAGTTTATATACAAGAAAGAAGGGAAAAACCCTTTCTGTAAATCAGCAAGTAAAAAACGGAAACCTAGCTAATTAAGGAAAAAGGGAAACTAATCAGTATCCCATTATTCTAGGAAACAAATAAACCTAATAATACACAACAGTTATTCCTAGAATTATGGTAGTAACATCCGGATTTCTACACTCCCCCTCAAGCTAGGTTGTAAATGTTGAGTAAACCTAGCTTGGAGTTAAGGTCTTCAAATATCTTTCTGGGCACGGCCTTAGTTAAGATGTCTGCAATCTGTTGGTTTGTTGGGACATACTGCAGTGATATGATGCCTGCTTCTATCTTCTCCTTGACAAAGTGTCTATCAATCTCTACATGCTTTGTCCTGTCATGATGCACCGGATTCTTTGCTATGCTGATCGTGGACTGATTGTCACAGAACATCTTCATGGAACCTTCAACTGGAATCCTTAGCTCATAGAGTACCCGTTTCAGCCATATCCCTTCACAAATACCAAGCGATAGTGCTCTAAATTCTGCTTCCGCGCTGCTTCGAGACACAACTGATTGCTTTTTACTCCTCCATGTAACTAGATTACCCCAGACATACGTGCAATAACCCGAAGTAGATCGTCTGTCCATTACAGAGCCAGCCCAGTCTGCATCAGTGAATATTTCAATCCCCTTTTCCTCTGTCTTTTTGAAGAACAATCCTCGGCCTGGTGTCATCTTCAGATACCTCAAGATCCTGTAGACTGCCTTCATGTGCTCCTCCGATGGGTTGTTCATGAATTGGCTTACTACACTGACTGCAAAGCTTATGTCAGGCCTAGTATGTGACAAATAAATGAGTTTGCCAACCAGTCTTTGATACCTCCCTTTGTCAACTGGTCCACTGTTGTCGTCATTTCCGAGCTTCGAATTGGAATCCATTGGAGTGTCTGCTGGTTTGCACCCAAGCATACCTGTTTCCTTCAACAGGTCTAACACGTACTTCCGCTGAGACACCACAATTCCTCTCTTCGACCGTGCTACCTCCATACCAAGAAAGTACTTGAGATTGCCTAGGTCTTTGATCTCAAATTCCTTGGCAAGAAAGCGTTTAAGTTGAAGTATTTCTTCATCGTGATCTCCTGTCAGAATGATGTCGTCGACATACACAATAAGGATTGCCTTTCTTCCAGTGGATGAGTGCTTGACAAACATCGTGTGATCTGCTTGACACTGGATATACCCAACTTTCTTAACTGCTCTGGTGAATCTATCGAACCATGCTCTTGGTGATTGCTTGAGCCCATATAAAGATTTCCTGAGTTTGCAAACCTTGTTGATGGTGGCTTGATTCTCCATGCCCGGAGGTATCTCCATGTAGACTTCTTCCTCCAAATCCCCATTGAGAAACGCATTCTTCACATCCAGCTGATATAATGGCCAGTCTAGATTGGAGGCAAGTGAAAGTAACACCCGAACTGTATTGAGTTTTGCTACCGGGGCAAAGGTCTCTTGGTAATCAATTCCGTAAGACTGTGTGAATCCCTTAGCTACAAGCCGTGCTTTAAAACTATTGACACTTCCATCGGCATTGTGTTTGACGGTGAAAATCCACTTGCATCCCACAGGATGCTTTCCCGATGGTAGCTCAGATATAGTCCAAGTCCCATTCTTTTCTAGAGCATTGATTTCTTCCCAGACAGCTGCCTTCCACTCAGGTACTCTAAGGGCTTCATGTATTGAACTCGGAACCTATACTTTGTCAAGACTGCTAACAAACGTATGGTAACACGGTGATAGTCCTCTATATGAGATAAAGTTGTAAATGGGATGATCAGTGCATGACCTTTTTCCTTTCCTTATGGCAATAGGTCTATCATCAACAGATACATTGACAAAAGCAGAATCATCAATGGGACTAGTGTTACCTGGTGAATTTTGAGGTTCCAGATTCAGATTGGATTCATGGTTCTGATCAGGTGCCTGCGTTTCCGTTCCTTCTTGAGTTTTATTTCTCCTAGAATAGACACGTAACTCAGTGGAATCTGCAGGTTGTGTTTGCGGAATGGATGTTTGGATGACAGGCTGGATAACACAAGACTCAGACTCAATTGGAATGATAGGAGTAGGATTTTGACTGGATGACTCTACCGACCTTGGATTAGAGGGGATGGAAGGACTGGATGAATCCAATATCTCACTATTCCAAAGCTGATATTCTTGAGTAAAGTTCTCCCCCTGAATATCAGATTTGTAATAGGGTTTGGTTTCGAAGAAGGAAACATCCATGGAGTTGTAGAATTTTCTTGTGGTTGGAGAATAACATTTATACCCTTTTTGATTTGAGGAGTACCCGACGAATATGCACTTGTGAGCTTTTGGATCAAGTTTACCTCTATGTTGGGCATGTATATGGACGAACACAGTACAACCGAAGACTTTCATTGGTAGAGTGGAGAGGATACGGTTATTGGGAAATGAGTGAGAGAAAACTTGACTCGGTGTTTGGAAGTGTAGGACTCGAGAAGGCATCCTATTTATTAGATAGGTGGCTGTTAAGACTGCTTCTCCCCAGAAAAATTTGGGAACATGAGTTGTGAACATGAGAGACCGGGCAACTTCTAGAAGGTGCCTATTCTTTCGTTCTGCAATCCCATTTTGTTGGGGTGTGTCGACACAGGAACTCTGATGTACAATCCCTTGACTCTCAAGATAACCCCCCAGAATTGACTCAAAATATTCTTTTGCATTGTCGGTTTTTAACACTTGTATTTTTGTTTGAAATTGAGTTTGAATCATAGTGTTAAAATTTCTGAAAATTTGGCCGACTTCTGATTTTTCTCTCATAAGAAACACCCATGTGATCCTAGAATGGTCATCTACAAAAGATACAAACCACCTAGTGCCCGTAACATTTTTTGTTTTGGATGGTCCCCATACATCACTATGGATCATTGAAAAAGGATGAGATGCCTTATAAGGTAGACTGTGATAAGAATTCCGAACATGCTTTGAAAGTTGACACACTTCACATTGGAAATTTTTCGGATTTTTATTATTGAACAACGATGGAATCAATTTTTGAAGGTACACAAAATTTGGATGACCTAGACGATAGTGCCATAACATGATTACACTATCTTTATTGAAATTTTCAAACGAAACTTGACTTTTATTAGACTTACTATTTGACTCAACACACACTGCATTATGAGTTTGTCTTCTAGGAGCTTCATCAACCTTTAGAAGAAAGAGTCCCGAGCACACCTTAGCATTGCCAATCGTCCTCCCCGAATCCAAATCCTGAAATTCACACATAGCCGAAGAAAATTTAGCAATACAATTATGCTCTTGGGTAAGTTTGCTAACTGATAATAGGTTGCAATCCAAATTAGGAACATGAAGAACAGATGTAATGATTAGGTCCTTTGTAAGAGCAATAGAACCTGTTCCAGCCACTTTAGATAAAGATCCGTCAGCTATTTTCACTGTAAGATTTTCTCGACTCGGATTGTAGGTGCGAAATAGGGAGGCATCTCCAGTCATATGATCGGACGCACCCGAGTCTACAATCCATGGACCTGTCCTTTCAAATTTTACAGTGAGAGCATTCAAGTAATTACCTTTGTGCGCCAAACTTCCGGTTCCAATTGTATTGCTGACCGAGTTTTGTTGAGAAAACATCCTCTGCAGGGCTTCTAGTTGATCCTTGCTGAACGGATTGGAGTTGGTTGTTGAGCTCTCTTCATCAATGGAGACATGGTTCCCACGGCTTTCTTTGTCATGAGACGGTTTGTAATCAGCATTTGCAGACCTTGATGGCTTCCAATCAGCCGGCTTCCCATGGATTTTCCAGCAATTGTCTCGTGTGTGGCCTAGTTTCTGGCAATGATCACACCATGGTCTTTTCTTCTGCCGGTTGTCACTGTTGTTGGGCTGGACTCCTCGGGCAGCTAGGGCTGAATTTTCGGTGATAGCAGCAGCAGCAGGAAGTTCTCCCATCATCACTTTCTTCCGACTTTCTTCTCGGCGAACCTCAGAAAAAGCCTCCCTAATATTCGGCAATGGTTTCATGCCTAGTATGCGCCCTCGAACCTCATCAAGATTTTTCTTGAGTCCCATCAAGAATTTAAAACTTCTTTTCTTCTCAACAATCTCTCGGTATTTGAGAGCATCTCCTGCACAGCCCCATTGATGGTCTTCAAATACGTCCAAACGCTGCCAATGACGGGTAAAAAGGTTGTAGTATTGGGTGACGGAAGAATCCCCTTGTCGGAGATCTTGAAGGTGAGTTTTAATCTCAAAAATCTCATAGGTATTTTCCTTGCTTGAGTAAAACTCCCTTGCTGCCTCCCAGATTTCATAAGCAGTGCCATATAACAAGAAATTCTCACCTATCTCATTTGTCATTGAATTAATCAGCCAAGACATCACCATGTTGTTTTCGATCTTCCAGGTTTTGAACTATGGGTCCCCGGCTTTTGGAGTAGCAACTTCGCCGGTGAGGTAGTCGTCCTTCCCCTTTCCACGTACATACATCAAAACCGATTGTGACCATTGGAGATAATTGTTTCCATTCAACTTGTGACCTGTGATTTGAAGGGAAACACCATCTGCCCCTCCAGGATTGTTGTTGGCTGGAATTCCAGGGCTGGAAGTGATTTCTGACATAGAAGAGGTCTATTTTTCCGTGGCCATTCCGTACTTGGTCATCGGAAATTTCAACGGCTCAGAGGCGGCTCTGATACCATGAAGAAACTGAGAGTGCTACAGAAAACTCTCTTATATTTTTCTGAATAAGAGTACATGGTTTATATACAAGAAAGAAAGGAAAAACCCTTTCTGTAAATCAGCAAGTAAAAAACGGAAACCTAGCTAATTAAGGAAAAAGGGAAACTAATCAGTATCCCATTATTCTAGGAAACAAATAAACCTAATAATACACAACAGCTATTCCTAGAATTATGGTAGTAACATCCGGATTTCTACAACCTCTTTTTCTTCTCGTAAATTTAAATTTACTTTTCAAACTTATCATCCAAAAGGACTATTAAAAATCTGATCAATGCTAGTTAACTTTGGTCATGTTTCACAGATAGTTGAACTCATCGTTAACCAAAGCGGTTGATTGAATTAACTGCTGCATCATTCATTTCCAACTCCAGGTAGCTTCACTTTTATCGCACTTTTTTTTTTTTTTTAATTTCGATCTAGAACGGCATTCGTTCAATATCAAATCAAAATCTAAATAACTTTTACAACCCTATTGTAGTAGAATTGTTTTCTCTATTTATTATTGAATTTAACAAGAAGAACTATAGAAAAGAGATGTGGATCGAGCATGGACAAACAAGAACTGTCCACAGAGAGACCGAGAAACATCAAGCTGTTAATTAATATCTGTGTCTTTTCAAATTTTTTGTTCCGAGTTAATATCGATTTCGATGTTGAATTTGTTGGATGATCTTCTCCGTGCTTCGTTTTCCCGTTTAGTGTCACTTAAAAACTAAATTAGCCGAGGTTTAGAACAAAAACGTGTGGCTAACAGTTAGATTTCTCTGCAAATTGAATCACATACAAATTGCATACTCATGATTCTGTTACAAACTTCAGAAAAGTATGCAGACAAGAACGTGTTACTTCGAAAGCAGAATCACATTTAAAGTCTAGAAATGAAAAGGGAGACATGTTCGTAACCCCAGCGGAGAGGTGAGAGTTTCTCCTTCAAGAAAGCATGTAGGTTTTTAAATATGACAACTGTCAAGTGAGAAACCATGGAAACAAGGAAATCACAAAGTAACTTATTGTTTGAAATGAACTTCAAAAGACAACTCTCCCGGTTGCTTTGCCAGGTCTTTATTCAGAAGGACTCAAAAGTACAGATCTGTCACACTCGAGCACTCCAACATTTGTCTTCCAGATATCTTCGACAACAGAGAGCTCGATAATCTTGATCCACATCGATGAACGAACTGACGATTCTGAAAGTTTGTTTCGGAAGATTGAACATAGAACTTGTCTATGTTCAATCCAACATAGACAAGTTCTTGAGAAAAACTGATGCAATTGATACTTTTTTACCAGAGATTAAGTTCAATTAGATTTAAAGCATGACTTCAATCCGCGCTCTCAGAGTGGACTTTTTCTTGCACATTGAGATGAACAAAGTGAGCCAGAGATCTTTGAACAATTATGTAAAAAATACTCAAACTTTGAGCAGAAATATGAACAGGATGACAAGCAAATTAAGGCTCCGACAGTAAAGCCGTATTTGCTAGATTTGAGGTTCAGTGGCCTTGGCGGCATTCATGGACTTTGTTAGAAGTACTGCAAAGTTCTCGTGTGTTTAACTTTCCATCAAAAATATTTCTCAAAGTCTCATGCAAATGAAAACGGTGAAGTAGCGAAACAGGGAAAAGTTTTCAATGAAATGGATGACGAATGAGATCTAAAGATTCACATTAAATTACAAAACTTGTTGCTCTTACTTAATCAAGATAATGGTGCAGTTGATTTATTTTTCTATGTTTTTTCTTACTTCTTCAATAACTAATTCGGGAAATATGAAGTTCAAGGAAAAGAGAACACGTGAAGAGAAATGTAGAATCAAAGTTGGGGCGACATGAGGAAACTCAAAGTCAGAGTCACATTCAATCAACAAGAAAACCAAAGTCGGAAGCTTGGAAGAACCTATGAAACAAATAACAACAACGAAATACATGATTAAAATAAATAATTACCTCGAGAAGCTTGGAAGAACTTATGAAACAATGACAACAACAAAATACGTGATTAAAAATAAATAATTACCTCGAGAATTCTCTTTCTTCTTTCAACTAATAGACGTCAAGAAATTCACGGGATTGCACATGTTGAACTTTCTCGAAATCCTTTCCTCTCTTGAGCCTCCAACAGAAAGCCGTAGACATCCCTTTGATCACCATCTTCTTGAGAGTGGAAACATGCCTCAATCCATTCGGGACTTCACATAATCTAATGCAATCTTCAATGTGCAAATGGTTGAGATAGGGGAAGGCCCCTTCCATCACTGTCCAGAGGTTTAAGCTTTTCAATTCGACAAGCGAAAGAGATTCTAGTCGACAAAAACCTCCTTTGGAGCAGACCATTTCAGTTCCAATGAAGGCATCGGTACCAAGCACGAGGATCCTCAAATCTTGAAACCTTTCTAGCCTCAACATTGGATCATAATCAAGACGAGTATGGCGCAAGGTTAACTTGAGGAGGTGTGGGATTGAGCGGTCTTCTGGTAACGTTAATATGGGCAACTCCACCTGCAGCTTTCGAATGTTAGGACAGATTGAGATAAGTGGTTCAATATCAACGGGCTGAAGATGCTCCAGTGTAGACGCCGCGATGGCAAGAGATTCAAGCTGATCAAACGTAGAGTCTCCAGGCACATTCAGTCCTTGATTTGTATCCACCCGAATTTTCAATTTTTTGAGCCTGGTTAGTTGCACCAAATCTTTCAAATCACAACAGCTTGTTAAGACATTAACTAATGTCTGTAAACTCTGAAGGTTATTCAACTGCGATGTCCGACCTTTTACATTATATACGGCTGGCAAACATAAATGTCTAAGTTGTTCCAAATTCCCAATCACATTTGGTAACTGTACTGATGAAATTATTCGCAGATCTAAATTCAACAACGATCTTAACTTGCCTACAGATGATGGCAATTCTCGGACGTGGCTCTTCCTCATACTAAACAGCCTTAAGTAGACAAGATTTCCTATTTCTTCAGGCAACTTCACAAATTTAGCGGGAGTATGATTGTTGAATTTCAAAACTCTGAGCAAAGCAAAGCGGTTGAACAAAAGCTTCAGAGTTTTTTCATTATAGGACGGGAGTGGTATCGGATTGAAGCATATAAAGGACCTGAGACACCGATCATTCTTTTCGATTATGGGATGCAGTTCATCAGCAACATTACTGTTCAAATTGACAGCTAGTCTGCGGACCTTATGGGTTGGCACATGATGATTATCACGAGTCAACACAAGATCTCTTACCCTGTGCCGGTTTCGCAAGTCAGCAATTTCCAGGAAGTTCTCTTTTTGAGCTTGGAACAAGCGAAAATCTCTAATGAGATCATGAACATGGCATGTTTTGATTTTTCCAGTTCAAGTTCCGCCCTCCTATTTGAACCATGTACCATCTGACCAACTCATGAAAATAGTCGTATGCCGCATCTTCTAACCGGTCTTCTCTTGTCAACACAAGGCCCTCTGCTATCCACATTTGGCACAAATCTTCGACATTGATGACCTTCAAATTCTCCAGGAAAAGTGCTAAGAGCAAGAAACATGGTTTTAGCTCACACGGCAACTCGTGGTAACTTAAACTCAATGCCCACGAAACACTTGAGTATATCGTGCCTTGGCCTCGGATTCCTCCTTCATTAATGCATGTCTTAGCATGCCTATGCACCATCTCCCACTCAGAAATTGTGGGTTTCTGAGATAAAATCCCACCGAGCAATTCAATGGCCAAGGGCAACCGAGCATAATGTTCAACCATCTCTCGCCCCAACTTTTCCATCTTTCTTCCATCTGCAATTTATTGAAAACAACATGAAATGAGAAATAAGAGCTTTAATCTTTTGATATGATACCGATATGTATTTGTATTTCTGCTCCAATAGGATTAGATTTAATCTTTTGCTAATGACCAGATTCTTGACTATTGTACTCACATAGAAATAAGAAAAGAAAAAAAAAAACTACGGAAATGTGAGGCCAAGCTACTAATTGTTAAGGGTAAAAGTAAACTTGAGTCCCACGTTGTAAAATCACATACATATAAAGGTATTGAACTACTCCACTTAACAGGTTGACCTTTTAAGATGAAAGTCCAATCCCTTATTAGTGTCAAATTCCTCTTTTTTCTTTAATCTTCACATGACTTCAAGATGAATAATAATATGAATGAAAGACGCTAACTTCATCACTCTCTCTCTCTCTTTTTTTTTTTTACTGAAGTGAAAACAGAGGAAATGGTGGAATATTACCTGTTGCATCCAAATTCCCAAAATTTTGCTCTATTCATGAACAACTCCCAACTTTTATCATTGCCAAGACATCTAAGTTCGTGGATGGAAACATTCTTATCTGCACCGAGAGCCACTTGTTTGTTACGGGTGGTGATCAAAAACTTCTTATTCATTTCATTTTCAAACGGAAATGCAGTCTTTAGATTGCTCCATGTCTCAGAAGGCCAAATATCATTGAGAAATACCAAACACTTTTTCTCTTTCAGTATGTTGTAGAGCTTCCGTGTTACTTCACCATCTTTCATTCTAGACAAGTCTTCTCTTTGTCGTTCGGTGGAGGAATCGCTAAGATCAATCAGAAGTGTCTCCCACACATCTCTCTTTACTTGACATTGTCGAGATACGTAAACCCAACCAAAACAATCGAAGTGACTCCGCACTTCATCACGATTGTAGACCTCTCTTGCAAGAGTGGTCTTTCCTAAACCGCCCATTCCAGAAATAGCAACAACTCGACTCTCCGTGCTGGTCAAATAGGCAACCAATTCGTCGATATTTTCCTCAAAACCAACAACCCCGATATCTCTATTGTGACCGAAAGTTTCCCTTTGTTGCCTCTCTGGCAAGAATCGCTCTCTTTCAACCTCCCTCAACGTCTCCAGCTTCTGCAATTCGAAAACGTCAGACCACAACTTTGAAAGTCTGTCAAGAACTTCCTCCATCTCAAATCGAAATCTGTGAATCATTTTTGCATTCACTCTACGTCCGATGGGGCCAGAAGACCGATAAGCTGCAACAACATCCTCCAGATGATGAACGGCTTCTTCCATCTTCAAAACAAAGTAGGATAACATCTCGTGTCCCGCTGGCAATTGTGTCTCCGCGTCTCTTATGAAAGCGTACATATCTTGTAGCTTTTTCCTTGCGAGATCGACTTGGTCTTTAACTCCGTACATGTATACTGCTTCATCTACGATCATGCATGGATAAAACCGTTTTGAAGGAAGCAACAGTTTGCGCCACCATTGATTTGATCTCTTCAGTATCGAGGGGTTAGAATCGAGGGTTTCTAGTTTTAGCAGGCCGCGTACAAAGAGAAAACGGGACCACTCATATGTCCAGTCTTTGAAAATAGTAGTTGTTTCATTTTCGTCCCCTTCAAGTTAAAGATGACACAAAACTACAGTGCTTATCGCATGTTACAATTTCGGTATTTTTTCTTAATGAGACATTAATCATGTGAAAGTCAAGTAATTTGTAATTAGTAAAAGATTCTTTGACTTTTTTAAATATATGTGAATAATGGATGAACACATGATTAAAATCAATAAAATATTTGAAGTTTACATCAGTACCAGAACTGTAAATTTTTGGTAAGTTCGAAATTTGGGGAGGTTATGTCATTTTGAGTTGTAGGGGAATAAATAGGACAAGACTTATTCGTAGAGGGCTAAATTTGAAATTAACCTAAGAAAAAAAAAACTATTTTGCAAAGTTGACATAAGTTTTGTAAAGCCTTCCCATTTTTATGTTTTTCCTTTCTTCATTATGTTTTTTTTTTTTTTTCCCCCTTTAGTAGTGAGGGAAAGTACTTAAAGACATAAATTTAAAGATCATTATATAATATAACAAAAAAAATTAATACTAGATTACTATGACACAAAATTGAACTAAAGTTAACTAAATTTTGTGTTAGGTTAGTCAAGAGTAGGAAATTTGTATCATATTGGTCAATAGATGAAAAAATATGGTTATTCAGGTAATTTTCTCTTAATTTAGTAATCTATACTGTATATTCTTTTTGGTCTTTCAGTTTTCTTTTTTTTTTCTTTTGGCCCATTTTTACTTTTTTTTTTTTCATTTTAGTCCTTTTTCTTTAATTGATCAATTTTTACAGTTTAGTACTTTTATTTTTTTAGTATTTCTTTCATGCCTCTTTTTTATTTTATTTTCATATACTTTCTTTTGTCTATTTTTTTTAGCTTATTATTTTAATTTTTTCATGCTCGATAAATTTTCTTAAATATGTCTAATATGTGTGTATCACATGCTTTATACGAGTAATTTTAAATAGATAATCATTCAACTGTGCAAGTTGTCACATGAATATTCTTGTACTGGCGTTTCTTAGGGATGGTGTAAAATAATGCAACCTTGATGATCTTCAATCCCAGGAAGTTCTTTTTTTTCTTTTTTTTTTTTTTTTGAAAGAAAAGGATTCATAAATAAAATCACCAATCCCAGGAAGTTCTTGAAATAATTATACTGTAAAAAGAATAAAATAAAAATCATTCAACTTGCAAAAATAGTAATCGGATAAGAAAATATCCTTTCAAGTTTTAAATTCAAATATTACAACTTGCAAAGCTTTGCGAGCTGCCGTGATGTAAAATATCAAACAAACTGGGGTGAACTCTCATCCATTTATATATTATTAATGTCATTTTATTTGTCTTCAATCCTATATTATAACATATAAAAGTGAAAGCTGTAACATGATCGAGGGTGGGAATTGACAGTTTCTAGTTTTAGCTACCTGAAAAGAGAGATGGTAAGAAGAAGCTTGGAACACAGCCACCGCCTGAGCCCGCGGTTGACCAATCTGCCGAGGAGGAGGCGGTCCCAGAAGGGTCGGCTGGTCAGGCTAGTACTTCTGGCCAGAAGGGGTCTGACAGTTCTGCCAGCACGGCCCCACCAGGGGAAAGCTTTGAAGCGCAAAGGGGTTCAACTCGACCACTGCGCGTGAACGGTCAGCGGGTATACAAGATGGCTGATTATGAGGTCGAGTGCCTGATAGGTGACCATCCCGTCTACACTGTAGATTACTTTACGACGGCGGTCACCCTGAATTATTTGGAGGCGTTCCGGGAGGAGTTCGGGATCCCGGAGTATGTAGAGCTATTAGTTCCTGGTCGGAACGACTTACCATCTCGGCCCCTTCCTGGTTGCATCACTCTATCAGCCGAGTTTCTGTGCGCCGGACTCAGACTTCCCTTTCACCTGTACCTGAGGCAGGCGCTCACCAGGTTCAACGTGGCGCCCATGCAGCTGAATGCCAATGCCTACCGGATCCTGGTAGGTTGTTACATTCTCTGGAAGAAGAAATTTGACGCCGAGCTACCTCTTAGGGTGTTTCAAAATCTGTACTGGATGAAGTCCGCCCCCTCATCCACCGGGTCCTGCTATTTTCAAGGCCACAAGGGGACTTTTATCATGGGGTGCTCCGACTCGGATAAACAGTTCAAGCACTTGTGGTTTTACGCAGGGGGAAGGTGGCTACACAGGTAGCTGTCGTATCGAGAAGTCCCGATGCGTGAGCAAGTCCCTATCGTGTTCAGATGTGGTTACGTGTGGACCTGGGGGACTCGTGTGGATTCTGAAAGCACGAGTAGAATAGATGATCTTCGGGAACTGCCTGACTCAGAGAGGAACCAACACGGGCTCCTTTCCCCGGAAAACTTAGGCAGATGTGGTCGGATCGGCTCTTCTTCAACCTCTGCCGATCCAAACGACTGACCGACTGGGCGAGTCCCGAAAGAAATGACCGTCGTATCACGGATGCCTGCCCCGACCGTCCACTATAGAGCCCGGACAGTCGTTGCTCCCGATACAACGGCCTCCTCTAGCCGGTCTGAAATTCCGCGGGGGGTACCAGTGGCTTCAACCCATGGTCCGTCGTCTAGCGGTTCCTCCCTTGAGAGCTAGGGCCTGAGGATTGCCGACGAGGACGTGGACAGGCTTCTCGGGCAACTTTACCCGACACGGGGTTTTCGGATCGCAGGTCGTTCTTGTTAAATTGTCCACCTCGAGTAAGCTCATGGCTGAGTAATAATTAGCTTCCTCATTTTGCAGAACCAACAATGGCTGACCACGAGCAGCGGGGGACTAAGTGGTCGAGCGATCAAGATAAGCTGGCCAGGCTCCAAAAGTATGCCAAGACCGGGGGCGGAGGCAAGGGAAAGGCGGGGACTTCTGCGGCTGCTCCGAGCAGTAGGCCTTCCCAGGCGGTCCCGAGTAGCCGCTCAACTCAGGCGGTCCCAAGCAGTTGCCCATCTCAAGCAGCCCCCGCTGATCGGGCAATTATGGCGACCCCGACAAGTCGGTCGCGCCCGAGGTCCTCTGCAGGCATTCCCTTGGCTCGTGATCTCCTACCACGGGAGGAACGCCAGGCCACAGCTGCCTCTTCTCGGGGCAGACGCGAAGAGTCAAGGCCTCGGGAGGTTCAACAGCCCTCGACCAAGGTGGAGGTTCCTTGGAGAAGCTCCGTGCAGCAGGCGATTCTAGCAAAGTTTGATGAGCGCCTAACTCCCGAGTTGGCCAAATCTTCTCAGTGCTCAGACCCAATGGAGGCCACCAAAGGCCTCGTTAGAAGGCTGATGGAGGTACGTATACCCCGATCTCAGGGCCCTTTTCGATATCATTATTATTTTTATTGTTTTTGTTCACCTGTTCTCGAATTTCCCTACCACAGGTGGTGTGTCTTGCTTTCTCGGCGAACGTTTACCCGTGGCTACTCCAACCACATGGAAGAAAAACTAAGCTCGAGGGAGTTGGAAGCCACAAGGGCCAAAAGCGATGGGAAGAAGGTTGAGGCCTAGGCCAAGGACATCGAGCAGAAGGCAAAGGACGCAGAGACAAGGGCGTTCGAGGTCGAGGCTGCCCGAGAGTGGGCCGAGGAGGCGTGAAGGGAGGCGGAGGAGGCTCGTAGGAAAGCCGAGTAAGCCTTGGACGCCGCTGAGCGCAAGCATTCCAAGTACCTCCAAGAAGAACTTCCCAGGGCCCTCGAGCAGGCCAGGCAATAGGCGGTTAAGACTATACTCAATCTGAGAAGTTCAAGGCTCGCTTGGAGTCCTGGTACAAGGAGGGCATGCAAGACATAAAGGCAGGGTTCAATCTCACCAACCTAACGGTAATCGAAGTGGATTGGTCCTTTGTTCCTGAGATCTCCGGGGAGACTGCGACCGAGGACGAGGGTGCACCTGAAGCAGAAAAGGGCGAGGTGATGGGGGTTACAAGGGAACCTGACGACGTGGTCATCCTCGATGATCCAGAGCATCCCGCCTCGTCCGGATAGCCGGCGACTGACAACCAGACTCTTATGGTCCGGTCACACTGTCAGACTAGATCGACTGATTGCCACTCATGTTCACTCTCATTTTTTGGTTTTTTTTTTTTTGGCTCGGGGGTGTCCAAATTGTATCAATGGAAATTCATCTTTTTTCTCCATCTTGTCTACTTTTTATTTTATTTCTATGCAAGTGTTACTATGGTCGGCCACTCGTCCCGCGGCTTTGCCTGGGCACCAGCCTTGAATGGTGCTGGGCCTAGGGACCTTGTCCCGTAGTCCGGGATCTACGAGACTTTACTGCTTCGAGTGGGTCCTACTCGAGCACTAGCCTTGGTTGGTACTCGGTCTAGAGACCTTGTCCCGTAGTTCGGGAACTATGGGACTTTGTTGCTTTGAGTGGGTCCTGCTCAAGCACCAGCCTTGGTTGGTGCACGGCCTAGGGACCTTGTCCTGTAGTCCGGGAACTACGGGACTTTACTGCTTTGAGGGGGTCCTTCTCGAGCACTAGCCTTGGTCAATGCACAGTCTAGGGACCTTGTCCCGTAGTAGTCCGGGAACTAGGGGACTTTACTGCTTCGAGCGGGTCATGCTCGAGCACCAGCCTTAGTCGGTGCTCGGTCTGTAGACCTTGTCCTATAGTCCGGGAACTACGGGATTTTACTACTTCGAGTGGGTCCTGCTCGAGCACCAGCCTTGGTTAGTGCACGGCCTAGGGACCTTGTCCTGTAGTCCGAGAACTACGGGACTTTACTACTTCGAGTGGGTCCTGCTCAAGCACCAGCCTTGGTCGGTGCTCGGTCTAGGGACCTTGTCCCGTAGTCCGGGAACCATGGGACTTTGCCTTACACAGAATTTGGATGGAATATTTATTTATTGATTTGATCTTGTACACTGAGCAACAAAAAGGAATCATTGGTAAAAACGCTTCAGGTGATTGGCGTTCCACGGATGGCTGAGGTGGTTGCTATCTTGGTCGGCAAGTCGGTATGTGCCCGATCGAACGACTTCTGTAATGGTGGATGGCCTGTCCCATTTGGGATCGAACAAGCCTACCCCTAGTTCGGGGACCAAAACTTTCTTGAGCACGAAATCGCCCACTCGGAATACGCGTGGCCTGTATTTCTTATCGTAATACCTGGCGACGACCTGGCTCCAGGCAACTGTTCGGATGAGTGCGCGCTCGCACTTTTCCTCCACCAAGTCTCAGACTGCCAAGAGTTGTTCCCCATTATCTTCTTCCTCGTAACCTTCTACCCAGAGGCTTGGAAGGCCTACTTCTGTTGGGATTACCGCTTCGACCCCGAAAGCCATCGCAAAGGGAGTTTCTCCGGTAGCAGTTCGCTTGATGGTTCGGTAAGCCCAGAGTACCCGGGGAAGTTCGTCGATCCAGGCACCCTTGTGCCTTTCGAGGTTCTTCTTCAGGTTCTCCTTGATGGTCTTATTAGCAGCTTCGACCTGGCCATTGCTCTGTGGGTACCCGGATGAAGAGAAGACTTTCTTTATGTCGAACTGCTCACAAAGCGTGATAAATTTCGAATTGTTGAATTGCTTTTCGTTATCCGTGACCACCATGTAGGGGATCTTGAATCGGCATATAATGTTCCTCCACAGGAAGTTCGTGCACTTTGCTTCGATTTGCTGGGCTAGTGGCTCCACTTTAACCCACTTAGTGCGGTAGTCTATTGCAACTAAGTAAAAGCGTAGCTATGCTCGGGCTATCGGTAGCTGCCCGATTAGATCGAGGGCCCATTTGGCGAATGGCCAGGCGCACACTATCGAAGTGAGCCTCTCCGAGTGGGACTTGATAGCATTGGTGAACTGCTGAAACTTGAGGCACTTTCGGGCAAATTCCATGGTGTCCTTGTCCATGGTGGGCCAGTAGTACCCTTGGCGGATGCATTTAAATGATAGTGCCCTTCCCCCTGAGTGGTTCCTACATATCACGCTGTGGATTTCCTTCGTCAAATAGTCAGCCTTAGGTAAGGGGCGGAAAAACCTCACCGGTACAATTTCCCGTCAATTATTATAAACCTAGCCGAGGTATTTTTGATCTAGCGGGCTTCCTCCTAGTTCTCGGGTAGTCGGGCAGAGGTGAGGTATTCCATGGTAGGATCCATCCAAGTCGGGGTGTTCTCAGAGCAGTGGATGTGTTCTTGCTGATCGACACTGGGTCGGCCAAGCTTCTCAATGGGGAATGAAACGAGACCCTCCGTGTCGCTCCCCGAGGCTAGCCGTGCGAAGGAATCCGCTTCACCATTCTCGGAACGTGGTATCTGGGTTACCTTGCAGCTCTCAAACCGATTGATCAAGGCTCTCACCTTCTTGAGGTACTTAGCCATTCGTTCTTCCCGTGCCTGGAATTCCCCGGTTACCTGGTTAACGATGAGCATCGAATCACTGAAAATTTTAATATTTTGTACTCTGAGTTCTCGGACAAGTCCGAGGCCCGCTATCATGGCTTCATACTCCGCTTTATTGTTGGAAGCCTTGAAGTCAAAACGCAATGCTTGGCCTGTCTTGTACTGGTCTGGGCTGATTAGGACGAGCCCTGCTCCGGAGCCCCCCAAGTTGGATAATCCGTCTACGAACAGCTTCCATCTATTGCCATCCCCACACTCAGATGTACTGGGCCCTTGGTCGGTTTCTCCGAGTACTTGCATCTCCTTGTGGGTTTCTGGCTCCGGTGCCGAGGTTCCGGTGAACTCGGCTACAAAGTCAACCAGGGCCTGGGCTTTAATCGCTGTTCGAGGAACGTACTCGATGTCGAACTCTCTAAGCTCGATTGCCCATTTCGCTATACGGCCCAACAACTCGGGGTTTTGCAAGACCTGGCGGAGCAGGTAGCTAGTGGGTACTCGAATAGAGTGTCCTTGGAAGTAGGGCCTCAGTTTACGGGCCGAAGAAACCAGTGCCAAGGTTAGCTTTTCCAAGGGAGTGTACCTTTCTTCTGCTCCTTGGAAAGCTTTGCTGCTGTAGTAGACGAGAACCTGTGTCTTGTTATCTTCTCAGATCAACACGGAACTGACCACCTTCTCAGAGACCGCCAGGTATACGTAAAGTATTTTTCCGAGGAGAGGCTTCGACAACATCGGTGGGTTTGCCAAATAAGCCTTTAGACCCTCGAAGGCTTCCTCGCACTTATTATCCCAATTAATCTGCCCCTTACCTTTGAGTGCTTAGAAGAAAGGGATATATTTGTCGGTGGACTTGGAAATGAACTGGGGAGGGCTGCTACCATCCCGGCTAGTCTCTGGATTTCCTTCGCCGTTCGTGGAGGCCGTAAATCCATGACTGCCTGAGACTTGGCTGGGTTGACTTCGATGCCGCGGTGATTTACCATGAATCTGAGGAACTTCCCGGATTCCACGCGGAACGCACACTTTGAAGGGTTTAGCTTCATCATGTATTGGCATAGGATGTCAAAGCAGTCCCTTAGGTCTCCGATGTGGTCTCCCGCTCACCTGTTCTTGACAAGCATGTCATCCACGTAAACTTCCATGGATCTCCCTATTAGTGGGGCAAACATCTTGTTCATGAGCCGTTGGTAGGTTGCCCCCGCATTCTGCAGGCCAAATGGCATTGTAGCAATAGAGGCCCTGGTCCGTGGTGGACGCAGTCTTAACTTGGTCAAATTTGCTCAGCGGTATCTGGTTGTACCCCGAGTAGGCATCCATAAAGCTGAGTAGCTCATGTCTCACGATCGCGGCTACCAGCTGGTCTATCCAGGGTAGGGGGAAGCAGTCATTTGGGCAAGCCTTGTTGAGATCTGTATAATCGATGCAGACCCGTCATTTCCCGTTGGACTTCTTGACTAGGACCACGTTGGGCGAGCCTTTCTGGGTAAGTCACTTCCCGGATGAACCCCGCCGCGAGTATCTTCTTTACTTTCGAATTGATGGCTTCATATCTTTCCAGGTTAAAGGCTCTTCGCTTCTGGATCACCGGCTTGCTCTTCGGATTAACACACAGCCGATGGCATATCACCGACGGGTCTATTTTGGGCATGTCCTCGTGTGATCAGGCGAAGACGTCTTTGTAATCGCTCAGAAAGTGCTCTATCTTTTTTCTGGTAGTCGGGTCAAGGGTGGACCCGAGCATCACCGACCTCTCTGGGTGCTCGGGGTCGAGCTGGTACGGCACCAGTTCCCCGACAGGGTTTGCCTGGACATCCTCCTCGGGTATTTGGGGATCCAGGTCGCCAAGTTCACTGATCTTTCTGTTCGAGGCATCAATCTCATCTACCTTGAAGATGGCCGCCATGGTGGTCGGAACAGTAGTTCTGCGGCAAACTTTATTGACTGCTTCAAGGTAACATTTCCTGGCCAACTCCTGGTTCCCCCGGAAAACTCCAATACCACTCGGGGTGGGGAATTTCATTGCCAAATAGTACGTGGAGACCACCGCCTTAGCATGTTGAAGGTTGACCTCCTTAGGATAGCGTTGTATACAGATGGTCGATCCATAATAATAAATTCGACCATTCGAGTTACTCTATCGGTGCCATCCCTTAGGTTACTGGGAGCTGTATGGTGCCAGCTACATGGACACACTCACCTACGAAACCGTAAATGGGGGTTCGGCTCGGCGTCAGCACGGCTCCCTCGATTCTCATCCTGGTAAACGCGTCCATGAACAGGATATTGGCAGAACTGCCATTGTCGATGAGAACTCGACGAATGATGTTATCGGCTACTCGGATTTCTCCGACTAGGGCATCATTGTGCGGGTGCAGTAGCCGGTCGGCCTCGTCAACCGTGAAGATTATGGTGGTGTTCTCCTGTCGGCAGATCTTGGTAACATGTTTTGCCATGTTGATGTACCCCCCGCGGACAACCCACCTCGCCTCGCGGGCGTAGCTTCTATGGCTGCTAGCGGTATCACCGGTAGCCGTTCCACCGTAGAAGTTATGGACAATGTGCTCCGGATCTTGGTCATCGGATAGGGTTCTTGGCCCTGGGGTAGCCTAAGTGGTCAGGGCATTTCTACTCGGAGCACCAGCCGGGATAATCACTTTTTCCACGAATTCTCGTAAGTTACCGTCCCGTATCAATATCTCGATTTGGTCGCGGAGCTGGATGCAATCCTTGGTATCGTGGCTGACGTCCTTATGGAAATGGCAGTACTTGTTCGGATTTCTCCGAGCATGATCCGACCAGAGTGGAGGTGGGTCTCGAAGTAGTTCTCTCCCAGAGGCTTGCTTGAGCACAAGCTCAACAGTGGTCACGAAGGGGGTGTACTGTCGAAACCTACCGGCCAGAGTCCTTGGGGCAGAAGGGACCTTAGCTTTCCCTTCCAAGTCCAGGGCCTTCCCTTTCTCCATACGACTAGGTCCGGTTACGTTCTTCTCTGACTTCTTTCCAGAGGGTCGTGATTGTTCTCTCGTTGCTAGCCCTCGCCTCCTTATATACTCATCTGCTTCGGCATGTTTCCAAACGATTCCCCTAAGGTGTGCGAAGGTTGGGGGCACGTCATAGGCGAGTACCCACACCAATCGCCGGTCTTTGACTCCTTCTTGAAATGCTTAGATTAGTGTATCGTCGGAACAGCCTTCGATCTGCACCACGGCCTTGTCAAAGCGTTCAAGGTACTCCTTTAGGGGTTCATTGTCACCTTGCTTTATCCCAAACAAATGCGATGCTTCCAACTTCCGGGTTTTCAAGCCGAGGAATGCAATTGCGAAAGCATCTGCTAATTGTTTGAAAGAGCCGATTGAGCCGGGCCTTAACCTCCGGTACCACTGCCTAGCAGCTCCAGTCAAGGTCAGGCAGAAAGCTTTGTAGAGTGCTGCCTCGTTGGCCTTTTGGATGAGCATGTGCGCTTGGTAGTTTTCAAGATGCTCGTCCGCATCCATAGAGCCATCGTAAGATGCCATGGGTGGCATCTTGAATCTAGATGGGTAAGGCGAGGCCATAATGGCCGAGGTAAAAGGAGGGTCTACTGCCTCGACTTGCTCTAGCCCATATTGCTGGTCTACGAGTTGATCCAACTGCCATTGTATTTGGTCAAGCCGGTCATGGTTATCTCTCTCCTCCTTAGTCTGCCTTTCCACGGAGTGTTCTCTGGCCCACCGCCGTCTAAGCCCAAGGAGTCCTAGGCAGTCGAATACAGAGATCGTGCTCCCTCGTACATTAATAGTGTCCCGCCGATTGTGTCCTGCGGTGGGCGGCCGGTTCGTTGTCCTGGAGTGAGTGCTCAGGTTATTACGGCTCCTTGAGCGCTCCCTACTCGGGGTGACCTCCTCATCTCGTTGCAATCGCCCTGAGCTCACCCAGTTAGTTCGGCCACCCCGTCTTTCTCCCTCCGGGGACATACCTCTGGGTCGGGTGTTCAACTCGGGATGTCTAGTTGATGTTGACTCGGCTACCTCTGGCTGTGCTCGGGGAACCCAAGCGTGTGTATCCCTGTGGGCTTCTACCAATACCTTGACGATATCGGTTAGGTTCCTGACGTTCTCGATGAGGATCTTCGTCTGTGTAGGTCTCCGCTGTGCTCGCGCACCTCGTCGACATTGGGGTTGACGGTTGCTCGGAGAACCCATCTGGACAGAGTTCTCAGCCTCTTGGATGTCCTGGCTATCTTACGCATCCATTGTGTCGTTGTGGTTGAGTGCTAAGGGCACGTAGGTGATGTCGTGGTTGCTGGAAGGGCTCGAGTGAGGCCCTCCTTCTAGTGCCAAAATTTTGATGCCAAAAAGTCTCCGGCAGCAACATCCGATGTGGTCGGCTACTCCGACCACCCTTGTCCGGTTACTCTGCTCGTATTCTCCTACAAAATGGAAACCACCTTGAAGTAACACGGACACCGGTGTAGTGTCTGCTGTGGGCACTCCAATGCTTAAGTCAGAGCAGGATCTGATGAGCAAGAGGAGAGGCAGAGCTTAGGCAAGGAAGAAGTGTCCGTACCTGGAATGGAGGGTTGGCCCTCTATTTATAGATGTTTCCCGCGGATTCGGATATCAGGGCGACCCAGTCGGGTCGGTCCCCTAGGACTCCCGGCGGGAGAGTAGGAGTATGGCGTACGAAAGCTGTGGACCAATGAAGTGGCGCCATGTGGCATTTACCCTAGGCTAGGGGGCACTAGGGTGGTTATCGCAGGTGGCTGTAGGGGTAGCGCCAGCCATATTAGACGGCGGAAATTACGGAAATAGTGGAAGTAGGTGGCGGAAAACTGTGATTTGACCACTCAGAATTAAGGTCCATACTCCACACGTAGGGCGACGTACGGCGGTGCGCATGTGGATGGGGTGCTCGGAGCAGTGACTCGTTCTCCGAGCACGTCTCTCGGTCCGTAAAAGGTCGTTGATGGGTAGTCGGTCGTAGTCGGGTCGCATACGCCCAAGAGTGTTCAAGCACGGTGACCAGTTCCCGAGAGTTGGAGCCTTGCCGGAATAGCTCCGAGGTGACTGGTTAGTTCCCGGAGGATGGGCCTGTGGTCGGAGCAGGTCATGGCCTCAAGACCATAATTTTTTAAAAACAATAAATGTGATTGCATGCATATTTAGTAATTATATACCTGATTGAATAGTTCAAATCATTCCATCTCCAGATTCAAATAAATAAACAATAAACAAATCTTAAATTTCTTCTTTCACTTTCCTCTCTTTAAACACTTCTGCCATTCAACAACATTTTGATTTGTATGTATTTAAAATTGTTCAAACCAATCACACTCTAAATGGAAGCCTAGGGTTATCAATGGCTCTGATGGATCATCACTAATTTCAGCAGTAAATTTTACTAACCACACCACAGACTCTATATCTCTCTCACTAATACATATCAGAATAATTATTTAAATATAAACATTTCAAACATACATTATGTTAATTTAATACAATGGATAAAGTAAGACATCCAAACGCATAATGTATTCCATATGTGACATTCGAATATAATACAAAATAAATGTGTGATCCAAACGAACTATAAGTTTCATTTTCTATAAATAAAATTTTATATTGTTTTACAAACCCATATTAAGTAAATAATAAAGTTTTAATTTTAAAATACATTTCATTAACTATGTCGCATTAGCAAAACACGGTTAGAGTTATAAACAGAAGTGGATGGAGGGGGCAGTTTAAATCGATTTTTTTTTTTATTATGAGACACAATAAAACAGTTTTGATAATTCATGGGACAAAATGAAATAAAGAATATAGTATGGGGTATTATTAATATTATTAGGGGTGTTTGGCATCCCCATTCAAACCACTCAACTCAAACTTTTTTTTGTCTTTTTCCCAAAAAGTTTTTGTCTTTTTCCTAAAAAGTTTTTTATCTTTTCTGAAAATTCAAAAAAATTTACTATTAAAACTTAAAAATCTCAACTCAAACTACTCCACCAAACACATCTTTCTTAACATAAGAAAATGCTTTTTTTTTTTCTTTTCAAAACAACATATCAATAATGGATTATTTGATGGTTTTCTTTTTTTAATAAATTTAGTAGTCAGTCACTGATTAGCTAATACAAAGCAATAATATATGATGTATAATTGCCCTATCAATGATAAAGCGGCTCATGATTGATGGACTATTTTTTTTTTTTAACTTGGTGATCGAGATTTGAATTCTACATCTTATAATGTGTTAAGTGTTAAGCTACAGCTCTAAGCTCTGCCTACAATGACCATCATTGGTAAACTATAAATATGTCATTGATAATCCGTAGTAATAAAAAAAAAAGGTTATTTAGGGTCGATTTGGCCATGTTCTTAGTTTTCAATCTTCAAAAGTGTGCTTTCAAAGATGAGAACAAAAACAATTCTCACTTGTTCTAAAAAAACATATGGTGTACCCTTCAAAAAAAAAAAAAAACGTATGGTGTTTTGCAATTGTTTTGAGAAAACAAATTTATAAAGGGAAAACAAAATATACATATTTGAATAAAAGTTTTTAAAACTTTTTTTTTTTTACTAAACTTCTACCATTTACCGAGTTTGGGGTCAGGTTTCATGATGGGGCTCAAGGTTGAGGTCTAGATTCGGGACAGAGGTTCAGGGCTTAGTTTCTAGAACGGGGTTAGGTTTCAGGATCGGGGGTCAGGATTGGGACAAGGGTTCAATTTTCAAATCAAGATTACAAACCAAGGTTCGAGTCAGGTTGGGCTCAGGTAACAAGTCTAAGGTTGCGGTTGGGTTTCGAGACTGAGGTCGATCGGGGTTTCAGGACCGGGTTCAGTTTCAAGACGAAGGTTGAGGTCAGGTTTCTTGACAGGGGTCAAGCTCAGGTTTTGGGACCTAGTTTGGGGTTGGGTTTTGGGATCGGGATTGGAGATTCGAGATGAGAGTCAGAGTTGGGTTTATAGTTAGGTTTTGGTACCAATGTCGAGGTAGGGTTCGGGTTTCGAGATCGGGGTTGGGGTCAGGTTTTGGTACATGGCTCGGGGTTGGATTTTGGTTTCGTAACGAGGTTGAGATTGGGTTTTGTAATGCCCGTTAGAATTAATTGTGTTTAATTTTACATTCCCCATAAAATTCTCTTTCCAATTTTTGGTTCTGCATGCCTTTGACTTGTTTATCTCTCTCCCTCTCTTTTTTCTTTTCTTTTGTTTGTTTGTTTTTTTTTTTTTTACCTAGATCCATTTTCAATTCATGAAAATATGAAATTATCGGCTTTCTCTCTTATTTTAAAAAAAAAAAAAAAAAAGTGAGTCAGATTTCATTCATTTAAAAAGGACATAAAGATCGAGCTTGACCAGATCGAGCTCGGACATCATCCGCTCAGTGTTGTTCCCTTCGTCGTAATTCTCAACCTGATGACTTGGTAAACCCACCTCTGCAGATGTGACAGCTTCCACCCCGAAGGCCATCGCTAATGGGATTTCCTTGGTTGCAGTATGCTTACGGGTCCGGTATACCTACCGACTTTTGGTAACTCATAGATCCAGGCACCTTTATACTTCTCCAGATTCTTCTTCAAATTCTCCTTGATTGTCTTGTTAGTAGCTTCCACTAGCTCATTACTCTGAGGGTGCCTATGGGAGGAGAATACTTTATTGATTTTGAACAGTTCACAGAGTGCGATGAAGCTCGAGTTGTCAAATTGCTTGCCATTATTGGTAAGCATGGTGTGTAGGAGCCTGAACTTGCAGATGATGTTCTTCCACAGGAAGTTCGTGCAGTTTAGCTCCGTCTGCAGAGCAAGGGGTTCTACTTCAATTCACTTAGTGAGGTAATTTATGACTACGAGGCAGTATAAGAACTATGACCTGGTCATCGGCAGTGGTCCGATCAGATTGAGTGCCCATTTGGCGAATGGCCCCGTACTTACCATGGAGGTGAGCTTCTTTGGGTGAGACTTGATTATCTTCGTGAACTGCTGGCATTTGATGCACATTCTGGGGACACCGGTAGGGTGTCTGTCATGGACACTCCGATACTTAAGTCAGCAATGGTACTGATGAACAAGCAGAGAGCAGAATTTTGGTAGGGAATAAATGTCCATACCTGAATTAATGGGTTGACCCTTTATTATAATTGTTCCCCGCGGGCTCGGGCGTTCGGGGGGGGCCGGGTCAGGTCAAACATTGAGTGCTCATGGCGAGGAGACATGTTGCAGGTGCACAGGCACCGAAGGCCCAATAGGCTAATGTCGCGTGTCTGCAGTCTAACGCTAAGGGACACTATTATGAGTTGGCGCTGACATAAATGATCGTCGTATCAGAGCGAGCAGACAATGGATATCGGCAATGGGATAGGCGCAGTGACAGGCAGCGTGTCAAGTGTTAAGCAGCAAACTATTTGTTGTGACATGGCATCGCCGCCAACACGTGTGGGGCAGTGTGGTGTGAATGACAGAGGACCTTCTAGGTGACACTCAATAGTCATGAGGGATTACCTATCTGGGTCAACTACACCGACTCCGGCCACCACCTGCCCTGTGTACACGGCAAATGTCGATGATGATGAACTCGAGTACGGGTAACGGAGTTCTCCAAGAAGATCTTGCCTGGTCGGGTTATGCTCATTCTGTGGTGTTCCCCGAAAGCAGAAGGATATAATTTCACCGCCTTCACGCGATTGGTCAGCCCCTGGTAATAAGATTTTGTGGTTGGATCAAATTGGGCCATCAACATAAGCCCCCCATCATCTCGAGGCTGATATGACTGGGGATGCTTTATACGCATGCAAGGTCAACATGATCGCACTCTTTGTGGGCTTGGTCAGATGTTATTACGTTCTGCTCGGCTTGTTCGTGTTGATGGAGGTCTGCTAAGGTCAGATTTGGTCTGACCGAGTTCTTCGACATGTTCATGGGCACAGCTGACACACTTTATCATTGCCATGAGTTGCGTTGTGATTGGTAAGAAGTCAGATCGACACTTTAAATTTTGAATGGCGGAATCGGCGGGATTGGCGGGAAGCTAAATCATCACTTTGAAATCCACAACTAGATTTCCCGCCCAAATCCACCCCTATAAATAGCGGGTAGGTGCTCTCATTTTCTTCATCGTTTACGAATTGCTGCCAAGATCTACCGAGAACTGCTGATTGAGTTTTCAAAGCTGTCAAGTTCGAGAAGATCCAAGAAGGTAAATCCTATTTCTTCATATTTCAATATGAGTGACCAACTTTCTGATTCGGAGAACGACAACTTGTCTGGGGACATTGACATCACGGGTAGTTCGAGCTCGATCGTGAGCTCAAGAAGCAACTGAGTAAGGGGACCGGACACTTGACAACTTGTCCGGCATTTCTGACATTCCTTTCCCAGATAATCCGTCACCCCGACCGCTCAAGCCCGAGAAGGGGAGGTACGGCTGGAACAAATTTTACAAGTGGGCCCGACTACTTAACCAGATCAAGAATTCATTGAGGAGCTAAATAGAGCCGCTCAGGTGTAACCAGTTCTAGTTGTCGATCTAACGGCCGTCAGGGATGCTGCATCCAAGAGAACCGCTAGCCAGACCAGTACTTTTGGCTGCGAAGGATCCGAGAGCTCAGAGAATTGCAATTGACCACTACGTGTCAACGGCCTTCTCGTCTACCAAATGGCAGGTTGGGAGATGATCGATCGGGCTGGTGACTGTCCCGTATACTCGGTGGATTGATGGTCCCAGGGCCAAATGATCTTCTGTCCCGGCCACCTCCTGACTACATAACCTTGTTCGCAGAGTTTTTCTGAGCAAAACTTCGTCTGCAATTTCATTCTTACCTTATACGGCCGCTCCGGAGACTTAACATGGCCCCAATGCAGCTAAATGCAAACGGTTATCGAATCCTGATAAGCTATTTTGTCCTCTAAACGAAGTACAACACCGTGGAATTACCGTTCAAGGCTTTCCAGAACCTTTATTGAATGAAGTAAGCTCCTGCATCCTCCTGCTCCTACTATTTCCAAGCTTACCAGGGGACCTTTATCACCAGCTGTCCTGACTCTGATAAGAGCTACAAGCATTTATGGTTCTTCGCGGCGACTCGGTAGCTGCATGGTCACCTGCCATACAATGAGGTCCATCCTAGGGAAAGGGTTCCCACCACGTTCAGGAAGGGTTATGTGTGGAGTCGGGGACCGTACACAGACACGAGGAATTTGGCGAGGATTGGTGCGCTCCGCGAAAAGGAAGACCCCAAACGGAACTAGAGCCGGCTATTGTCTGCCATGAGCCTGACGAAGTACAACTGGTTTGGTTTATCCTAGACGTCCAATTATCCTCATGACCGACCAAGAACAACCCTGCCAGAGAAGGTTGCTGTTGCCTCACGGATGCCTGACTCGGTGATTCATTATCGTACCTGGACAGTTGTCACTGCCGGTGTCGCGACCATATCCAATCAGTCCGAAGTTCCGCAGGGAGTACTGGTAGCTTTAACCTATGGTCTACAGTACGGCAGTCCCTCCCCTGGAACTTGGGGTTTGAGGATTACCGATGGGGACATGGATTTGCTGCTCGGGCAACTTTACCAAGTGCCGGGCCTTCGGATCGAATGTCATTTTTTTCTTTTGTGTTCTGTCAATGAGATCACGATCAAAAGCTGACCAGCACCTGTTTTCATTTGCAGAACCAACTATGGCTGAGTGAGTGTCACGTGGGAACAAACGCCCTAGCAACCAGGACAGGATTGCTCGGCTCCAGCAAAAATTCACCCAAAACCAGCGATGGTAGTAGAAGTAAAGCGGGAGCCTTGGCTCCTGTCCAGGCTAGCAAGGCCCCAGGAACATCCGCCTCTGTCCCGATAAATCGGACTCCTTCTGAAGCCTGGGCGAGTGGCCTAGAGAGGATCCGTCGGTCACCATCACTCTTACGTCCCGAAGTCGACGGGAAAAACTAAGGCATTATGATCCTTCCGTCTCTGCCTCTGAGGCCGAGCTGATCAAGCGGAAGTCGTCGGCCCAAAAGGCACTTGTCACAAAATTTGAGGATCGCCTAACCTCGGAAGTGGTCGAATCATCTCGGCGCTCTGACCTAGTCGAGGCCAGTAGTGATTTAGTCAGCAAGCTAGTTGAGGTAAGCTACTCTGGTCGTGCACATTTCTCTTGTACATTAGGGTGTACTTTAATGTCGATTGTGCTTTAAGCCGTCTGCCTAGCGTTGTCGGGTAACGCAGCCACACAGGCCTACTCCAACCGCATGGAGAAGAAGGTAGCTTCACTAGAAACAGAGGTTACGATGGCAAGACACGCCGAGAAAGTGGCCGCCGATAAGGCGAAGGAGGTTGAGAAGAGGGCGTCCAAGGCTGATGATGCTTTAAAGAAGGCAAAAGAAGTGCAGAGAAGGGTTGAGGATGATCTGTCTACAGCCCGGTCAGAACATTCCTGATACTTATAAGAGGTTCTTTCCGCTACCCACGATCAGGCCTGACGACAGGTGGTCGAAGAGTATAAGAACTCAGCAGAGTTCAAGGCCCGTCTCCTTGGGGAATATAAGGAGGGAATGTTGGATATGAAGGCCGATTTCACTGCGAGCAACTCGACAGTGATTGAGATGGACTGGTCATTCGTGCACAAGGTTTTCGGGGAAATGGCTCCGGAGAAAGATGAGGTGCCACTGGGAGAGGCCGAGGAAGGAGAAGTAATCGGGAGTACACGTGTCATTGAGGACATATTTGTCCTTGATGAGCCGGAGACTCGTGATGCTCTAAATCAGGCCCCTCTCCCCGACCAGCAATTGTGATCCTATTTATGTACTAACTTTTTTTTTTTTTTTTTTTTTTGTATAGGCTCTAGGGTGCCCTTCTTGTACCCTCTACCTTATGGAGTTAAATGAAATTTTTGGGATTTCTCTTCTATACTCTATTTACTTTACTACGTACTTTTCATGTTTTTCATTTTTCAAGTTCAATTTTGATCGATGACCACTGGACTTTTAGGGTCTGTTTGAGCATACCAGTTGAGCAGTCTTGTTCGGGCACCTCCTTTGGTTGGCTTGGGTGTTCCATGGAATTGACCCAAGTCCAACTCTGGTCGGTGTCCTTGGAACCACTAGACTTTTTTTGGGGTTTGCCTGAGCAGAGTAATTGGGCGGTCTTGCTCGGGCACCTCCTTTGGTTGGCTTGTGTTCCTTGGAACGATACAAGTCCAACTCTGGTCGATACCGTGTAAAGACCTGTTTCCGATGCTAAAAATACAGTGGACAAAGTTGACCTGAATTACGTTTTCATTTCCTTGAATTGGTTTATACATTCATAAAATTATTAATAGAAAAGCATAAGGTGCTCGGCGTTCCATGGGTGACCTAGGTTTGCGCTATTTTGGTCAGCTAATCGGTATGTACCTGGTCGTACAACTTCAATGATTCTGTATGGCTAATCCCACTTGGGACCGAACGAGCCTAACCCGGGTTCTTGGACCAATATCTTTTTGAGCACTAAGTCACCTATCCGGAAAACTCTTGGTCAGAATTTCTTGTCGTAATACTTTGCAACGACCGAGTTACGTGCTGCTGCCCGAATGAGAGCTTGATTGCGTTTTTCCTCGATCAGATCTAATGTGGCTATCAACTGCCTAGCGTTGTCTTCTTCATCATAGTTCTCAACACAGAGACTTGATAAACCTACCTTGGCTGGAATAACAGCTTCTACACCGAAAGCCATTGTAAATGGGGTTTCTCCAGTAGCTGTGCGCTTGGTCGTCCAATATGTCCAGAGCACCCTAGGTAATTTATCGATCCAAGCACTCTTGTGCTATTTGAGGTTCTTCTTCAAGTTCTCCTTAGTGGTTTTATTAGTGGCTTCTACCTGCCTATTGCTCTGGGGGTGTCCGGGGAAGGAGAATACTTTCTTTATTCTGAACTGTTCGCAAAGGGCGATGAATTTCAGATTGTCAAACTACTTTCCGTTATCCGTGACTTCCGTGTGTGAGAGTTCAAATCGACAGATGATGTTCTTCCACAAAAAGTTGGTACACTTTGCCTCTGTTTATTGGGCCAACAGCTCTACTTCGACCCATTTTGTGATGTAATCTATGGCTATAAGGTTGTATCGAAGCTAAGATCTGGCCATTGATAGTGGTTCGATCAGGTCGAGGGCCCATTTGGTGAACGACCATGCACATGCCATCGATGTGAGCTTCTCGGGATGGGAATTGATTGCTCTGGCAAACTATTGGCACTTGATACATTTCTTGGTAAACTCTATAGCGTCCTTATCCATGGTCGACCAATTGTACCCTTGACGAAGGCATTTGAAGGAATGGGCCTCCCCCCCCAGAATGATTCCCACACACTCCACTGTGTATCTCTTTCATCAGGTACTCGATCTCGGCTGGCCTGACACACCGTTGATACGGTGCATAGTGTCCTCAATGGTATAACTTTTCATTGATTAAAGTATACCTAGCTAAGGTGTTCTTGATCCTGCGAGCTTTTTCCCGATCGTCGGGTAGCTGGGATGTGGTGAGGTAATCAATGATCGAGTCTATCCAGGTTAGAACGTTCTCGGAGCAACAGATTTGCTCTTCCCAATCAATATTAGGCTGGTCGAGCCTCTCTATTGGGAGCGAGATGAGACCGTCCATGTCATTCCCCGAAACTAGTTGCGCCAAAGCATCTAACCTGGATATCTGTAACGATCTCTCACGAACCGTTACCGTTGACTTCTTAGTCAACATTCATCTCTTATTAAATTGCGGAAAATATTAAACTTGAAATAAAAACATTTACATAACGGAAAACTTTACTTAGATAATTTAGAAAACTCTAAATTTTTGTTTTAGCTATATAAAAATTAAACTTCATAATTAATTTATATATATATTTTTAAAACCCAATTCATGAAATAAAATTAAAGTCCATATGAAACATCCAAATAAATAATAATAAACTAAAGTCTCAAAACTTTATTGGAAATTAAAAATGTCCATTTCATGATCGTTCCTCCCGTTTTCCTATCACGTATCGTCCCGTTATCTGCTCCAAGCTCCTCCAACACTACATCTTACCCTTTCCTTTATCTGCAACATGAATTAAGTTATATAAGTAAGGGCTTAGTAAGACACTTAAATCTTACAAATGTAAATAAATAATTTTCTTTTATCATCATTAAATATAAACATCATTTAAAAACCTTTTTAACTTTTAAAACCGTCATATATTGGGTCCGGCATTGTACCATCATAGCGCGCTAGTCACGGAAGGGTTGGGGTAGCAAATCCCAAACCAACGGTGACAAAAATCCGCTCACCGGACAACATCATCATCATCAACATCATGGGTGTACAACGCCATTTTAAAACATAAAATGCATATACATACCATATATATACTTTTCATCAAAATATCGTCATAGGAGAAGTATTATTTAAGAACATCATAACATCGTCATCAACATCAAAACATATACTTCTCAAATTTTTTATTCATGTTGCAGGTGAGAGTGTACTTACTTAAACGCCTTACTTAACCTTTTCAAATTTTCCGATGGTGACGCGCGATTGAGGTCTCGAGTGCTTGCCTTTAGAACCGTTCATGCCATAAGTAGTAAATATAATAAAATCAACAAAAGCTCATAATAATTCATCAAACACATCCATTATATCATAGTAGTGCCTAAAAGGCCTATTTTATCATTCAATAACATCACAACACAAAAAAATTGAACAATTCCATGAAATTTTAAATCTTGACCGAATCTGCCAATCAGACCTTTTTCCTTTCAAAAATTCATAACAATTCATACAGGACTCTAAAAGGCTTGAAACTAATTTTAAACAAAAGTAGACATCTAGATCTTTCTAATGGTATCTAACTCATAAAAAATGAAGACCGTTTGGACCCTCAAAAATAGTTTTGAAATTGATTTCTAAACTTTTACCGAAACTGGCAGCCGGACCTTTGCCGGTTTGAAAACTCACAAAAATTTACAAATGTCTCCAGATGATATAAAACTAATTCCAAATGAAAATAGGCATCTATAGCTTTCTAAAAATATGAAATTTGTTAAAAACGAAGACCGTTTGGATTCTCAAAACGAGTTTTGAAATCTGATCATTAAAATTTACCGAACCTAGCAGTCCGACCTCTGCCTATTTGAAAAATTATATAAATTCATACATAACTCCAAAGGATGTGAAACTAATTTCAAACGAAAATAGACATCTAGGGCTTTCCAATGATATCAAATTTGTTAAAAACGGAGACCGTTTGGATTCTCAAAAACAGTTTTGAAATATGATCATTAAAATTTTACCGAACTTGGCAGTCCGACCTCTGTCTATTTGAAAAATCATAAAAATTTACACATAACTCCAAAGGATATGAAACTGATTTCAAACGAAAATAGACATATAGGGCTTTCCAATAATATCAAATTTGTTAAAAACAAAGTCCATTTGCACCCTTAAAAACCGCTTGAAATTCTTATTTTAGAATATGAAAATTTCAGTGTAGTGGTTAAATCCGAAAAATATAAAAATTTTCACCACAATATACATGATTCATACACACACACATATACACAAAACAGCCCTAAGACATCTTTCTAATACTTAAAATTATTCAATCCCCAAAGAATCCTAAACAAAATGAATAACAAAATCATTTTCATCATCAAACAATACCGAAATATACCTTGAAATCGTTTAATTTTCGGTTTGGAAGGATTTGAAGGTTTGGCAGAAATTTTTTTTTTTTTTTTTCTGTTTGTGTGCGTGAGAATTAGAGAGTGCGAGGGAGAGGGAGAGAGAGAGATATATATATTATGTAAATGAGCATGAAAAGGAAGAATTAAAATAATATACCCTATTAAATCATGAGCTATTAATTTCAAATAAATTTTTTGGAATTAATGAAATTTAAATTGTCAAACCTTTTTATATTTTGGGCAAGGACGATTGTCACTCAGAAATTGAATGGAATAAGGGAAGTTTTCCTTCTTTTCTATTTTTTTTTCCACGTTTTCCGATTGGCATCCCCTCCCTTCAAATTCTCCTTCAGATTTCCTATTAAACACATACACATATATATATGTATATACACACACATACAATATATATATATGTACGTTGGCAATCAATAACTTAACATATATATATGTACATAGAAAGAAATATATACAATATAAAATGAAATATACTTACACATATAGTGTATATATATAAATATATAAGATAATCGTATTAGGTATATTTATGCTTTATATAACATACAAAAATAAATGCAACAATTTCTTTATTATACATAATTTTAAGCCATTACACAAAATTATCACATCATCATAAAAAAATTCATCAATTTGGCATGAACATTGTTTTAGCACGTTGAGTCCTCATCGCGTCACCTGAGAAAAAAATAACTCAACATAACATTAGAATTAAGAAATTACTATCTCATCACATTATCTATGTTAATTCTAATGTTGATTTTTTTTAAGTTAATGTTAGGTAGTAATTGGGCGTTACATGGGGACACCGGTGTGATGTCTGCCATAGGCACTCCGATACTTAAGTCAGCAAGGGTACTGATGAGCAAGGGGAGAGGCAGAGCTTTAACAAGGTAGAAATGACCATACTTGAATTTGTGGGTTCTTTCTCTATTTATAGGCGCCTCTCACGGGTTCGGGGCACATGGGCGACCCAACCGGGTCGGCCGCCTAGGGTGTCCGGTGGGTAGGTAGGCCGTAGGCCTGTAGGGGCTGATAAATGCACAAAAACACACTTTTGTTCATTTAATTTATTAGATAATTTACAATTTAATTAAGTATTTTTATAATATTAATTCTTAATATTTTACTTTGTAAATATTTTTAATTTTATTTGTTTTTATTTATTTATTCTTTTTCCTTTCTTTTTTATTTTTTTTCCTTTCTTTCCTCTGCAGCCCAACCCGCAGGTCTCCAGGCCCACGTGAAGTCAGCTTCCTCCATGTGCGCCAGTCAAGCCCGTGACTCCAGGCCTCTTCTCCAGCGAGCCCAGCGCGAGTTTCGGGCTTGAACTCCAGCAACTGCCAGCCCGTGGATCCAGCCCGTGAATCCAGCCAGAAATTTCGGTTCCAGCAGCTGCCAGCCGTGGATCCAGGCCTGCGTAAGCCAAGCCCGAGTTTCCAGGCCATTCAGCCCCCAAATCCAGCGTGATTCCAGGCCCACTCAACTCCAGCTCTCCTCCAGCCGAATTCAACTCCCCTCCAGCTGGTCCGCGCGAGTTTCGGGCTGCATTTCTCAGCCAAATTCCAGCTCCAGGCCACACAAATCTTGGCCCACGATCAACGCCCATCTTCAGCGAGTAACCAATTCTCTGAGGCTGATTTTGTGGGCTAAAATTTCTCCATCACCACTCGACGTTGTAGCCTATAAAAGCAAGTGTTTGTAGCAATCTAAAAACGTTTTTTTTCCATGAGATTTGTGGTTGAATTTTTAGTTTGATTTTTCTTTTTCTTGCATTTTTCATCTCATATTTTCTTGTTAGAATTTTGTGAGATGGATTGCAAGTTAGGCTAAATTCCTTTTGGTGAAGCTAGAGATGAACTCATGTGTTGAGTTTTCCAATTGAGGTTTTGTTTGTTTGATTTTGTAATGAATATATATTTGAGTGAAATATTCTTCTCCATTTTTCTAATTTTCATTGAATGCTAAATATTATGTGCCAAGTTTTTATATAGATTTAGTCATGCTTTTTCTATGTAAATTTTGTCATGTAATGTTTTGTAACTAAAATTATTTTATAAATTGATCTTTTACTGCAATATTGTCGATTTGATATATTGTCGATTTTAGATAATTTATAAGAATAATCTTTTTGGTCCTAACGTGAGAAGTTAATTATTTGAATACTTTTGTTAAATCAAAACTAAAATTGGAAACGATACATATGAGGGATTCTTGATGCTTTACTACTTTTTATTATTGAATTTTTCTCCATTTTAAATTACGTTGTCTTAAATTTATTAGAAAAAAATCACAAAAATAATTCTTCTTTTTCTTTCTTTGATTATTTGTTTCTCTTACGCTTTTGTCCGCTAATCTTTTCTTGTTTGTTTTTATTACCTCTTCGTGGATACGACCGCCCGATCTGTACTACAATCGACCGCTTATTTCTGTACACATTTGGGCGTAATCAGGGGCGTTGGCCCAATGGACTGATGCCACATGCCCCTAGTGTTGAATGGGAGGCATTAGGGTAAGCTGTCGCCGACGTCGTCAGACGTAGCCCCCTGTCAGAGTAGTTGGGGGCAGGCAGCAATGTGACGTGGTGCAAAGATAGGGGGCGAAGTTAACTATAGGTAGGCTCAGTGACAAGACTTGCGTCAGATGCCAGGTGGCAGGCGGGACGTGGACAACAAGTAGACCCTCGCTAATCAGAACGGTTCCCCGGGGTAAGGCAACCGGGGAACGCTGGGCTTTACCCCGAGCACGTGACAATCCGGGCACAAGGCGTCTCCTGGCGAGGCGGTAAGACTTAGTCAGGTGCTCGGGTAGCCCGAGCACCTTTGCCTGGTTGGTCAGAACGGTCGTTGGTGGTAGTCCCTGTGAACGGGTACTTCCGCTTCTGAATGGTTACGATCGGTAGTACAACTCCGAATCCGGAACGTATCACGACATCAACATAAGCCCCCCAGCATCTCTGGGCTAACCGGGCTAGGGATGCTTCGTGTGCTTGTGTCGTGATAGTTCTCACGGTCAGATGTTCCCACCCGGCGTGATAGTACCTCCGCTTCATCTGTGCTGCGTGAAGCTGATATCCCTATCCTTTCTGATGGTTCTGCGGACTCTGGAAATTAGCATTGCAGTTCCTCACATAGTGGCCTTCCTTGCCACACAGATAGCAGCGATTGGTTCCAGCACGGCAATCTCCCGGGTGCTTCTTCCCACATTTCTGACAAGTGGGATTACCGTTGTTATATGGAGTGTTCATCTTTTGGGGAAAATTCTGTTGATTCCCCTGTCCTCCAGCATTCCATTTCCTCTTCTGTTGGTTGTTGCCGTACTGCTTGTTGTTGCCGTGTTGACCAGAAAATCCTCCTTGACCTTTCTACTGCGGAGTTTGGCTTGATCTTGCCTGGTTCTGCTTAGCTAGGGCACTTTCTTCATTCTTATCCTTAAAGAACTTAGCCCGTTGCGCTTTGTTTTGTGCTACCCAATACTCAGCTCGAATTGTCCGGCTAACACGTTCGGCAACAGTGGTTGGTGGGTAAGGGCCACTGCTAATTACTACGGTCAAATCCGAGCGGAACATCCTCATCATCCTTCTTACTTTGTCCCTCTCATAGCCGATAAGGTGAGGGCAGAGACGTGCTAGCTACTCAAACTTTCTAACAGCTTCAGCTACAGACAAATTTCCTTGGCAGAAATTATTAAAATCATCCTGCTGAGCTTCCATGACCTCCGTGTTGAAGTATTTCTCCTTAAACTCATCAACAAAGTCCTCCCACGTCATTTGGGTAACATCTCGCCGGATCTGGACTGTTTCCTACTAGAGGCGAGCATTTTTCCTTAGCATAAAGGATGCACAGAGGACTTTCTCTTGATCATTGAGCCTGAGGAAGTTCAGGACAACCTGGAAGTCAATCAACCAGTTGTCGGCCTCAATCGGGTTTGTTGATCCTTCAAATTCCGGTGCCTTCATGCGCCGAAATCTGTCGTATAATTCTTCCGAAGTTCGAACCAGAGGTGCTGGTGGAACAACTACAGGCGCAATAGGTACTTTAGGAGCCACAGGGTTTTCTGGAATCACCGGGTCAGCATCAGGAATTTCCGGTGTAGTAGGCTGATCTTCAGGTGTTGGTGGTACCCTGGCATCAGGAGGTCCCTGATTCTGCTGAGCCAATTGAGCTCTAAGCCCACATATCTCTTGTTGTTGGGCTAACATCATCTGCCTCAGTTCATTCATCTGAGCCGTAAGATCGACGTCTTGGGTCTGTCCCATTCTACGTCTTGGTGGCATGGTTCTATAAAACAAATTAATGAAATCATGTCTTTTATATAGAACCATAATCTTGATTCCATAGCATAACATGGAACATATCTGCTTCATAACATGAGTACATAATCATAACATTTAGGAAGGTATAAAACTTTCCCATCATGTTTGTACATTACTTAATTGCCACCACCAAGCTAAGGCACAGCCCAACGTCATCTCTGTATCCAATTTCCAGCATAACCATCGACAAGAAATGCTTACTACGCACGTAAGATCTTAACTAATTGTAATCATAAGAAAAATAACTTAACTTACTTGGGCCGTTGTGGAAACGATGTGAGGCAAAGTGAAGTAGGTTGGCAGAATACCGCTCTGATACCAACCTGTGACGCTCCGACCTACGTAGGGCCGTCACCTTACTTACTTAAACTTGCATCTTGATTTTAGTAACTTAAACTTAAAACTTACTTAGAAATTTGAGAATAATTTTTTTTTTAAATATATGTACATAGATTAATTCACATAGCAAGCTTGCCATGCATACATACTATACTTGAAATAAGAAGACATATCCAAGTCTTCAACATTATTTATACTATATAACATAACTCGTTTTTGAGATATATACATATATACATATCAACTTAAAAGAGGTTGCGGAAAATTTTGCGTAGTAATATCTCACACCGCCCTTCACTCGCCGCATCGTTCACATAGCCCACCAATTAAGCTGTAGGCTTCTTACCTACAGTATGAAATATACTGATGAGCTTTCACCCAGTAAGCACAAACATAATCTCACAAAACATAACACATATCGTGCACTTATGCATGAACCAATTATGTTCAATTATGAATCTTTTATGATCCATTATTGACTTGAACTTATTATCTTACTTTAACATGTAGGCCCCTTGTGTGTACGTACCGAATGCGTGCTCTCCATAGAAAGTTAGGGTTTACAAGGTCCCTAACCATTCTAGAAATCTTGAACATGAACATGAATAATCCTCCACCTAGCGGGAGGTTGGTACGACACCTTGCTTGTATGTTCTTACCATATGATTTAACATTAGTGAACATGCCTCATGATGTCACTATATCATATCATAACTTAACATTTTAACCATAACATGACGTACTTGTAAACATGGCATACATGTAAACATGGCATACTTGAAAACATGGCATTTCTGTAAACATGGCATTTTTGTAAATATGGCATTTCTATAAACATGGCATTTCTGTAAACATAGAATTCTTGAAAACATGGCATTTCTGTAAACACGGTACTTTTGTAAACATGGCACTTTTGTAAACATGGCACTTTTGAAAATATGGCATACTTGAAAATATGGCATACATGTAAACATGGCATACATAACATAGCATACTTGAAAATAGTATTTACTATCTTCATACTGTAGGTGAGGTTTGTACTTACCTCGTGTGCTAAGTCCTGAGTGTTGCTGATTCACGTCAGGTTGCAACAGCAGGTTATTTCCTGCTATTTAAAATAACATAGGATAAGGATCATATAAATCATAATCATAAAAATGCCGGTGACTTAACCAACATACATACATAGCCTTAGTTATATGTCCCATTTAAACATGATGTCTTACTTGGTTACAACAAGTAACCTTATGGTTCAAGACTAACTAAACATGGGTCATGACTTATTAGGTTATCTTCTTATCCTTGGGCTTAGGTCTTATTTGTACTCGGTCCATAATCCATTGGGTTATTATCAATAATTCTAAGTTTTAGCCCATTTCCAAATCTTGGTATCCTATAGGGTTATATTGGGTAACCCTTAAGGTGATAATCCTTGGTTAAACTTGGTCAACCAAAGTCAACATTTTAGTCAACTATGGTCAACCCTCTATGGGTCAAACTTGGGCTTTGGGCTTGGCCCAGTAACTCGGGTATCCCTCTCGGTTACATTCCGTTATAAACGTTTTACTAAACTTTGACTTAAAAATCTCATTTCCTTTGCTTTTGGAAAATTTGGAAATTTTAAATACAAAAACCTTTAAAATTCGTGGCTCTTGAAGTAGAATCTTATAAAAATCATTAAGGGCTGAAAACTGCCATTGGAACAGTTTTCACAGTCAAAATACTGGGTTTGGTGAAAAATACAGTTTTCCTGCATTGTTTTTAGAAAATCCTGTGCAGGAATTTTCTATTTCCTGCACAGTTTTTAGAAATCAGTTTCTGTTTAAAAATCTAGATTGAATTTGAAAAAGTTTTCTTCACAAAAGTTTAGATCTCGAAAAATCCTATAACTTTTGTGTTTTGAAGAAAACCAAATTCGGACTCTAGCTTGCTCTTATTCTCTATTGAACTCACCTGGCCGTGCATGAAACCTGGGCACGGTCAGGCTCGGATTTTCATCAAAACCGAGGTCATTGGAGCCTTATTTTGAAAAATTGTTGACGTTGTCCTTTAGGAAAAACCCTTATTTACAACTTTTATGTTTTACGTTTTTCCTAATTCGGCCTCTAAAAGCCTCAAATTTTACTTTCCAGAAAACTGGCTAGTTTGTATCCGAACTAGTAGTTTTCTTTCTTAATTTCATTTTACGTCCTACTTTGCACAATCTAACTCAACCGAATACACGGGAGCCTAGAAATCAGGCATGCAGCATTTTCTAACGTCCCACTTCATCATGCATGTAACCCCATCGCAGCCATGCAAACCATTTACGAAATTACCTTAACTTTGGTTTTGCATGGTTCTAGTTCTAATCAAACAATTACATTCATTCAAGTTCCACTCTAACAACCTAGCATACCATTTTAAATCATGCTTGAACATATTTGGGGGACATACAACTTATCAAACATCTAGCATGTAAGTCAAACAAGCATAATCATACAATCAATCAAAGCTTAGCATAATCAAACCACCCTTACCTAATCAAATCAGCACACACCTAAATCCAACATTTCTAAATTAGGGCAATAAAATAATTTGAGCTTATGCTCTTACAATTTTTAACTTGAAATACATATAAATTTCAAATTGAAGCTCAATTTAAAAGATTAGGGCTAAGGGAGATTACCTTAGTTCAAGGCAAGGCTAGGTTAGGGTTTTGGTCAACTTTTTCCTCCCTGCTCCTTGACACTCTACAACCGGCCTCTTTCTAGAAATGGGGCTCCAAAATTTTTCTGGCCACTTGCTTGGTCGTCCCTAAGTCAGCCACACCTCCCAATACTCCTTCCTTCACTTTTTCTTTTTTTTCCTTTTTCCTTCCAACAACCGGCCACTTGGCCTCAAATGGATTCCAAAAATTTTTCAAACTTTTTCTTAGGTTTCTTGGTGAAAACCGAACACCCCCAAGGCTTCCTCTTGGTTTTCAATTTTTTTTTGCTCTTCTCTCTTTCTTCCTTGGGTTCGGTTTTTGGAGAGAAAATTTGGCAAAGTTTGGCTAAATTTCCCAATTTTTGTGAATAAAATGGCCACCCCTCATACCTATTTATAGGTGAGGGAAAACTTCTTAAAATTACATAAAAGTCCTTAAAGAAGCAAAAATTTGCACAAAACCCCCCTTAGGTGGCCGGCCAACTCACCCCCCTAGAACCTTCCATATTTCTTTCCATCCTTTGTTTAATTAATTATGATGTTATAAATCCATGAGGAGGTGATGTATCCTCCTAAGGCTTTGTTTGGCTTTTTCTTCAATATGCAGTCTACTTTTAGGTTAACATAGATATTTCCAATACTGTGCTCACTTATACACAGTATTTTATACTGTACTGCAGTCCAAAATTTATCTGTGTAAAACTAGACTGCATAAAATATTTCTTATTTCTTTTAGCCCTTTTGCCCTTCATTCCTAACTTAGTGTGCTTGATTTTTCTATGGTGGTTTTGAATCTTAATCTTGCTATCTTGTTTGTAATGACGGTTTTTCGCAGTATATTTTTCATACTGTTTATTATATAACTGTACCGTCATACCTTTGACCTTTATGGTCAACTTTTGACTTTTTGTCAACTTTGACTTTTTCCGGTCAAACTTTGACCAACATAAAATCATGAATTTTAGTAAACCTTTTTCCATAAAAGGCTTCATGCATGACTGAACAATTTCTTATTGAGTCTTGTAGTTAATTGAATGAGAACTCAGACATTTACTGATAGAATTATGAATTTCACATTGATATTCATAATTTTCATGAAACATTCTATAAACACATAGTACGGACTTCAAATTTTTTTTTTTTTTACATGTGAGAAAATTACGAGTCCGTAAGAAAAATTCGGTTATTACACCTAAAAATCAGATTTATCTAAAAAAATTCAAAATTAAAAATATGCTTAAATTCAAATTTTGAACTAAAACTTTGAAACTCAAATAAGATTACAAAAAAATTAAATCTTGATCAGATCTTATAAACTTCTTGAATTTTGTTTTGAATATTGAACTTCTTGAAACTTGAAAACATTATCTTGACTTGATTCGGTGTTGGGAAAAACGTCTACATTAGATGGAGTCATTCTGGCATGTTTATTCACATTATTCCCCTCCTCTTGAGAATGATTTGTCCTTAAATCATCACCTCCTCTGGGCAGCAACTTAGAACGTCTTTGTGTCGTAAATCTTTCTTTACTTATTTATGACCAACCCCAATCTCTAGGTTCAAAAACCAGCCTGTGAAATCTTTTGTGAGCTTGCTTTATGTGCTGTTTTGTTCTCCCCACTATATTGATCCGTTTTAAAATCAACGCTCGTTTAACTTCACTTGTTGTTGCATAGAAATTACTTTGTTTTCTCTTTATTTTAATCTCCTTGGCCGAATTCTTCTCCCTATTTTCTTCTTCACTGGATTCGACATTCCTTTCACTATGCATGTCCTTACTACCCTTTTCACTCAATTTTTGCAACCCCAGTTGATCCTCATAGCCTTGTTTTGGTGTCATCGGAACTTGAGTGATTGTCCGTTGATTGTGTATGAATGAGTACTAGTTGTTGAAGCCGTCATGATGCATTCGTCGATCAAATTGCCATAGTCGGCCTAATAACAAGTGTCCAGCTTACATTGGTACCACATCGCACAATACTTCATTGCAACTTGTAACCCTGCTTTGTAACGGTACAAGAACCTGCTTTGTAACCCTCGCTTCACCACTATCATTCATCCATTGCAGCTTGTATGGACGAGGGTGCTTAAGTGTTGTGAGCCCAAGCTTTTCAACCTTGGAAGTACTAGCAACATTAGTGCAACTTTCGCCATCGATAATAGCACTACATACCTTGTCTTTCACGTGACAACGAGTGTGAAAGATATTCTCCTGCTGTACTTCTTCTTCCTCTTCTTTGGCTTGCAAACTCAAGTCTCGTCGTGCAACTAGTCCAAGCATCTCACCCTGATCTGCCTCGAACTCTTCATCCCCTATGGGGTGTCCTCTAATGGTGGCATATCCTCTAGAGCAGCTTCATCCTCAGATTCAATTTCACCATTTTCCCGAATCACCATTACTCGCTTGTTCGGAGATTGGCTTGCTATGTGCCCTCTTCCCTGACATTTGAAACACCTAATCTCACTATTACGAGTCGAAGTAGGGGCTGATTTACCTTGAGACGCAATAATGATGGTGGCTGGTTTAGGTTCAGGTTTGGCCTTGGACGTGGACTGATTTTCCTCTTTCTTTGGGTAGTTCGACCTCCAAGGTGCTGTGCCCGAATTTTATGGCATTGGTATTGCTCGTGTCCCACCTCTCTTGAGTTGCCTCTCAACCTTGATTGCTATATACACCAAATCCTCTAATTCCACATAATGTTGCACCTCGATGGTGTTAGCAATCTCTCGGTTTAAACCATTAAAAATGTCACGACTCGACTTATCGCCACCAAGGCCACGCGGTGTCTGACCGCGCGAACCTGGAGCGTTCGGTCCGTGACATTTACTTAACTTACTTGTCTTGATTGAAAAAAATATAAAGTTACCCAAATTTTAGAGTAAATTTTTTTTTTCTTCTTTTCTAAAAATCGTTAGTAGAAAACCTTTATTGCGGAAATTATAAAAACTTTAAACTCGATTAAAGCATAACTTAAAACTGCTTTTCTTTTATAAACTCTTACTGTTTCTGATGTATTCACCGAGTACTGAGCTTTCACCTGAGCGGAAAGCTCCATACATACATAAACTGAGTCATACCTACATGCTGAAAACGTAATGAAAACACATTTTCATTTAAACGCACTTCGGAAACCCTGTAGCAGTCCATACCCACGTTTCACATTCTATTGTGCCATCTTTCCACAGCTTGTATCAGGAAGTGCCGGTAGGAAACTTACCTACAACATGAACGTAAGTAATGAGCTAAAAAGCTCAGTAAGCACAACATCCTATCCGCATGCAACTAGATGCACCAAAAACGTGAACCAATTATGATTTATTATTAAAATCATTTATGGTCTTCCTACTGATCTTATCTTGCTACTATAACATATGTGTATGTACTTAGGTATGTAACCATGGAGTGATTGAAGGTGGTCCGACCAAACCAACTTAAACCATGAAACACACAGTTTAACATGGAGTAGTGGAGGCAGCCCTTCCAAATCAAGTCAAACCATGGAACATGCCGTTTAAACTTACCACAAAGGCAAGCTAGTACAATACAACATGTCCTACTTGATTTATCTTGTGTCTTACCATGTGACTTATTATTGGTGGACATGCTTCGTGATGTCACAAAATTTAACATAAAACATACTACATGCTTGACATAACATAAACATTCTGCATAACATGTACATAACATGAACATATTGCTTAACCTAACATGGAACGTACTACATGCTTAACATGCATAGACATACTGCATAACATCATATCACATACCACATAACATGTACATACTGCATAACATCATATCACATACCACATAACATGTACATACTGCATAGCATCATGAAATCCTATTCATGATTTCTTAACACATCATATGCAACTAACATGTGTTCATGCCGTAGGCGGAATTGTACTTACCTTTCTGTCATACATTCTTGCTTGACTGTCCTATCCTAGTGCTGTTCCACTCCTGGTACAGCTACAGGTTTGCCTGCTTGACAAGGACATGATCTACTTAAACTCGTGAAAATACTGGTAAACTAACCAACATGTTTACATGATCTTAGTTGTGTGTCCCTTATGTGCAAAGCATCTAACTTGGTTACTCTTGGTAACCTGGCGTGCCAAGCCAAAACTAAACCTCTAAGGGTTGCTTATCTTAATCTGTAACTATCGGGTCATATCTGATAACCCTTTAGTTGAGCTTAACGGTATCTCTTAGGGTTACTTTGGATAACCCGTAAGGATAAACTAACTCCATACTATTAGTCAACCAAAAGTCAACCATGGTCAACTACGGTCAACTATGGTCAACCCTCTATGGTCAACCTTTCGGGTCTTGGGCTTGACCCGGTAACTCGGGCATAGCCCCCGGTTACCATTCGTGAACTAAACGTGAGCTATAAACTTTGCTTGAAAAATTATTTTTCCATACTTGGAAAAACTTAGGGAAAAATCCCAAAATTTCACATTTCATGTAAAAATCCTTAACTTAATTCATAAAATCCAAAATCATGGATTTATGCTTCGTAAAATCATTTTAGGTTGAAAACCGTCTTTGGAACGATTTTCATAACCCAATCACTTATTTGAAGTTGAAAAACCATTTTCTAAAATCATTTGTTAAACTTGTGGTGCAGGAATTTCGGATTCCTGAGCACCCTTCATAAAACAATTTCCAATTAAAAATTGGTGTGTAATCTGAAAAAGTTTTCTTCACGAAAGTTCTAGCTCTCAAAAAATGCTAAAACTTTCGTGTTTTACAAAACTCCTAATTCGGCCTAGTTTCGTACCAGTTTTGAGTTGAAACTGGCTGACTCCTGGACCGAACTGGGTCTGGGGGCTTAAATGCTTAGCCACGGGTTTTGGCATTTTTGAAGGCCATTAAAGCCTTATTTTGGAAAACGGCTTGCCTAGCCCCCTAGAAAAAGTTGTTCTGGACAGCTTTCATGTTTTACGTTTTCCCAAATTCGGCCTCTAAAGGCCTGTTATTTTTCGTTTACGAAAACTGGGTAGACTTAGTCCGAATCTGACCAGTTTTCATGTTACTTGATTTTACGCGTCCTACTTCGCGGAATCTAACTCAACCGATCACTCGGGAGCCTAATTGAACATCATGCACGTTAACTAACGTCCCACATGTGTTGACATGTCATCCCCTCGTGGTCATGCAAACCAAATCCGGACTACTTAAACCTAGGTTTGCATGTGTTCTAGGGTTGCATAACATGAACTTGCATCAAACAAACCAAACCGAAGCTAGGTCTAACCTCCTAGCATTCATGCCTTACTCGGCTGCCTAGGGCAGGGACAATACTAACCAATTTTTCATGCAAACAAAGCATTCATGAAAGCATAAAACATAGCACACATGCACACAAAAATCATGCATACTAACTAGCTAACCATACACCCTAATCAAGCATCACACCCCTAGCTAGACATAACCAAAATCTTGAGCTTATGCCCTTACATTCTTGCTTGAAAATACATCATAAATACCCAATTTAAAGCTTGAACCAAAAGCTTAAGGTTTAGGGCTTTACCTCACAAAAATCCGGAAGTTGGTTCACACTAAGGGAGCCGAACTCCCTTGGCTGCTTGGCTGCTCCTTTGCAGCCGAATTCCCCCCCCCCCCCCCCCCACCAAAGGGCTCCAAATTTCAGCCATGCACATACACACGTACACATAATCAATCCATGAATCTTGCATGGAAATTTCTTGAAAAAAAACTAGGGTTTTACCTTTTCTTACCCATGACTTTGGCTATGGTTTTGGATCCGAAATCCTGTCCCCTTTATTGGCTGCCACTGCACATGGATTTGGGCTCCCAAATTGCACCAAAATTTTTCACCATCCTTGGTGACTTCTTGCAGCCATGGCCGAGCCCTCTTGGCTGTCCAAAACCCATGAAAATTTTCTGCTTCTTCTTGGCCGAAACTCATCTCCCACCAAGGCACAAAAATCACTTGGCTCATGGTTAGTTTCTTCTTCCTCTTGCTCGGCTACACACCATGGTTGGACCCGAAATTTTCTCACTTTTTCTCCTCACTAACCCACGGCTTCTTGGTCAGAAAATCTGGAAAAATTTCCAGATTTTCCCTCCTTGCTCTATGCTCAAAACCGAGCACTCCATGGAGGATCACATGAGATTTTTCCAATCTTTTTCTCTTCCCTTTTCTCTCCCTCATGGCTCACGGATTTTCTGGAGAAAATTGGCCATAAATTGGCTGGTTTTCTGGAATTTCCAGCAGCAAAAATCAGTCCACAATGGGTTTATTTATAGGCTTTTTTGAAACTTTTGAAAATTGCATTTTGACCCCACAATTTTCCAAATCTTTCACTTGTGACCCAAGGGTGGCCGGCTGTCCAAAGCTCAGCAGCAGCTGGCTTTGCTGATGTCATGGCTAACCTTACTTGCTTATATCATCGCTTACCTCACAATTTTCTAAAATTACACTTTTGCCCCCAAAAATGGAAATTCTTGCAAAAATGCCCTCTAGGTGTCCGATTGTCCTAAAAGTCAACACACCCATCCTATTTTATGATTTCACCATCTCGGTGATTTCATACGCTCATATTGTCAAATTTCTAAAATTTACACTTTTGCCCCAAAAGTGAAAATTTTTGCATTTATGTCCATAAACTTCATAATTGACCATAATGCTTGCTTTTCAAGCAAATATCATTCTTTTCATGGTTTTATGTGATTTTCTCATACTTAAATCACATATTTTCTAAAATTACGTTTTTGCCCCAAAAGACAAAATCCTTTCATTTTCACCCCCAAAAGTGGCCGGTCCTTATTCTTTTCTTGCAAGGCAAGTCATTGCCTCATTTTGACATCATCTATCGATGTCACTGAACATACTTCACATATTTTCCAAAATTTACACTTTTGCCCCAAAAGTGAAAATTTTGACATTTTTGCCCTTTGACTTTGACTAGTCCTTTTGAGTGATTTCTTGACTAAAAATGTCATTCTTGACCTTAACTAATGCTAGGGATGCTTGATTTCTAGGATGTTTCTACTGTCTACTTGGGCTATCTCGCCCATACTGACATATTTTGCAGTAGTTTCTCATACCGCATTATTTTTCACTGTCGAGTCAACCGTTGACCACTTTTGGTCAAACTTTGACTTTCTTGATCAAAGTTGACTTTTTCGGTCAAACTTTGACTTTTTCGGTCAAACTTTGACTTTTTCGGAACTTTGTCCTATTTCGTCCTTTTCGACCTGAAAGGGCGTTTTCTAACCTTGAAAATATGTTCTGAGTCTTATTGAGCCATAAGACTTCGTAAAACGTGTGAAAAACTCTTAACTGAGTTTTTCCGTAAACATCTCAACATATGCTCATAATTCCTTTAAAAGAGGAAAAATGGCAATCATGAAAATTCTAGGTATCACATTACCAAGAGGAGGCCGAGCAAGAGGAGAAAGAGAAAGAGGTAAGAAAAACTTGGATTTTCTTCTTGTGATATTCGGTTTTAGAAGGAGCAACAAGAGCTAACAAAAATTTATTGGATCTCATTTTTTTTCTTAGAGAAGCCGTGGGACTAGAAGGCTAGAAGGAAGGAAGGAAATCTTTGGATTTCAAAACCCTAACTTGGGTTTGAGGTACAACTCTTAAAACCATTTTGAAATTAGGTTTCATTTAAGTATTTTGATGGTGATTCAAGTGGTTTGTAAGGACATAAGTCCATTTTAAATTTTCAGCCCTATTGTTGGTGTGTGTACTTGATTAGGGTTAGGGTTTTGGTTGGCTTGATCTATTATTTGCTTACTTGATTTATGCTTGCTTAATGATGGATTTTTCATGCTAGATATTAGGTTGTATGTCCCCCCCAAGATGTGGCCAAAAATCTGCTCTTGGCAGCCATGAGAGCATGCTAGATTTAGGGTTGGTTATGATGATGCTTGTATGTGTTAATGCATGTGCTAGAGCCAAGCAACCCTAGGTTGTTAATTTTCAGATTTGGGTTGCATGGGTTGAATGAGATGGATTTATGGGTTCCAATGGGACGTTAGAAGTGCTGCTTGTTGTTGTATAAGCTCCCGATGTGATCGGTCGAGATAGATTCCGCGAAATAAGACGTAAGCCGAACTAAGCAACCGAAACTGCCAATTCGGATTCGAATCTGGCCAGTTTCGGGAAAGGGTAATTTCAAGGCCCTTAGAGGCCGAACGGGGAAAAACTTAAAACACAAAAGTTGCTCAGAACAACTTTTACTAGAGAGTCGCCACGTGAACAGAATCTCGAAATAAGGCTCCAACGGCCTCCGTTTTCATCAAAACCCGTGGCTGATCCCTGGGACGGTCTTCACCCAGTTTTTCAGGGTCAGTCAATTTTCAAATAAAAACTGGTACTAATCTAGACCGAACTGGATTTTTCATAAAACATTAAAGTTTTAGCATTTTTCGAGATCTACAACTTTCGTGAAGACAAGTTTTTCAAATTCTAAGCCGATTTTTAAACTTGGCATGTTTTATGGAAGGTGCGCAGGGAGTCCGAAATCCTGCACATGAGTTTTACGAAAATGTTTTCTAGAAAAATTGTGAAGTGCTTTTAAACGGTTATTTTAGCTTCGGAAACTGTTCCAAAGGCAGTTTCCGGCCCCAAATGATTTTATAAAAGATCTATTTCGAAAACCATGAATTTTAAGGGCTCGGGTTTGAAATTCCACATTTTTCCAAGAAGTGAAGAAAAGAGGGTTTCATACCGAATAGTTTCAAGTTAAGGAAAATGATGAGTTTGAGCCAAAATATTTTCTAGTTAAAGAAATTAGAATTTTTACAAGCAAAATAAAGGATTTTTGGAAAGTAATTACACAAGATTTTCCAAAAATAAGGAAGAGGAATTTTAAAGATAAAATTGGTAAGCAAGCCGATTACGAACGGTAGCCGGATTATATCCAAGTTACAAACCCAAGGATAACCAAGGGTTGACTAAAGGTTGACCCGAGGTTAATTTAGGCTAACCTTAAGGGTTACCCAACATAACCCTAAGGGATACCCACATGTATAATTGGGCTAAGATTTAAAGGGTTAATGGAAATAACCCAATAACAAGGATGTATGAGCAAAGCCCAATAATAGAACAAGGCTCTAACCAAAAAGGTTACCCAACGTAACCTCTTAAGGAGTTATCAAAACTCAATAAAGACTGAGGGTTAAGGTGGCCAAGATGGATATCAAGTATAAGGGACATACAACCAAAAGTAGATGTGAGTGTTGGTAGGTCACCAACACCTTACAAAGGATCCTGATCCTATATTTTTGGTATATCAGGAAAGTGAATTGCTGTTACCGGCAAATTTAAGGAACGCAACTTTAAGGATACGGCACTAGAGGTAAGTACAAACCTCACCTGCAGTATGAAAGCTAGTAAATTATGTTCAAGTATGTGGTTTTCAAATATGCTGCAAATTGTTGTGTGCTATATCTATGAAATTCCATGCTTTATAAAAAGTGCTATTCTTGCAAATTCTATGTTTATAAGGAGTGTTATTTTTACAAAATGATATGTTTATAAAAAGTGCTATATTTGCAAAATGTCATGTTTATAAAAAATGTCATGATTGCAAATGCCATGAATGAAAAGAATGCCATGCCATGTTATGAATGAGATAAAAAGTATGTTATCATATAGTGACATCATAAGGTATGTTCACTAAGGATAAATAACATGGTAAGAAATCACAAGTAAAGTGTCGTACCGACCTCCCATAAGGTGGAGGATTTTTCATGTTCAAGTAAAGGATTCACCCTCTCGTTGATGCGGGAGGGTGTAATCACCCCATGTTCCCAGAGCAGTTAGGGACCTTGCAACCCCTAACTGTATCTGGAGGCGCGCTAAATAAATGATGGTACGTACACTATGGGGCCCATAAGAAAGATAAGTTCAAGTTAAAAAGGGATTGCATAAATGGAACATAAATGGTTCACGCATATGCATATGATGATGTATGCTTTTAAGATGTTTTAATTGTTTTGTGAGATTATGTTTGTGCTTACTGGGCGAAAGCTTATCAAGATATATTTCATACTGTAGGTAAGAAACCTGCAGCCTGAATGGTGGGCATTGTGTGGGTGATGTGGCGGCGGATGAAGGGCGGTGTGGATACCACTACGCATTATTTCCGCAATCTTTTGATAAGTTAAGAAGTTTTATATATAAGTATATATCTATGATGAAAACAAGTTTTGTGCTAAGGTATTTTGGAACTAAAGACTTCAAGTAAATTTGTTACTTCAGTAGTAATGATCTATTATTAATGACAAATGCGTTTCATAAGTATATTTCAAAATATATATATATTCCTAATTTTCAAGTAAAGTTAAGTTAAGTAAGTAAGGTGGCGGCCCTACGTAGTAAGGGAGCGTCACAGTAACAGCTGTCTATGTCGTAATCTTTCACTAGTTCGAGCCATCTTCTTTGTCTCATATTGAGCTCCTTCTGTGTGAATATATACTTCACACTATGATGATCCATATAAACTTCACACCTAGTACCGTAAAGATAGTGTCTCCAAATTTTGACTGCAAATACTACCGCCGCAAGTTCCAAATCATGCGTCGGGTAGTTCTTCTTATGATCCTTAAGCTATCGTGAAGCATAAGCAATCACTTTTCCATTCTGCATGAGAACGACTCCCATTCCTATCTTGGAAGCATCGCTATATATCACGAAGTTCCCTTTCTCTACAACTGGGATTGAAAGGATTGGAGCACTAGTCAGCTTACTTTTTAGCTCTTGAAATGTTCTTCACACTTTGCAGTCCATTCGCACTTCTTTCCCTTCCTTATAAGTGCAGTGAGCGGCACTGCGATCTTAGCAAATCCCTCGACGAAACATCGGTAGTAGCCTGCTAAGCCGAGGAAACTACGTACTTCGGTGACATTCTTCGGAGCTGGCCATTTACTTACTGCTTCAATCTTGGCCGGATCTACGGATATGCCTTCCTTAGAGACCACATGTCCTAAGAAGTGAACCTTCTCCAACCAAAATTCACACTTCGTGAATCTAGCATAAAGCTGGTTCTGCTTTAGAATCTGTAAGGCAATCCTTAGGTGCTCTTCATGCTCCTCCTTTAATCTTGAAGAAATCAATATATCATCTATAAAGACAATAACGAACTTATCCAAGTAATCCTTGAACACTTGATTCATTAGGTCCATAAAGGCAGCTGGAGCATTTGTCAATCCAAATGGCATAACAAGAAACTCGTAGTGTTCATATCGCATATGAAAGGCCGTCTTTGGAACATCTCCTTCCCTAATTCGGAGCTGATGATATCCTGATCGCAGGTCAATTTTTGAAAAAATTGAGGCTACTTTCAATTGGTCGAACAGACCGTCGATCCTAGGCAAGGGATACTTATTATTGATGGTAATCTTATTCAATTCCCGATAGTCAATGCACATCCTAAGAGTGCTATCCTTCTTTTTCACAAACAAAACTGGGGCTCCCTAGGGTGAATAGCTCTGACGGATGAATCCTCGATCCATGGGCTCTTGCAACTGAACTTGCAATTCCTTAAGTACAGCAGGTGCCATCCTATAAGGTGCCTTAGATACTGGTGCTGATCCAGGAAGTAATTCAATCTCGAAAGAGATCTATCGCTTTGGTGGTAGTCCTGGCAAGTCTTCAGGAAGAACTTGTATAAACTCCTTGACTATCGGTACTTCTTCTAGCCTACTCTTGGTTTCCTGCGTCTTATCCACCATGTTGGCTAGAAATCCAATACATCCTTCTGCCAACAACTTTCTAGCCTTTAATGCAGAAATAAACATTTTCGGCTGTTTTGGAGTCGATTCTCTAAAAATAAACTCCTCGCCTCCAATTGGCTTCAACGTGACAACGCGACGCTGGCAGTCTATAACTGTGTTGTATTTCCCCAGGAAGTCCATACCCAGGATGACATCGTAGTCGTATAGGTCAATGATGATCAGATTGACATACATTTCCCTACCACATATAATTATTGGGACGTGACGTATCTAATAATCAGACAACAAAATTTCCCCGGAGAGTAATGCAGTTTTGAAAGTTCTTCCAATCCCATCGCTTCCTCTACCTAGTTTCTTAGCAAACTTAGGCGATGTGAATGAATGCGTAGCTCCAGAATCAATTAACACGTAGGCATCTTGTTGAGCAAAAGGAAGCTGACCTATCACCACCGTGGATGGTCTAGCTTGAACATCTTCCTTGGTGTAGGCATAAATGCATCCTTGTGGTTCTGGAGCTTCAAGTCTGCCTTGAGAGATTGCAGGTTCTTCAAGCTTCATCTGTGCTGCGTGAAGCTGATATCCCTGTCCTTTCTGATGGTTCTACGGACTCTGGAAATTAACATTGCAGTTCCTTGCATAGTGGCCTTCCTTGCCACACAGATAACAGCGATTTGTTCTAGCTCGCAATCTCCTGGGTGCTTCTTCCCACATTTCTGACAAGTGGGATTACTGTTGTTATCAGGAGTATTCTTTTTCTGGGGAAAATTCTGTTGATTCCCCTGTCCTCCAGCATTCCATTTCCTCTTATGTTGGTTATTGTCGTACTACTTGTTGTTGCCGTGTTGACTAGACGATCCTCCTTGACCTTTCTACTGCGGAGTTTGGCTTGGTCTGGCCTGGTTCTGCTTAGCTAGGGCTTTTTCTTCATTCTTATCCTTAAAGAACTTAGCCCGTTGTGCTTTGTTTTGTCCTACCCAATACTTAGCTCGAATTGCCCGACTAACACATTCGGCAACAGTGATTGATGGATAGGGGCCACTGCTAATCACTACCGCCAAATCCAAGCGGAACATCCTCATCATCCTTCTTACTTTGTCCCTCTCGGAACTGATAAGGTGAGGGCAGAGACATGCTAGCTGCTCAAGCTTTCTAACAACTTCAACTACAGACAAATTTCCCTGATGAAAATTATTAAACTCATCCTGCTGAGCTTCCATGACCTCCATGTTGAAGTATTTCTCCTTAAATTCATCAACAAAGTCCTCCCACGTCATTTAATAACATCTCACCGGATCTGGACTGTTTCCTACTAGAGGCGAGCATCTTTCCTTAGCATAAAGGATGCACAGAGGACTTTCTCTTGATCATTGAGCCTGAGGAAGTTCAGGACAACCTGGAGGTCAATCAACCAGTTGTCTGCCTCAATCGGGTTTGTTGACACTCAAATTCCGATGCCTTCATGCACCGAAATCTGTCATATAATTCTTCCGGAGTTCGAACCAGGGGTACTGGTGGAACAACTACGGGCGCAATAGGTGCTTCAGGGGCCATAGGGTTTTCTGGAATCACCAGGTCAGCATCAGGAATTTCCGGTGCAACAGGCTGATCCTCAGGTGCTGGTGGTAGCTTGGCATCAGGAGGTCCCTGATTCTACTGAGCCAATTGAGCTCTAAGCCCACCTATCTGTTGTTGGTGAGCTAACATCATTTGCCTCAGTTCATTCATCTGGGCCGCGAGATCAATGTCATGGGTTTGTGCCATTCTACGCTTTGGTGGCATGGTTCTATACAAAAATAATAATAATAATAAATCA
>CM046380.1:7660500-7687500 GCA_025413485.1 Ficus microcarpa | reverse complement strand
GGGTCTTAGGAAAGGTTTGGGACCACGCCGAATGAGAAGGATCAACATTTTAATTTTAATTTTAATTTTAATTTTAATTTTTGTTAAAAGGAAGAGGTAATTATGGAAATATGATGGATATGTGTAGGATTTTTACTCGAGAATTTATACATTATAGCATATCTTTAAAATCTATTGTTAAAAAAAAAAAAAATAGAAGGTTTGATAATTGAAGGAAAATTATAGCATATTTTTAATTTATTGAAAGTTGAATTCCTCTTTTGCCCCTAGGAACGTTTGTCTGCTTCATAATTAGTGTCTGCAGAAGTTTCGGCGAGCTTGCGACGTGCCCACGGTGACTGCAGAAGTTCCAGTGACATTGCGATGCACCGACGGTGACTACATAAGTTCCGGTGACCTTGCGATACTGTGACGGTGACTCGAAATCCTCAGACAGGCAAGATCGATGGCATCTTGGTTAGATCGCGATGTCCAACAACAAGACGAGATCGCGAACGATCTCTAATCACGGTAAAGAAACAAAGGTCGCGATCTCCGTCCTCAAGGTTTGCGCGCTCAATGCCGGTCTCTAGATGAAGCATGCTTCTCCAGTATTCGACAATGTGGCGGTGGCGGCGGCTTCAAAAGCTTCACAAACGATCTCCGTCGTCCGTGACTCGACTTTCTCGAGCTCGATCGCGAAGTCCAAAACATGCGCGTTTCTCAGATTTTCGGCGATATGGGGACGGTGGCGGTTTGCCAAAGCTTCGTGACCTGTTCTCTGGCGATATGGGTATGGTGGCAGCGGCGGCGACGGCAGTAATTGGAGATTTAAAGTTAGAGTTTGATTAAATTTGGGCTAAATTTGGGATACTTTTGGGATAATATTTGTAATTTTAATAAATTTTTGTAAATAAGTAAAAGTTTGTTTTTAAAATAAAATATTGTTTTAAAAAATAATTATATTATTTAATGGAAATTTTCATATTTACATATAAATACTAATACTTATTTGATAAATATTTAGCTTTACTCTTTATATGACAAATATAAAATGCAAGATAAAAAAAGGATTTACATGTAAATACCATTATTTATTAGTAAATATGTGTATTTACCAAACAAATTAAGATTCAAAACAATACATATTGCACTAAAAATAATGTAAATATTTTATAATTTAAGAAATATTGTAAATAAGTAAAGATTATTTTAATTAAATATTATTTTAAAAATATTTTACTTATTTAATTGAAATAAATATATATAAATTTAATTACTGATATAATGTTTAAGTTTAATTTTTATCTGAAAAGTTTAACATACCAGACAAATAAAGGATTTACGAGTAAATACCTTTATTTCTTAATAAATATTTAGATTTACTGGTAATTATGTTAAATTTAAAGGAAATTTATTTAATGTTATAAAAATATTTACTTTTAAATAAATGTATTTACCTAGAAAATGAACAACAAAAATACAAATATTTACAAGTAAATCTTGCCTTTACTGAATTAAAACATAAAAAATCTAGAAAATGGAATAAACTTATTTTCTTGATAAATTCCATTACTTATTAGTATATATAAAACCATGTAAAAATTAATATTTACCAATAAATAAATTTATTTTCTTAGTAAATAAATCTTCGTTAAAATGGTATTTATGAACCAGGTAATAAATATTACTATTTACTAAATAGTAATAAATAATAATATTTTATAGTAAATATGATTTTTTTTTTTTTGCCTTTTTTGCTACAATAGTTTTTTATTTACTTGTAAATAAAATATTTAATGAATTAAAAGAATAATTTTGTATTTTTATTTCCTTAATTACAAATTTTTTCCTTAATTTATATATAAAAAAACCAAAAAAAAACCCCCAAATCCCAAATTAGAAAAAAAAAAAAAAACCCCAAAAACCTTAGATCTAACCTAGATCTAATTCCATGTCGCTGGAAAAGGCCTGACAAATTCAGTGACAGAGACAGCTAGCAATCTCGTGGTGGGTGATTGTTGATTGTCGCTTGGGGGGATTCAACAGAGAGATAGGAGTTTCGACAAGGTCGCAAAATCACGATCGCAAGGCCTTAACCAAAAAGGTGCTGGAGAAGAATACATCATTGGAGAAGACGATGACCTCGGTGAGTTGGAGGAAGTAGCCGTGTGAGGGATGGCCAGTGATGCTGAGTAGATGCCAGTAAGGAAGATAGCGATTTTGGATCACGATTCTAGTGATTTGGGTTTAATTGGGACGATGAAAGGACAGTGGCGACCGTGACTTTTTTGGCGTGGGGAGAGAATGGACTACAATGCAATTCTCCGACAAGGGGTGGCAGAGAGAGAAGAGAGATTTGTCGAGAGAGAAATTTAGGGATTTTTTTTTTTTACCTTGCTATTTTATCCTAATTATGCTATTTGGTAGCAATAGTTTAGTTTATGCTATTATTTTAAAAGCTTATATCGTATTATGCTATTTTGACTATCTCTCTTTTTACCCTATTTAATTATTGATTCAGGTTTTTGTCTTATCGACCACTTTTTATTTGATATTGTAAGATGACAAAAATCTTAAACCCATTATAAATAAGGTTATATTCTAGATATGAACTTTTTTTTTTTTTTTTTAGGCATTCCTCAAAAAACCCTAAGAAATTTCCTTTACCTTCACACAAGCCTTTCACGAGAGAATTACACCAATACCCCTATATTTTTTCAAAATTACAAGGACATCCCCTTAACCAAAACTAATACATCAATCACCCCTAACTTTTTAAGAAAATTATAGAGACACTCCCTCGATTAGTTAACCGTTAATTATGCTCAAAATACCATAAATGCTCATACTTGCATTAAAAATGTCTTCAGCTACATCTGGAGGTATAAAATGATATTTTTACCCTTATGTAACACCAAAAACCATTTTAATTGATTTTTAAACATTCCTAATCATAATTTGTTTTTTAAATCCCTTTTTTTATTTTGATGGACAATTTACACTTATTATTATTATTATTATTATTTCCCTCAAAGTTCCCTTTTTCATCTTTAAATATTTTTTAAACAAAAATACTCAGCTATTCTTTTCAATTTGTAAACAGTGTCTCCAAAACTTTTTCTTTTTTTTTTTTTTTCCAACTAACTGCTAAAGGTTGCAGCAGTGCTTTTATATAACTGCTTTTAGAAATGCGATTGTTCACTAAAATCACTCCTACCATTTTAATGGAAATAAATACATAATCAACAGGGATCGCCTTCAAAGGAGCACGGCATTAAATATACCTAGCATGGGTTCAATCGCTACATAGAGTGCATTAAAATAAAATAACATGATAATTAAAATTCCAAAGAAATTAGTAATGAAATCCCAGATCTTTTCGTTAAAAAAAAAAAAAAAAACCAGATCTTTGAAGGCTGGACGACGTGCGTAGGAGGCGGGCAGCGGCGACAGCAACAGCTCATGGTGGGGGTGAGGCGACGGTTGATAAAATCAATGTTTGTGATTTATGAAGGGTATTTTAGTCATTTTAAATGTAAATTTAACATAATTAAAAAGAGGGGGGTGTTGGTGTGATTAGTTTTGATCAAAGGGGTATCTCTATAATTTTGAAAAACACAAGGGGTGTCAGTGTATTTCTCTCAGCCTTTCACTTACTAGTCTAACAAATTTTCCAATATCAATATGCAGTTGGCTTTTATTATTATTATTATTGGAAGAGTGTTATGCTCTGTCAAAATTGTGACATATGAGAGTAGTTCTATTAGAGGCTAATAATTTGTTGACTTCACTTCACATTAAAGTATTTTCTATTATATAAGAGTAAGAGACCTATTTGAAACCAACACACCGTCCCGTGACGTTGTATAATTGAACAAAAAATATTGTATGATTGAACAAAAAGACTTACGGTCAAGAATGGAAGTGTGATTTAGACAATGTCTTCGATTCCCAACTAATTTTATTTTTCTAATAAAAAAAAAAAAACTTGACATTGTCATCACGTTCCCTCTTTCTTCTCTGGATTTTTGGAGTCCATTGATAAAACAAAAATGACCTAACTCAAAACCAACGTAAATAATGGGGCTCAATTTCAATCTCACCCCTTACATGCTCAACGCCATCCAGTTCATTTGTTAAAGATACATATCGATTAAGCCATGAAATTTTGTTTGGGGGGCTAATAACTACATGGAAAATTTTTGAGGGACATGAATAGGATTTTTCATTTTTTAGGTGGGGCTTTACGCAACTTTTCATCTATAAACTCATTTATATTCATAACTAATGGCCCGTTTGGTATTATATCTTAAACTCATATTTTTCATATCTGTTTTTGTCTTTTTCTAAAAAGTCAACAAAAATTATAACTAGTTTTTAAAAAGTCAATCAACTCAAACTTAAAAATTTCAACTCAAACCGTTTTACTGGACCTAAATACGAGAAAAACAAATCTGAGGGGGGTGGCGGCTAAGGCCTTAGTTGTCTCCGTCCATTGATATCATAGTGGAGATTATGGAGCATCAAACTTTGAACGCATCTTAAAAGAGAAAAAAGACAGGTATTATAAACTCCGGACCACTTTAATTAGTAGTAATTCCAACTAATTACTAGCCAAATTATTAAACAAAATACAGTCAAAGAGATAGGGATTTAGATGGCCTACAACTCTATGACAATGACCCATTGAAGAAACCCACCAGAGATGTGCCCCTTCCCCACCAACTCCTACCAAAGACACAATCAAAAGAAAGCTTTTCTTTTTTTTTTTTTTTTGGCAAGATTACTCGTGAAGTTTTCTCCAAACACGGCTTAGTGGTAGGGAGCTATGTGACCAAACACAAGTTGAAAGTAGCCACGTCATAAACATTGACTTAGGAGAAGAAAAGGTGGTGTGGTTTTAACACTTGTGCCCTAAGTTTCGTTTGGTTCACCAGTTTAAGTTCGAAATGTTAAGTTTCAATAGTAATTTTTGTTGACTTTTCAGAAAAGATAAAAAACTTTTTCAGAAAAAGACAAAAACTGAGATAAAAAATTTAAGTTGAGATGGCGAAACAAACGAAGGCTAAATTTTCGTTGAATCTTTTTCTTTCTTCACAATTAAATCCATGAATTTTAAAAAATTTTAGAAAATTTTGTGACTGATTTAAGGAGTAAATTGGGAAAAAAAGAATTAAACAATTTAAAAGACAGAAGTGGCATATTATGAGAAGTCTAGGAATATATGCAATCTGATTTGAGACGCACGCCTCTCCATCTAGCGTCTACTCACATTTAAAAATTTTAGATTTCATTCCTAAAGTTTGTGTGAAATTTCAATCGTTTCCTATTGATTTTAGTTGTGTCCCCCGTTGTGTAAGAAAAATCACAATTGTGTCCCCATTAATAATTGAAAAATATTTTTTCTTCATTAAGCACATGTATTAAAAACTTGTAACTATTCCGTTCAAAACTTTGCCTCCGTTAACGATTAATTTGATTACTATTATTTTGTAATTTCAGAGACAATTGAGTTGATCACTTACTATATTGAAAATTCAAAAACAAAATTGCTGAGAAAAAAAAAATGTCCAGAGACTCGAGTACTAAAATCACAAAAATTACGGGACACAAATGCTAGAAACCTCCAAAAAAAAAAAAAAAGTTAGAGAGGGGTCAATAATTTTCTGATCCTAGAGATGAAGGTGGGAATCATATGGTGAGAATTTTAGCAGGGATAAGTCTGTGACAAGAGGATGGGTGTTTGTGGGAAGGAGCAGGGCATGAATGAGATAATTGGTGGTGATATGTGGTTGTCATGTGTCGGAGAGATCCTGAAACAGCTTGGCTTTGGCAACCTAGTTTTTCCCGACGATATGGTTCGTTTTATCATTCAGGACTTTATGTGATTGATTTTTTTGTTTTGTGGTACATAAATTTGTATGCAATAATGATAAAGTTTTCGTCGTCTTTTCTTCGGGTATTTTATTTTATTTTTTTTCGTTATTTGTAATAACAAAGGTAGTTTTTCCAGCTTCTAAGTTGGTTGTTTATCCGTTATATCTAAGTCTTGATGGTGTTTTCGTCTTTCTAAAGTTACTTCTATGTATAGTTAGTAACGATCATAGTGCTACTTAATCTTGACTCTCAATTGATAAGGAAAATCAATTGATTGTCAGAGTTTTGTCAAAAAGAACTTTATATTTGTTCAATTTCAACGTGCCAGGATATATACCCATCATCGAGCCTTAAGCATACATATTTTCTTTTGAGCGTCATCAGATTTTACTGGTAGATCCGTCCTTATTGAAAGGTTTTATCTCTTGTAATACAAAGTTTTTTATATTTGATTTATTTGTATCTTCTTATTGAGTTTAATGAAATTTTCTCATTCAAAAAAACAGGAAAAAAAAAAAAAAGAAATTTGCAATCAATTCAATAAAAGCCTTTTGCATAGGCGAGTATTCAAATGTGCAATTCACTTAAAAAAAAAAAAAAAAAAAAAAAAAAAAAAAAAAAACATGTTCACTTGTTTGTGTTTGGTTAACTATACACATATTTAATGTTTTCAGTTATGATAAGATATTGAGATAGAGAAAAAAGTAGTTGTGATAAGATAAGTTGACAAAGAAGTTAATTATTTATGGCAGATGAAAAATAAGGTACTTATTTATTGTCTCTCTGTTTTTTTTTTCCCCTTGTAAAGTAAAGGGTTCAAATTCACCAATGATTTAATTAAAAAGTAGACGGCGAAGCAAATAATTGATATATACTCATGCATGCAACAACAACATATCTTTTTCAAAACCTAATATTAAATTAGTAGGTAAAAAATTAGAGATTTTCTATATGTACCTGGTTTTATATTAATAAGGGGATGTTTGGTTCACAAGTTCGGTTCGAATTAAAATGTACTTTTTTATCTCAATTTTTGTCTTTTTCTGAAAATTTTTTTTATCTTTTCTGAAAAGTAAACAAAAATTAATATTGAAATTTAAAATTTCCAACTCAAACTCGTTCACCAAACGGACCCTAAAACTCTGAATCTCAACTCTTCCGCCTATGGAGGCTCCATTTTGGTAAATAATCAGATCTAATTCTATCCCCTTATCCCTCTGAAAGCTTTTTTTTTTTTTTTTAAAGGACAACGCAACCCACAATCTAACTCTTAGGAGCAGTTAAATTCTACAATATTACGTTTTGTTTTGTATATATGCATATTCTTTAACTAATGAATAAGTCATATAAGTTTTTTTCAAGGAAATACTAAATAAATTAATTGAGCCGTTTTAAAAGGAAATATATGTCATATACATTGAGAAATTTATGATATTAATAATTGTATTTTTGTCATGTCACTAGATACTATAATTTTGGTAATTAGACTGTTTTTATAATTTTCTAATGTATGAATGGGAGAAATTTTGTGTCGTTTGCTGTAAATTTCAAAGTAAATACTTACACGCTAGAAAAGAGCAAATATTTACCAATATAACAAAAATACAATTCACACTTATACAGGTTTGTCACATTTGATGAACCTTCGTTGACCAAATTGGGTCCAAATCTAAGCCCATCAAAACAACATCACTTGATCAGGCCGGGTTAGATCAGCGCCTGTTACGGGATGGAAATTTACGGGCTTATTTGCTCAGTTAGTTTAATTCAAACTAAACTGTATTTTTTTATCTTAATTTTTATCTTTTTTTAAAAATTCAATAAAAATTATAACTAATTTTTAAAAATTCAACCAACTCAAACTTAAAAATTTTAACTCAAACCGTTTTACCAAACGGAGTCTACATTGGAGGCTTAAAGACGGCAATAAGTTATTAACCTTTAAAACTTAATTAAAATGTTTTATGCTTTTCTTTTCTTTTTTTTTTTTTTTTTAATTACTAACGATATATTTTTCACTAAAAGAAAGAAGGAAATAAAATGTTAATATTTAGCTAGTAATGCTATTTGGCTAATATTAATTTATATATGTTATTTATTCTTTGTTTTAAGTTAGTGTAATTTTTAAATAAGTTAAGTGATTTTCAAAATGTATACTTATAATAACGAGGAATGAGGCTGGTATGGAAAATGCTTCCCAGATGGAGAATCCCTGGCCCTCGTTCTCTTTAGATAGGGATGGGGGATTGGGGATGGTTTTAAGTGCCAAAGATAGGGATGCTATCCCCGTCCCTGCCTATTCCCATGACCATTTGCGTATATATATTTTAGGGTAAGTCTGCAGTAGAATCTTTTTATATACTTTATTGGTAGAGTTCCTTTTTAAGCTATTAAGATGTAATCAAACAGCTGATATGTTACTTATACATGATAGTTAGAATACATCTTATCTCATATTAGTATAAACTAAAAAATTTAAAAATAATATATACAAAAATAAATTAAAAGGAAAACACCACCCATTTCCTCTCCGGCAACCAATGACCTCCCCTCAAGCCAGATCTGGTCAACGTTTTTTTTGGGGGGGGGGGGCATCATTGCCGGCGTCGGGGGAGCTGTCGGTGGATGGTTGCAAGACATTTTTTTTTAATTTATTTTTTTTAATTTTTAGTATATAATATTATGGGTTAAAGTATATTATAGTTATCATGCACAAACCACATCTTAACCGTTCGATTATATTGGGACAGTTTAAAAATAAGATCTACCGATATGATATATAAATGAGATTTTATTACAAATTTATCCTATATTTTAAGAGAATATTATTTTTGAAAAATAAAAAAGAAAAAACTTGGGAATTTATTAATTTCTATATTAATTCCCCATTTTCTGTCTATTTTTTGATTTTTCCTTCTTTTATAATTGAAAGTTTGATAGAAAGAGTAATATTCAAAAAGAAATTAGGCTAGGGGGCATTTTTAGTCACCTAAATTAATAAATGGCCCAACTTTTTATATTTAACAAAATGATCGTTTGTCATTTTTTTAAATTTGATCAATCAGTGATTAACCATAAAATTACAATTGACCAATGGTCAATTAGTGATTGATTATGAAATTTGATAATTTACGTTATGGTCAATCAGTACTAACTGACTATAAATCAATCACTGATTGACCAAATTAATTATATTATGTCGTTAATCACTGATTGATCATTTAAGAAAATTGATTAAATGTTTTAGGAAAAAAAAAAAAAGGACCTTTTAACTTTTTTTTTTTTTAAATTAGCCATTTATTAAAAAAAAAACTTTGAAAAAGGTTATTTAACTATAAATCCTTATTCAAAATTCAGAAGGTATAGTAAGACTTTTTAAAATTCAAAAGATAAAGTGAAAGTGAATCTAAAAATTTGAGGCATAGATGAAAATAGTTTTTTAATCACTCCATATTTGTCGTAATTAGGAATAAAATTGCCATTTATTTATGTTTCAATTGGGTGGGAAATAAGTCAGTAAACCTTTTTTTAAGATTCTGTTAGTTTTCTAATTGACATTTTTTCTTTTTCTTTTTTTTTAAGGGATAGATATGTCTAATTTTCAATGCTTTAGGTAAGAAGAAGGAAAAGAAAAAAAAAAAAAAACAGGAGAGCACTAAGTTAAATATAAAAGGCTCTAAAATAGGAGATTCGAACTTTATTATATATTACAATCGAAGTATAAAATTACAGCGTCAGAATATGCATATAACATATACAAATTCAGGAGGTCACCAAGTAAATTGAAAATGAGGAAAATAATTATTTATTTAAAAAATCTAAGGGTGAATTTGGTAAAACAGTTTGAGTTGAAATTTTTAAATTTGAGTTGGTTGATTTTTTATTTGAATCTGAAAAAGTTTTTTGTCTTTTCTGAAAAAGTTTTTTGTTTTTTGTCTTTTCTGAAAGCTGGTTATAATTTTTGTTGACTTTTCAGAAAAACATAAAAACTGATATGAAAAATTTGAGTTTAAGATGGTGAGGCAAACGCATCGTAAAAAAGAAGATGCTTTATTTAATATTTCCATAATTGGAATACATTACCTCCTCCCAAAAAAAAAAGAAAAGAAAACATTTATTATTATTATTATTATTATTATTGTTATTCATTTTTGCCTTAGTCAAACTGACAACAACATTTCCATTCATCAATGCAAGCGCCATCGACAAAAGCTCCAAATTTTGAATCAACGCAGCTTTTAACGCATGTATCCTTTTCACAGTTATCCAAATCGATTACAAATTCACATTTTGGAAGACTGTCCACCCTTGCACCTATATTTTATCAATAACAAAACGTTAACAATAATAATAATAACAATAATAATAATAATAATAATAATAATAATAATGTAACCATTGACGAATCCTCATACATGTAAATGCACTTGCTTCAATTCACATTCTGAAAACTTTGATTTTGTTCTTAATTTTTTTGTATTTCAGCCACTAATCTTAGTTATGTTCTCATTTTGTAAGAAATATTATGTCCTCACTCAAAATTTAAAATAAATAATTGCATCCTTATTTTAACTTCGCCGTCACCGGCTACAACAACAATTTTGACAAACAATCTTACGAGTCTAGATTATAGATACTTTTGCAAAGCTAGAGATCAATTATAAATTATTCAAGATTAGTTTTTATAAGAATTGATTAATATATATATATATATATGTTTATACACAAACACACTCATTTATATATGTATATATATTTTGTGTACCTGAGGAAACATGCCAAGCACTTGACAAGACCAAGAAAAGCATTACAAGCAAAGGTAAAGAAAATGAGAGCTTCATCTGTGAGAATAGTGCAAATTTTTGTTTGAGACGTGTTGAAGTGTTTTGTTTGTCCATTTTGTCACTTGATAATCCAGTATATATTCATAGTATGGAAGATGCACGTAAATGGTCAAAAATTTTCAAAATGGTATATTTGGTAGGATTTTTTTCAATATTTTAACAACTGATTTTTTCCCTAAAAAAAAAATAATTTTTGGTTCTGATTTACATTTATGTTGTAATTAATCTTCATATTTTGGTAGATTATTTCTTACTAGTACGGTTGGTAATGATTCGTATATAAGCTGTACATTCAATTTTTTTAAAACTAAATATAAATTATAATTTAGCTTTATTTACGTAAATATTAGGAAAACTATGGTAGTGAATCTTGTCCCTTTTTAAGGTTCAAAATCACTATCTTATTCCTGAAAATTGATATAGCTTACATAATGGTATGTATTTTCATCAAAGATAGTAAACTTTAAAAAAAAAAAAAAAATTCTGGGGGTTAGGACATTTCAAAAAATGTATTTGACCGGTTGTGATTCCAATTAAAGATGTTACCTTTTTATATTTTTGGTAGGTTAATTAAAATTTTGACGAATTGTTTTGGAAAGGATTTCAGTTGTAAATTCAAATTTCCCTCATTTGTCAAATACCTACATAATCAAGCTTTATAACAATCAATTATTGTAATCTTCTAAATTTATAGTAAATTTGTATTTAAGTTGGTTTCTATGTCATTGACCCAGTATAATAGCTTGTAAATTATTATCATCATTATCATTATTGATTGCTTATTTAGCCCCTAAACTTTTAAGTTTTTGCAAGTTTGATACCTAGTCATTTTTTCATAGCTAGCATGCCCTCTATTAAAATGTTTGTACAATAATCATTTCAGTTAATTTTTGAACGGAATCTGTTAATAATTTGATCAAAAAGTGATGCTAACTGACGGGTTCCATCAAAAAATTAAAAGTAAGGACTATTTTAGTAAAATTTTTAATAATTTAGTGTCATTCCAGTTATAAAAAAAAGGGTACCAAAATTGTATAAATATAAAAATTTAGGGACCGACTTAACAATTTACACCTTATTATTATTATTATTATTTTTATTCTTATTATTAATGTTACATATTATTATTATTTTTATATTGCGCGCATACATATTTCAAAATAAATTAAGTTTTTACAATGGGACATCTTATTTATACTATTACTTTTTAACCAGTATGATCTATAAATATATTACACATTGTAAGTTTTAATATAAACACTCATAGATATATTAAAAAGTTAACTCGATTAAAAAACAGTTTCTATCAATATATTAAATAAAAGATCTTATTGTAAAAACTCTCGTAACACCAATGCTAAAGATTGCACTGGCATATTTTTTTAATCCAATTAGTTGGGAGCACGTTCATTGTTAATAGACCGCGTTCCTATTTTGTTCATTTCTAAAAATTTTTTATAAGATGGAAAAGAACAACTTATCGAAAAGAACAATTTTCTTATTGAAAATCTGGTAAGTGAGCAAGTCTGTTCGGAAAAAAAAAAAAAAAAATTTGTCAAACTAATTAGTCATTTAAAATTTAAATAGACTAAAGCACATTCATATACTAGTCAACGACAAGAAGTGGACATTCATGAAAATTCTAAATTAAATCGTAAGCTTCTGAAATTTATAGTAACTTTGCATTTGAGTTGGTTTCTTATTTAGCTCATTCTAGTTAAGGAATAAATTGTCGTTGATCCCTTTCAAAAAAATAAACTGTCACAGATAACTTCTGAAATTTATTGTAAAATTTTATTTAAGTTGGTTTTTTTTTTTTTTTTTAGCTCATTTCAGTTGATAGGAATAAATTGTCATTGACACCAAAATATATATATATATATATATATGTATATATATGTAACAATAGACGCGCGCATGCATATTGCAAAATGCAATGGCAATCTTATTTACATAGTCGACAGGAACGGTACTTCAGAATAAAATCAAAATGTTAAAAAATTAATTAAATGACTAACGATAATTATTACGAGTAAATATTATCATTACTAGTAGTATGTTTTGTGCTGAAAACTTTTGAGTATTTTTCACGATTTAATTATGTTGGATCTAGAACTATTCAATCAAATCAAACTGCTTGTTTTAGATGAAGTGCAAATCAACTAAAAATATATCAGTTTGGAAATTTTCAAATCAAACCAAAATATTTAAGGGATCAAAACCAAACCAGACTAAACCTAATGCCAGACTAAACCTAATGCAATTGGTTTAGTTTGATTTTTTTAATTGATTCGAACTAAAATTCATCAACCTCTTAATTATATTTGATGATGATGTGGAATTTTATATGACTTAATTATTATAGCAAGTTAAAAACCAGTTTATTATCTTAAGCATTAAGTAAACATATTTCTCTCTCTCTCTCTCTCTCTCTCTCTCTTTGGAAGTGGATAAGAAATATCGAAATTACTATTACAATTCCTCTTTATATCTACTCAGATGAGAAAAAAATTTGTCGTGATTGACATATTAGTGTTGTTTTCTCCTTTTTGCATCTATTATTTTTTTCAATTTTCCTTCTCACTTTTGTTTACATCAAATTGTTGTAAACCCTTTTTTTTTTTTTTTCTTTTCCACTAATTTTACTTTGAAAAAACATGTTGAAAAGTTAATTAGATTATCATGACATCATGCTTTTTACCAGAAAACAAAAAATATATATATATATTTTGTGAATAGAGCTTAATATTAGCATTTCATTTCGTGAACAATAGGGAAAAAAAAAATATTTATTTAAATTTCATTTGAGCAATGTTAGTAGGTTAAAAACAAGTTGCCTATCCAAAATCACATTAATAAGATCTCTAACTTCAATACTCATTTTTTGTCATAAATCTATCTTGCCAACTACTTAATTCCTTCCAACTATTTGATCTGAATCACACGGCTGAAAAAACAGTAACCACCGTGGCTAAAATCATTTGTTAAAATGTTGAAAACATCCTACCACATATATATATATATATATATAAATATATTATTTTGTTTGAGACGCGTTGAAGTGTTTTGTTTATCCCTTTATCACTTGATAATCCAGTATTTATAACGAAAGATTTTATAACGCTACTATAATGGCCATGATAATAATAAGTTGTTATACACCTACTCATGACGAAGCTTCTATAATGGCCATGATTTTAAGTTTAAATGTAATCTTCTAAAATTTATCGTAAATCTGTCTTTAAGTTGGTTTCTTATTTAGCTAGTCAAGGGATAAGTTGTCATTGACAAAAAGCAATTTAATTTATATTTATATATAAATAATGCATGAATATTGTAAAGAGTGGGTCAATTTACACCTCCCATTTTGTTTTTTCTGCCCATTTTTTAAAATCACTTACCATGTTAATTTTAGAGTTAAATAACTACTTATTCTACCCCTTAATTTTTTTTTTCCAAAAAATCCTTATAAATAAATTATTAACTATTTTCTTTCTCTTCCTATTACAGTCCAAATCTTTATACATTTTTTCCTTAATTTTTTTCAAATGTTCTATTCTGTTGTTATTTTCTAATTCATTTCCACGAGAATTTTTTTTTAAGAGACGATTCTTTTATTTTGTTTGTTATTATTGCTATTTTTCAATAATATTTGTAGCTTTATATTATAACTAATTTTTTGTTTTTTAAGAAATAACAAGCAAATGAAAGCACGTATCCATGATGCGGATATATAATTAAACATATTGATTTGATTGGGTATTCATTTTATAAATAATTAAGAGAATTTGTTAGGAATTTATGCAAACTCTGAATTGTGAGCTTTTTCTAATTATCTAATTAAATTATTAACAAAATTCATAACATTTTCAACCATGCTTGTGGAATACTCAGCTTCATCAATATATTATCCTCAAGTTTTTATCATCTCAAGAAAAAAGTATACTAAAAAATAAATTTATAGATTTTTATCTCAATATATAAACTGATCAAGAATTTTTATTTGATATCTAAAAAGAAAAAAAAAAAAGAAATCTTGTGAGAAAAAAAATTTAAAAATAAAAATAAAACAAACGTATTTAAAGAAAAAAAAACTGTGTAGAGGTTTAGATTTTAAGTGTGTGAAGAAAAAAGAAAGACAAATAATTTAGTTATAAGGGCTTTTTGGAAATCTAAGGAATGGAACATGTAATTTTTTTAATTCTAAAATTAATTTGTTGATGGTTTTGGAAAGTAGATGAAAAAACAAAATGGAGTGTGTTAATAAATTTACCCTATTGTAAAATGCACTATACTTTAATTGGTGTGAAGATATTGCAAACAAACCCTAACTTGAATACCAAAATAAATCTAGAAAATTGAATTGGTTCTATATTTCGTTTTTCAAATTGTTTTGCCCATTGTGCATATTTTAAAGGTTTTTTTTTTTTTTTTTAATTTTTTTCATGCTTTTCACTTTGAAAAAATGAGAGTTTAAATTTTTTTTTAAAGGGAAATATCTTTTAAATTAAAATGGGATGCAAATACTAGTATTTACGAAATAACCCCGTTGGACAAGAGGCACAAATTTTGATTAAGATCAATTTTAACAGTAAAATCTATTTAAGTTCAGTGAGGAGGATATAAGCACCCAGAGATGGGAGAATTCTTTAAATTCTTCTGTAATCCGATAATTCTTACTTTGTTTTATTCATATTTTGATTAATTACAAAAATTTTCCTTGAATTATAGGCATCATAACAGTTTACCGTTTGAATTTCAAAATGTGACATCCATTTCCCTGATCTTTATTCCGTTAACAAATTTAGTCTTTCTGTTAATTTAATGGATGGAAATTACCCTTATCAAGCACCAATTATTGAGATATTAAATACATAATTATTATTTTATCCTCTTTTCTAATACACATTTTAAGTTCTTTGATTAAAATTATTAGAAGTATAAGAAATAACATTTAAGAAAAAAAAAACATAAATGAACTCATATATAAGGACTTTATTTGTTAATGGAGTATAGATAGGGGGGGAGCGATTTTAAATTTGGGGGTTGAGGCAAAGTGTTGCATGGCCTATAATTTAGGGAAAAATTTTTAGAATTAATTTTCTTGTCATGTGCACATCACGTGAGCTTTTCCATTAGAAAACTAATGGCAAAGGGCAAAATTATTATGATTTCAAAGTTCGGGGGAAAAAGATATTATGTTTTGAAATTCGAAAGGTAAAGTGTTACAAATGCTATAATTTTCTTTCCAAAAAAAAGAACCTCTAATTTTGGGGATTTTTGTACTTAATCCTTAAAATTTTTAACTTTATGATCTATAAATATACGGCACATTGCAAATTTTCAACATAAAATACATCTACGAAAAAATTCATCTAATTAAAAAAAAAGTTCCTATTAATATTTTTTGGTTTGGAAAAGAAAAAAAAAAGAAAGATCGGTGGTGTACTCCTGTCCCAGTGATCAGTTCCTATTAGTAATATCAAATTAAGATCTTATCATAAAAACTCCCTCAATACCAATACCAAAGATTGCACTAACAAAAAAACGGTTGGCCTCCCTTTGAACTCAAAACGGCCTTTTCTCTCTCTTTCTCTCTCTCTCTTTTGTGTACTAAGGTTTGAACCGTTTGTATTTTTCCCTTGGGGTTAGGTTCGACACTGCCTTTTGATTGGTCACCGGATTGCTAGCTCTAGAGAAGATAGTTTGGACTCTAAAATGATAATTTTGGTGGGAGGGATGGCTTTATGGTCGGAGAGGATGTATTTTGGTCTTTTTAGTCGTGTTTGTTGACTTATCGCCGAATGTATTATCCATGATGCCGGGGGTTTAAAATAGTATTTTTATAAGAAATATTTATAAAAATACTATTGTTGAAATTAATCCAGAAAAAACCTCAACTAGTATCTAGCATTGCTTCTTAAACATTTTACAAAGATTACATGTTTAAGTTATGTCTTGATTTCTCGGTGAAACTCCATGGTACACTTTGAAATTAAAAAAAAAAAAAAAATTAAGTAGGAAAAAAAAAAAAAAAAAAACAACGACGACGACGACGCAGCTTGTGCCCTTTAGTCATTTCAATAGAAAAATTGTAGTGAGTACTAAAAAATTCATGTCGTTTCATTTGCAAAGGGACGACATGTCGTTCTGCGCTAACGCTCCTCATTATTATTAATTTAATTTATTCCCTTTCTTTCTTTGTCAAAAAAAAAAAAAAAAAAAGGACAACTAGGGAAATCATTCAAAAAAAAAAAAAAGAAAAGAAAAGAAAAGAAAAAAAAAAGTCATTTGTTTTGAAGCCAGAAATATTGTTGTCCTATGCTTAAACTTTGAACAACAAAATTAATTTCTTCTTCTTTCATTTCATCGACAATTCTTTTGTGAAAAAAAATTTCTCAAAACCCAGTCAATTCAAGACTGACATCCATTTCCTAATACGACAAGCTCTTTCCTCTGTCTCTCTTTCTAATAGGTAAAACCTTCGAATCTCTTTTTGCCTTTACATATTTTGAATTCAATCATATATATATGTACATACATATACGTATATATATATGTATGTATGTATATGATCGGTTCCGCGGAGTGCCATTTCTGGGGATGGAATTTTTGGAAGTTGTCGTCGAGGGGTTCATTGCTGCAACAAATGGACGCAAACCCATGTTTTTTTCCCCCTTTTTTACCATTTTTTCCCCCTTTCTAATGAAAGTATGTCGTTCTCTGAACTTTGAATTAAGACTAAATCTCCGTCAAAGGCCAAATAATTCTTGAATTCTTTTATAACGTAAAATGGTGATTCACAGTTCTCAAACTTCACTTTCTGAAATGAAGTTTGGAAGAAAAGTTTTGTTTTTCCTCCTTTTCAATCTCTTGGTTTGGAACATATAAATATATATTATACATACACATATATTATATGAATAGATATATGTAAATATGTAATGAAATTCTTTCTGTTGTGATCATATACAGGTATTCACAGTCATTTGGGTAGGATTTTTTGTTTACCCAAATGTCTAGCCACAACAGTAGCCAAAGTGAACACTCTTTTGATGTTGAGGAACTCCTACAGATTGGGACAAGATGTAGAGAGGTAACTTTTCGTGCCCTTTTTAATTTTTTAGCTAACTATAAGAAAATTGTTTATTTGGATATCTTTACCCCTCAAAAATAGTGAGAAATTGTTGTATTTAATTTTCTAAAAAATGTTTATATATGTTTCCATTGTGCATATGATATCATTTTGAGCCAGATTTGCAGGTGGAATGTTACTTCCTTTTAGTTCCAATTGTTAAGAATGTTCCTTCCAATTTTTTTTTTCTCACATTGTTGGAACAACTTATTTCGAAACTAAAGCGAAACTAAAGCTACTAGGTTTTGCTTTATTCCTATGATTTCTTGGTTTGGGCAGTATTTTTTGTCCTAGTGATTTGTTTATGCTTCTGACCTTCTCATGCTATATCAAAATTGAGAGGTTTTTGGTACTTCCTGATTTTTATGTCGGTTATAAACTTATATGTCCATCGTTTATTTGTCTTCAGCTAAGAAAAGAAAAGGAGATGTTGAAAGAATCACAATCACAAAGCTTTGATTTAATCAGGGTAATTTATATTTATATATATATGTATGTATGGATACATCCTATCAGTTCAGTAGAATGCTGTAGAGTCATAGAATATGGCATTTGTTATTCTTTAAATGTTGTTTGAATTTCTGAGTTTCAACTTCTATGATGCAGCGATTAGAACAACATGCGACATCATTATCAACAGCCCGCACAGAAGACAAGAAGCACATTGAAATGTTAGAAAAAGAACTAATGAACTGCTCTCAAGAAATTGGTAGTTCTTTTTTCAACATATCATTTGCCCTTACTCTATTAGTTTTCTTTAGGATGGACGGTATTAAATTGATATCATGGAATGAAAAGATAACAATTTTCATAATATGCATTGAATTGGATACTTACCAGAATTGATACGTGAAGTTTGTTGGATATCTATCTTCATCATCTCTAATCCCAACTGAGAGAGAATCTTTAAGAGCTTTTTATGGGCCTTTCGGTTACCAATATTCTGCCGTATACTAAAACTCATGTTTTACGCCTAGGTGCAGTCTGCATCTGCATGACATCTATTATTAGACTTAGAGAAGAGATGAATGATATGTAAATATTGAAGGAACCCGTCAAAATTCTTGACAGATTATCTACAGGATCAACTAAATGGAAGGAACGCAGAGGTTAACGCCTTGGAAGAGCATGTACATGGCCTTGAACTGAAACTAGCAGACATGGAAAATTTACAGGAGGCAGTTGGAAGGTTAAGGGACGAGCTTAAGAGGTCCGACTCCGAGTGTTTTTTCTTGATGCAGGAACTAGAACGAAGAGAAATGGAATTACAAAATTCTTCTCTGTGCATAGAGAAATTACGGAGGTCGATTTCATCTATAACATTAGATTCTCAGTGTGAAATAGAGAGCTTGAAGCTTGACATTGTGGCATTGGAGCATAGTTGTTTTGAATCAGAGAAGATCCGGGAAGAAGCTGTCCAGGAAAAAGCTAGAATGAACCAGTCGATTCGAGAGCTTGAGGCTCGGTTTCTGGATGCTCAGGAAAATATCAGATGTCTAGAGTTGGAAAATAAAGATCTGAGGGAAAAGATTGACACATCAGAAACCAAATTCAGGATATTTTGGCAAAAGCTTGAGAAATCGCTGGCAAAGGACGATTCTCAACCTGGCATAAAACTATTAGCGAATGACCTAGAGACAAAGCTTGCTATTTCGAAAGACGTGAGGTACTCATTACTTGTTTTTGATTTTCAAGGTTAAGAAAGTTTCTGTTTACTGTTAGAAGTTGGGAAGAAAATCTTTTCTATATATATATATATATATATATATTTTCCCTATTTCTTGATTTGTTAAAACTACTTTTGGAGACACTATGTTGAGGTTCATCTTCTGAATATGTTTATTATAGAATTCACTTTTAACATCTCTGCTAATGTTTTGACGTTATTCCTGAAGCACTTGCGGAGAAGTCTTAAGTCCGCTGCTTTCAAAGCTTGAAATGGTCCTTGGGAGAGATGGAGATGTTCTGGAGAAGATGGAAAAGATGTCAAAGCAAGTTGAAGAATATGAAATTCTTGTAAAACAGCTTAAGGTATACAACCATGGCGACTTGATTATGCTTAACTTGGAAAAACCTAAATAAATATTTAAGGGGAGTGCTCGCCCATTAGATTTGGCTATCGTTTTTTCTGACTGCACAACTTTCTCTTAAAAAAAAAAAATTCCCATTTAGATGTAACTTGTAACTTCTGGATCTTGCATTTTACGTGATTATCAGGAAGAACTGAGAGAAGAAAAGTCAAAGGCACAAGAAGAAGCAGAAGATCTAGCTCAAGAAATGGCTGAGCTCCGGTACCAAATGACAGGTTTGCTCGAAGAAGAGCGTAAACGCCGTGCTTGCATCGAACAAGCATCTACACAGAGAATCGCTGAATTGGAAGCACAGGTACTGATATTTTTGATTTTGTGATTGCATGTCCAATAAGATGACACTTCTGTGTTCTGAAAAGTAAATATTGCTTGCATTTAGGTTAAAAAAGAACGGAGAAAATCCTTTGATGCCGTCAAGTATCTCCATGGAGTGTAGAGTCTGGCGAGACATGTCAATGTGTGTGATGAACAATGGAGAATCTTGCAGAACCAATATTTCAAACGGTCCTGCAGGGTTGTGAATCAATGGCAATCAAAGTAGGAAGTTTTCAGGTGACCAGAGATGATTTTTAAGACTAATTTGCATGAATATGGTTCTGTCTCTGTTGATGTGCTGGTTAGTTCTTATCTGGAAATGGTAGAACTTTTTACTACCTCAGGGCTGGTCAGACGTTGTGAGAAAGACGGTGTGTGCTTGACAGTAGTTTGAAAGATAAAGCATAAGCACGGTTAAAAATCGCTGCATGATGCTGGATTCAAGTGTTTGAAAGGTTCGTTGTTTGTCGTGTTAATCGTGGTCGATTGAGCAATTGCTGTAGATCTTACAGCACTCGTTCGAAGCAATGATATCGACATTTTTTGTGCGATAAGCATACAGTATTGGCAGGGTGCTTTAGTGTATAATTTACAAGTCTGTTTTCATCCAATTCTTTATCAGCATGTAGTTGGTGGCTGCAATCTTCTCAATTATTTGATAAAATACTTATATTGGCTATTAGTATTAATAACCAATCCTCAAGACTTTAAAGATAGTATTATTAAAAAAAAATTGTGTTTGTTTACATTAAATATTATCATTTTCTCTCTCCATCTTAGCACGTTTGAACATCAAAAGATAACCTCAATGTGCTTGCGTCTCTGGTTGATATGACATAATTTTAACCAAAACAACCAAAAAAGAAAAAAGAAAAACAAAGGTACGTGCATGAGTTTTTTTTTTTTTTTTTTTTTTTTTTTTTTTAAGTCAATTGACAGAATTTTAATTAAATACAACATTAAAAAGTAGATAACAAGAGGTCATTAAAAAAGTAGCAAAGGACATGAAATCAAAGCAGAGCAGATCCAACATTGAGAAGCACTGACGTTTAGTGGAGTGATTGAACCTAAAATTTTCTACTTCAACTCATTTGTGGTACAATGTTTTATTTTACTAAATCAATAATAATGATAAATTAGATTTGAATTATAAAAAAAAATTTCTGTTAAAAACCCTTTATCCAAATGGCTCTTAGCTTTCTAGTCTTCTGTGAAATGAAACGTTTCGACCTCAAAGAAATAGACAAAATCGTCGTCTATTAAATATCATTGTAAATATATTTAATATTCAAACACAGAGTTTGGGAGTCTTAATGCCTTGTTTGGGATTTGAGTTCAAACTCAAAATTTTCATATTAGTTTTTGTCTTTTCGTGAAAAAGTTTTTTGTCTTCTCTGAAAAGTCAACAAAAATTACTATTGAAACTTAAAATTTCTAACTCAAATTCATTTACTAAACGGACCCTTTCGGATCAGTTTGACATTGCTTTTGGAAGACTTTAGTTACTAGTTATTGAATTGTAATATGTTACTTTTCAACTAGTTACATTTTGCATCAATTAACTTCTCCATTGAACTCAACCTTACCAACAAAGCTTTTGGTCATGCACAAAACTTAAAGGAAAAACTTCTCTTAATATTTTGGATTTTTCCAAAATATACATCAAAACTAACTAGTCAAGAAAAGATAATATCGCCCCTAAAAATGCTTGAAGAACTAGTCATTATCATTAAAGAAAGTTGCTAAAGAAGGTCTTGGTCAGTAAAAGAGACACAATTTTGAGAGCAGAAAAACAAGGGGGGGAAAAAGGAAAAAAAAAAGTTAAAGAGGGCTTATTTGATAAATTTCTCTTTCACTTAAGTTCTAGAGCTCAATATCTTCAACATGCAACTTTCCCTTTCAAAAGTGGAGCCTCATTGTATGACAAACCAATCTTGTTTTGAGTAATTCTGCCAAGTTATTTCATGTTTGAAAAGGCTGAGTTTCTTTGTGAATAAGATAAGTCTTTAGTTTTACGTGTATTATCTCCTTTGCCACGCCAAGTTATGAAAATGGCTAATCAATATTTGATATAATTGTTTATGGTTAATAAATGATTGATCAATATTAATACATATTTTAATTGGTCAATTAATCTGGATATGTCGATCACATTTTGTGATTTCGGCTATTTTTTAAATAAAAAAAATAGTTAAAAAAATAGCCCAACCATTTTTATTAAAGTAAGTGTTTAAAAACTGTCTATCTATCTAATATATGTGTGTTTATTTTAGCTGATAGATCTTTATTACATTCTTTAATTTTACGTAATTTTGATTTTAATATGATTTTGATAAAAAAATAATATTTAGAAATACATATTATCAATTAAGATACTTTATTAAAAAAATATATTGTCGTATTGATTTTGTCACGCGGTGGTGTTTCTGTATTATTGGATTAAAGTTGAATAGTCTTACAAAAAAAATAAAAAATCAAGATCAAAATCAAAATCAAAATCAAAATCAAAAATCAAACACCAAACCCAACTTGATATAAGAAAATAGTGAAAGGCATTGGTCGTCAATTGGACGTCATTGAAGTGTGGTTAATGCAAGGCCTGATTTGTCAGTCTTACCATTAAGCCAAGAAACGGTCCAAGTTGGTTTTCTATGACTTTTGTGATTTCTTTTTTTCTTTTCTTTTATTTTTTATTTTTTATTTTTTGGGTTTAAGGGAAAAAAAAAAAAAAAAGACAAAATTTTGTTGGAAGAGTAAAATAGCATAAACCAACAATAGTTTGATTTAGTCACAAATACAATGTGTTTTTTCCCCCCTTTTCTAAGGAACGTGCAGAGAATTGAAATTACAGAAGTTAAATAATATGAATTCTCATAAAAGAAAAGAAATAACATATTTTGAAAACTAAACTTGTTGCTTGCTTGTAATAATAATCTCCAATGGAATGGAGGAACTATTATGTTTTTAATTTAAAAATACACAATTAATAGTTACATGTATAATTTAACGATAATTTCATGTCTGATTTTATTTCAAGTTGAAGAGATCAAATCTTCTCATCTCTACGTATTATTGGCACATGATTAATGCAGATTTTTCCCTAAATTCAAATCCCCTTAAATCTTATTTACAAAAAAAAAAAAAAATCCCATTAAATCTTACTAAAATAAAAGTCCCTTAACCCTTATCCTTGAATTAAAAAAAGGCTACACAACAAATAAACATAAAAAATCCTTTATTCTTTAAAATAAGATGATCATGAAAAATTTGAGCTATTTAGGTAATGCAAGTTTTTCATTCTGGTATAAATCTAACCATTAAAAATAGAGTTTCATTTATAGTTTTAGCGATGTTTTTTTTTTTTTTGTTGAAGTTATGATGAGAGTTTAAATACGATAAAATTAGGTATCTAATTATTGTTAGATTACATTAAGATATGTTTTTATAATGTAAGAATGAAATAAAAATAAATAAAAAAAACTCGTCAATTTATGTTTTAAAAAATCCAAATTGTTTAGGATAAAAACCTTAATTAAAAAATAGAAAAAATATAATTGGGGTGAAAATGACCCAAAACAATTTTGTAGTTTCTCACCGGTTTCCACTTTCCCCCCCGTCTAGAAAGTTGAAAGTTGAAACTCTCCAATTCAGACGCCTTCTCCGTGTCTTCTTCTTCTTCTTCTTCTTCTATAACCCCAGTTTCTCTCCTCCCCTTTCTTCCGTATCTTTCTCTCTCTAAAAACTCTCTCTCTCTCTAGAAACTCCCTCTTTGTCGTTATAGAAACCCCTCTTCTCTTAAGAACTCTCTGCTTGGTCGTCCAATAAACTCGTCCTTGAGTTTTTCCCGGATTCACGGTCGCTGCACTTCCCTCTCAGGTACCCAATTCCCTTTTCATTCTCCTCAATGGATTTTTCGTGGAGTCCCTTTGTCTAATTTTCACTTTGGTTTCTCCAATTTTCCTTCCTTTTTTATTTTTGTTTTTTTGTTTTTTGTTTTTCTGTTTCTTTCATTTCGTTACGGTCAACTTCGTTTCTGTTTCGTTTCGTTACCCCTTCAACTTTCTGTTTGGTTACTCGGAGAGATTTTTTTTAAAAAATAATTCAAGGAATGAAAAGGAAATAAAGCGAAGAAATCTTGACACCCCCCCCCCCCCTTCTTTTTTTTTTTTTTTTTTTTTTTTTTGCCGTGTTTGTTAAGAATGGAAGAAGTCAATTTAATCATGTCAAGAATTTGTTCTTTTGATCTCACTGAAGGTTCAAGTTTTCTGAAAAATAGAATGAAAGATAATTACTGACCTCGAATTCGGTTTCTTTTCTTGCTCTAGATTTTCCTGGAAAACTAACAAGCATTTGGGGACTTGGTTTTTACCTGGATTTAGTTCGATTATCATCAAATTACTTAAATTTTGCCTCAAAAATAAAGAAGGAAAAATCTGTATCATTTCCACTTGATTTCATATCTGTCCCCACTTTTCCTTTTTTTTTGGATGCTAATTATGATTCTCGAACTGGGTCCTGTCTTTTCTTGTCTTTTTTTCCTTCATTTTTTAACCGTTATAATAGTATTCTTTTATAAAGCTTTTGAAAATTAGATCATTGAAAATTTTTCCCAACTTTCTTCTTACTTTTTTCCCCCTTTTTTCCAACAGTGATGCTCTTTTTCTTTCTTCCTTCTTGGACAATCTAACACATTAGTTTTGCATTTTTGTTTTGTTTTTCAGGATTTGTTGATTCTGTACAGAATTCATTAACATCAATAGTTGTTTCGTTTTCATCGAGATCTTGGATCTTTTCTTAGCTCCTGCCTTACGAAATTAATTGCAAATTTTCTCCATTTGAAAGATGTTTGGTATAAAGAAACCTCATCTCAAGTTTGGCAAACACAACACAGTTGACCCTGTATATCCTAATCCTTCTCGCACAAACCCGTTTGATTCTGATGACGAAACCGAGATCAAGCAGAAGCATAGTTCGTCGAGGAGGACTTCTTCTGAGCCCTCGTTGTTTGTACCAGAGTCTAGCACCAACCCTTTTGATGGTGATGATCAAGGAAGAGGAACCTCATCTTCTTTGTACTCGCACTCGGTCACTTCAGCAGCAAGGAACAATTACAAGAACGATTTCCGTGATTCAGGTGGCTTGGAGAACCAATCAGTACAAGAATTGGAGGACTATGCAGCGTACAAGGCTGAAGAGACTACAAAGTCAGTCAATAACTGCCTTAAGATCGCTGAGGATATGAGAGAGGATGCCACAAAGACTTTGGTTTTGTTGCATCATCAGGGTGAGCAAATTACCAGGACCCACACGGTTGCTGCTGAGATTGATTATGACCTTAGTCGGGTAAGTTTCTATTTGTGAAATCAAACTGTAATTAGATGACAAACAATAATATTTCCGTATGCCAATCATTGAAACAAAAATCAAGCAAACAATATTCTGGTTTGTTCATCACTCGTAACGTACCTCTAAACTTGTGTGCCACCTTCTCACCGTTATTACTATAACTGGTTCAGTTCACCAATTTAAACTGTCTACCTAGCTCAAAGCCTCGAACCCTGGATAACTGAACATGTTCTGTAGAAGTGGGAACAACTACTATTGATTAAAGTCTTTTGCAATATTGAGAAAAGTGTAATTTCAATGCATTAGAGTTGGTTGAGAAATTCTTGTGTTTGATCTGGAGTTTTATGATAGTTTAAGTAAAAAAGCTGATAATGATGGCGTTTTTCAGGGCGAGAAGCTTCTGGGAAGCCTTGGTGGCATCTTCTCAAAGACTTGGAAGCCTAAGAAAACCCGTCAAATAACTGGCCCTGTTATAGTAGCAGGTTCGCTATTTTCTTATTTTCCTATATCTGACTCCTTGTGATCTTTGCTGGCATCAAAACCAGTTTTTTTTTTTTTTGTTTGGGGGGGGGGGGGGGGGGGGAGGATAAATGGATTGCTGCTTGAATCAAGTTCTGCAACTATGTAACTTTCTTTTGCTGTCTTGTTTCTTATATGTTTGCATTGCATGGATTTACAGATGACGTCCAAAGGAAAGTCGCCCACATCGAGCAGAGGGAGAAGTTGGGGTTGGCTCCAGTCCCCAAGCCACGGTCAAAGGCACAAACATTGCATCCTGAACCAACTGATGCTTATCAGAAAGTCGAGGTTCGTAAATCTGATCCTTTATTTGACGAGTTGAACCTGTTTATTTGTTTATAATATGTAGAAATGCCTTGTGGTTTTTCCACAACCAAATCTTGTATAAATAGAATTCAGCATCCAAATCTGTAGAACATGCTTTGTGATTTTCTGATCCTTACCGCCTTATTCCCAATTGGCTTAAACCAGATAGAAAAAGCAAAGCAGGATGATGCTCTTTCGGATTTAAGTAATCTGTTGGGAGAGTTGAAGGGTATGGCTATTGACATGGGAACTGAAATCGGGAGGTCAGTTGCTTTTATGATGACAGATAGATCCCTACATACAAAACTCTTGTTGTTTTCGATCAGGTAGTTCTAAAACATGTCTGATTACTGTTACTTTCGGAACTTTGCAGGCATAAAGATGCGCTGGAACATACATATGACGATGTCGATGAGTTGAATTACCGAGTTAGAGGTGCCAACGAGCGCGGTCGCCGTTTGCTTGGCAAGTGAAGAGCATGATTGTCTCGTTTACTTTCTAGACTGCATGCTAATTCTCGATTTATTCTCTGGATTTTGATATATACTTTTTTTTTTTTTCCCCTTCCCTTGTATTTGAGCTCTTG